>JBBPDJ010000233.1:0-48418 GCA_037974625.1 Cucumis cinereus | reverse complement strand
GTCTTTTAAAATGAATTTAATGATTTTTACTTAAGTAACGACCTTGGGTTAAGGTTTGAAAACCCGGGGCGTTACAAAAATAATAATTTAATATTGTATACTAACTTATAATTAATTAAATGGTTTAATTATTTATTATGTATTTTACAATTTTATATTGTATAATTTTATTTAAATTAATTAATGGGATTAATTAAATTACAAATTTCATATAATTATATAACATTTTGATAGTGGAAAAATCCAACATCAACTTAGTGAATTTATCCGATTTTTCATCCTGAATGGAATATGGTGAGTTTCTACTTCCAAGCTTAATGGAATTTGAAGTGTCATTCTTCTTAACTCCATTTGTGCATTACTTTCATGGCCAATGCTTATTAATAAGTGAGGATTAATCGTGATTAATTATTAATGCCATTTGTTCAAATTTAGTGTAAATTAAGCAAATCTTACAAAAACTCTCTCATTGTTCTAAAATTACATTTTAGTTTCCACAAATTAATTCTAAGTCCAAGAGAATATATAGTAGGAAAAACTTGTGAGATTCTAGAGATTTGTTTGTGAAAAAAACAACCTCAAATTAGTAGACTAATTGAGCTTTATAGATATAGCTTCTGATATGCCCCGGTCAAGCATCAAATTATTAATTAGACTTTATTTAATAATTGTGATGTATTTTTAATATTTTTTAGTTTTGTCCTTTTTAATAACATCTAAGTATTGTTAATTTAGTATTTTCACAATGAATTTAGGGTTTTATTGGGAGGCTATTTTAGCCTCGCCTTTAGGTTGTTTGAGGGAGATTTGGATAATTGAAGTTTTAGGATTTTCTATGAATGAAAATTCTTTTAGTAGATGACGGAGTCTCATCGCCATCTTTTGTAATTCTTGATTTAGAGTTGCAAGTGAAGAACATTCAGGTATGTTTAATCATCTTGGTTGTGGAGTGTTCGAACTTGGAGTGTGAGGAACTAGCTCTCCTTATCTCTTGGTCTCTGAACAAAGAGTAATCCAAACATAATCTATTCCCTTGGGTTGTTGTCAAATTGATTTGGGATTTTAGAATTTGTTATTAGGGGTTCGCCAATTAGGTTCCTAATTTTCAAATCCTAGGGTTTTGACATCACTCGATATCAGAGCCTAGGCTCTAGATTAGGTATATGTTAATCGCTTTCTTGATTGAGTCTAGTTTTTAATTTGTTTTGTTCTTGTTTGAATTAAAAAAAAATAAATCTATGGTGAATTGAATAAAAATCATTATTGTCGTACAATAAGTGGAAGAACAAGCAAAAAAAAAAAAAAAAAAAGAAGGAAGTTACTTCTTGCGTAGAAAGAAGAAAAAAAAATCTTGCCGGCAGTGTGAACTGAAGGAAAAAAAAAGAAGAAAAAAAGAGAAGAAAAGAGAGTTGTCGACTGTGCCGTGAGAACTTTTTTTTAAAAAAAATTGAAGTAGCTTTAGCAGACACGTCAATTAAACTGCTGAAATTTCATAGTTTTCAAGCTACTCAACCTGCATAAGAAAATTAATAGTTTTTAAACGGCAATTGGTTGACTTTTCGAATTGGATTTTGGGTCAAATTAGTGTCGTTGGATTTTATTCTTAATTTTTTATTTTTCTTTTGTCATTATTTTGTCTAGTAGTTTGCTTTTCTTTGTCCATCTTGCATACTTCTTGAATTTTGAATATCAGATTCTTAATTCTAAATATCATTTTTTTTGTCAATTTGTTGTATCTCAAACATTAGGTTCTTGATTTCTAGTTTTTGTTATATTCGACTGGTTCTTTGCTTGAGTTTGACACTTTAGTCATTCTTGCTTGGTTTGTTGTTGGCATGCAACTCTGAATCAACATTTGGACGCCTGAATTTTTGTAAGTAATGTATACATAAAGAAGAAGTTTGAGAAATAGTTATGTAGATCGAATCATGCTCCCACTATGCTTTAGAAGATTTTCAAACCCGGATGCGTATCTTTTATGGGAGGAGAAAATTGATGTCATATTTGAATATCAACATTACAGTGAAAAGAAAAAGGTAAAACTTGTTGTTTCTACATTTGAGGAATATGCACTAACATGGTGGAGATATGTATTGTCGAAAAGAAGGAGAAAAGGAAATCATGCAATACTCTCATGGGAAGAAATCAAGGTGCTAATGAGAAAACGTTTTATTCTGAGGGTTTCTACAACTTGCAAGCTTTGAATCAAGGGAGCAAAAGTGTGAACACTTATTATGAAGAGCTATTGCTACTACTTGAGGAGGTTAACATATATGAACAAGAGGAAAGTACCATTAATCAGTTCTACAATGGACTTAATGAGCAAATTGCTGATATGCTTGCCGATCGAGAAGAAATGCGACCTTGTGTGGACTTAGAAGAAATGGTGCATGTTTTCATCAGAATAGAAAGGTGACTCCAAAGGAAATATTCAAGGTACACAAAATCCAAGCTCAATTTTAATGCCACCACTAGTAAAGAGAAGCATAATAATCTTGTGTCAATGCATGAACATAATGTTTTGTCTAATAAGTCATTAGATTCCAATGACTCACATGATTGTAATCTTGGCACTGTTGTTGAACCACCAATTAGTAGAAAAGCATGTGTTAATGGTAGTGGAAAAGAGGAAGTAGATGGTAGTGGACTTGAGTCTGACGTACTTCCTAGTTCACTAGAGTCTAAAGTAATATTTGATCATACTGTTTTATCATTGCTTCTAAGAGAAGAAAAACTTGTTGTGTGTGAGTTGGAAGACAAAAGGCATGAGACTGAAACAAAAATAATAGAAATACAGGAAGAAGAAAATTGTACAAACATTGATGAGAGAAAAACCAATAATGTGAGTTTGAAAATTTTTGAGGATAACAAAGGAGTCTGTTTTTTGACAGGTGAACTGCCACCAAGTTTGCTTAGTTTTTCCTTTGAATTTTTGCAGGAAGTAAAAGTATTAAAACAAACCTCCATGAGTGGTCCAAGTTCTTTTGATGGTCACAAACTAAATGAAGATTTGAAGGACCAATATTCTTTCAAAACTAGGAGGAATTCAAGATGGTGTCTACCTTTGACATCTCATGACTTAGATGATGCTTTGTAAGAGAGACCACCCAAAAGAAGTTCAAGGAGATTGACATTATTTTCTTCTCATGACTTCAAGACTGTTTTACAAGACTTCGATTTGGATTCGATGACGAATCCTTCAAAAGAAGGAGAAGATGATATGAACCGGTCAGACATCAAATTATTAATTATACTTTCTTTAATAATTGTGATGTATGTTTAATATTTTTCAGTTTTGGTTCTTTTAAAAAACATTTATTTAGGGTTAATTTAGTCCTTACAGTGAATTATTTTTATTGGGAGGCTATTTAAGCATTGCCTTTAGGTTGTTTGAGAGAGTTTTGGATAATTGAAGTTTTAAGGTTTTCTATGAATGAAAGTTCTTTGGTAGATGACAGAACATCATCGCCATTTTTTGCAATTCTTGATTTAGAGTTGCAAGCCAAGAACATTCAGGTATGTTTAATTACCTTAGTTGTGGAGTGTTCGAACTTGGAGGGAGGAACTAGTTGTCCTTATCTTTTGGTCTTCGATCAAAGGGTAATCCAAATCTAATCTATTCCCTTTGTTTTTTGACAAATTGATTTGGGGGTTTTAGAATTTATTATTAGGAGTTCGCCAATTGGGTTCCTAATTTTCAAATCCTAGGGTTTTCACATCAGCTTCTAAACTTTGCTTTTTAAGTTATACAAAGTATATTTAATCCCTTATTTTAATGCATTTAGGATGATATTTAGATCCTTTAGCTTTCGTTTCATGCTTTACTTGTCTTTCATTATAAACTTCAGAGTAAAAAAAACATGAAACACTTTTTGAGGGGGCATTTGGGACAAAGACTGAGTTACTATAGTCTTAGGTTATTGTAGCAGGGTTATAATAATTTGGGTTTGGGATGTAAATTCTTTTAGTTTGAGTTATAATAGTACGTGTTTGTAGTTTATATTTTTACAATAAATATATATTATTCTTTTCCCAATCCTTTAACAAAAATTCAATATATTTTATCATAAATCCTAATACTTGGTATATCAAGTATGTATCAAGTGTATATCAATTGTATCAAGTGTGTATCAAATGTATATCAAATGCATATCAAGTGTCTATCACGTGTATCAACTGTGTATCAAGTATATCTATTGCCTATTAGAATGATATTAAGTGTATCAAGTGCATATCACAAGTGACTTGAGTGAGAAACAATATTGTAAATCAAATTTAAACAATATATGAATGATAGAAACAATTGCATCATTGTTATTAATTTTACAGCGAGACTCATGTGTATTTGATAATTTAAATAATCGATAAATCTTTTTAATATTTGAATACATAAACTATACATTTTTTATTTTATATAATTAGATTATATTTAACTATAAAATAAAAAAAAAACAAAAAACAAAAACATTGTCCAATGGCCTTTGAAAACTTCCAAAAAGTCTCCATCGATCTTAATTAGTATTGATAATTTTCCACTCTTACACTCTCTTCCCTTTTGTCATCATTATTCTATTTTCTCACAAAACTTTAGGGTGTTTATACAAAGTACTGTCTTGATTGATCATAATAAACGAAAAGAAAAAAAAAAGAAAAAAGAAAACCAGTGTATAGTGGGAAACAGAGCTGTGTTGTTTGGCCAATGGTATCATTCATACGTCTGAAGAGATGTGGGGCATTTAATTTTATTTGGGTGTCTATCTAATTTCTACCCTATAAAGCCACACCGATAACCTCCCATATCAAATCAAATTTAATGCTAATTTCTTCTCTTCATTCCACAAATTACTCAACTAATTCATCGAAACTTCTATCGGTGTTTATAAGTAACACTGATAAATATTGATAAACATCGATAGATTTTTTCAATATATCATTGATAGAATCTAATGTTTTACTATATTTCGTAAATATTTTCAACATTTTTTCATTTGTAATAGTTTCTCAATTTTAAACCTATATGTGCAACAATTTCAAGAGTGTAACTCAAACAATATTTTTAAATGTCACATCTTCATCTTTAAGTAAAAATCTAGGATGTTGATATTTTAATGCATTAGAAATAAATAATAAATTATGAACGCATATAATATATATATATATATAGAGAGAGAGAGAGGGGGGGTTTAGGGTTTATGTCTATTATGTCTATCATTTTAAAATTTACTATATTGTATAAATATTTTATTTTATTTTGTTGTATTTCAAATTAACGTTCTAAAAAACTAAACAATAATATTTAGCGAATAAATATTTGTTTCAATAACATTAAATGGAAGTAGTCACGAGGCCCTCTGCATGGGAGACAAAGCGGGGTGCCCCCCAGCCCCCCACCCACCTATTTTTAATATTTACGCAATATAATATATGCATTTTTAGGAAGAAAAGAACAAACAAACACCTGATAATCTCATTTTATAAAACATATATGATTTTCTGTTGCTCTCAATAAAAACAAAAAATAAAAAATTTGCTGTTTGATTTTTTTTTTTTTAATATCTATAGAGAGTAGCTTAATATTACTTATATAATTTGCGAAAAAAACCTGAAGATGTCATTTTAATTATTAAATATGAATTACTGTTTGAAAATAATTTTTATTATCCACAGAGAGTAGCATAACATTACTTATATAATGAACGGAAAAAACCTGATGATGTTATTTTATTAAATATGATTTGCTGTTTCTAGATAATTTTTATTAGCACCAAATTGTAGAATAATATTAGGAAAATTGTAGGGTGACAATTTAAGTTCAAGAATTTACAAGCTTGTCACCAAAGAGTAGAATAATATTAAGAAAATGTCTTTTCCATTTTGCATATTTGACAAAAAAATAAAAAATAAAAAACAATTCTAACCAAAGTGATACACCTGATACACCCAATGTACACTTCATACACTTGATACATTTGAGATACTTGCTACAAATATTTACATAAATAAATGTTGAAAATGAAAAAAAATATTGAAGCTTTTTAATTGAACGACGATTAAGTAAATATGCTTAATGACATTTTGGTAAATAAAGCAATGACATTTTTGTAAATAAGTTGATCTTTATCAACTTTAGGGAAAAAATATATGAAACACTTTTTAGGGGACGTTTGGGGCAATAACTAAACTATTTAGTTAAGATATTATAGTTGGGTTAAGATAGTTTGTCTTTTGGGCACATATTATATAGTTTGTGTTTGTGGTTTATATTGTTACGATAAATATATATTTTTTTCTCAATCATTTAACAAAAATTCAAAATCTTTTATCATAAATCCAAATATTTGGTATATCAAGTGTGTATCAAATGTGTACCAAGTGTATATCAAGTATATATCAATTGTATAAAGTGCGTATTAGAAGGATATCACATGTATAAAGTTAATATCACACATGTATCAACTGTATTAAAGTGGTTATAAGTAGTGTATCAAGCGTATATTAGCAGTGTATTGAGTGTGTCGAGTGTATCAATTGTCTCACATCAAGTGTATCAAATATGTATCAGTGGTGTATCAAGTGTATATCAGGTGTATTTGATAAAAAAAAATATAATCATACTTGTTTAATTCAAAAATATCATTGACAACACCTTTAATTGCACTGTAATTAATCCAGCATTCTCAATATTATACTGTAACTAATCCGTCAAGTACACAATTTTGGTTGTTTTTGGTTTTGGTTAGATATTGGGATATTATGGCATTAATTTTGATTTTTTGTTTGATATTCCGCCAAATTCACATCAAAAATACTTTCTATCTGTTAGTTTTGATTTGAAATTTGAAATTTCATATTATATTAATCTTCATAAATATTTTTTATTTTATGTTAATGCTAATTAAACCATACAATTTTTAGATAGTTTTTTTCAATATCTTTTTTATAATTTTCTTTCTTAAACAATTTATAAGTCTTTTTTATCATTGTATCTAATATAGTTTAATTTTAAACATAACAAATGATATATCTTTCTCGTTTCTCACAAATTCTTCTTATTTTAAAATTGACTTTATGATTATATTTATTTTAATTTCATTTTACAATTAAAAAAGTAAATAAACCCTAAATCAAAAGACATTGAAATTATATCAAATGCACTTAATCCAGAAACGCCCAATTCAGATTTGTAATTACCCAATGATTCAAGTAAGTTCTTGTTGCTAAATTGACGCTTTGATCGTTATGATTTATTGTACCATGCATGTTGAATCAATGCCTCAATACTCATCCTTGTAATTGGATTGTGATCCAGTAATTGAAAGATTAAATGTCTTGCTGGCTTTGAAATTGAATTAGGAAATTGATATTTTTGGCAATAAACCTTCTAGTACATAGCGACGAGGTTGTTATTGCTGAATGGAAGATGACTGAAGAGTAAAACGAAGAGAATAACACCACAGGACCACACATCGACTTATTTCTTTTGATTTGAAGAAGAAATTTATGTTTGACAGTGAGACGTTAGGGTTTGAGAATGTAAGCGTATACACCGTCTACTTGAATAACAAAATATTTTGAAGATAAAATGGTAAGTTTGTGAAGAACTGTATATTTTGAGCTTGTAGAACGAAGATTGATCTTCGAAGATGGAAGATCAAAGATGAAGGATTGGAGATGAAGGATTTGCATACTTGAAGATGAAGGGTTTGCATACTTGACGATGAAGGGTTTGCATGCTTGAAGATGAAGGGTTGTTCCAAAATTGTATTGGTTAGTGTGATTGATTAGCCTATTATGTCAGATTTTATTAAAGTGTAATTATATTTATTTTAGTTGTAGAACGTAACTGTTTAGCTATAGACTTAGGGGTATGTTGGACTTTTGCAAATATTTATTTATTATATTTTTAATTCGATTTGTTATTTTTACAAAGAAACAATAGGTTTGCCATTTTTCAAAATGAAAACTTGAAAATCGCTATTCTTCTAGTTGGCCCTATAGTTGAACTCAAGGATATGTTCATGAACCAACTAGGCCTAAACCCATAAATCCCACCAGAGAACTCAATGAATAGAGGAGTTATATTCATTTAAGAGGTCAGAAAATTTATACTCCAAAGAGCTTATAAAGAATTCTCCCAACAATCAGAAGATTTTCTAACTCTTGAAGTTGATGATAACTTGTATTTTTACAAGTTATTCTATCTTAACAAGTTATTCTATCTTAGAGTTGGGATATTTTGGTGCTTTAGGAAAAAAAAGAAGTAAAATCTCATAGAGAATTGGGGTAAAATGTGTAATATGCACCACTTCATTTTTAGGATGGTATATGTCTCATTTTTATCACTAATGCGTTGAAATTGTAGGAGTCATGAATCAAAAAGTGGCAAACACGAGCTCCTGCGGAAGCATAATAGAAAAGTTATGCGTCAACCAATACAATCTACCTAGCAGCTACATGATAGAGCAATCTTTGTGGTATTCTTGGTCCATCTTTGAAGAAACTAATGCTTCGGATGAAGGGGACCACTGACAGCTACAAAAAGGGATGTGAAAAAGTCCTCTTTACCAGATGCGGTCTTTGTGTAAGCTCGATATTCACTATCTGCTAAAAGAGAAAAAAAGAAGATAGAGCAAAAAAAAAAAAAAAGAAGAAAAATCTAAGGAGTTAATTCAGCTAAGAGAGAAAAAGCATCATCCCTAAAGAGTAAGAGAACTTCAGAGGTCACCATTTTGCACATTCTTGAGGATCTTTTTAAAAAACCTCATCTAGCCAACTAGCAAATTGAGAGAGGAGTTGCCGCAACCTCAGTGCAGAGCATTATTTCGTCAAGTTTAAAAGCTAATTGATTGAATTATTAATTTTGGAGCACTCTATTTTTCTTCTTAATGCTTCAGCTAGCCAAGCTATGCGATAGTCTCTTCACCCACGACTTCATTCATGTCCGTGCATCATTTATATCTAGAAATATAATATTTGTGGCATCAAGGCACCAAAAGGTTACTTGTCTTCATTAGTAATTAGTGTATGAATTTACCATGTTTGTGAATAGATTAACATAGCTTCTTAACCCTGACTACTGCATACTTCACTTAACAGAACATTTGCACCGCTTTGAGGTTAGCTAACGCAACATCCATTCACCGCATTTCATTTAGGCAAATTAGTTTAGGTTAGTCAAAATAGAATAGTCTAGCATTGAATTAACCCATTCATCGCTTAATTCGTTCACTTCTAAAAACGAACAGTAATTAATTCAGTAAAGTTAATCCAAAAGTCCTTGTGTTCGACCTTGGACTTATCAGGTACCTAATGTTGTTTATACTTGGAGTAGGTTAGGAAACTTGACCCACACTCATTTCATTACATTTTTATTAGATTATCATCGCATACCACACGCTTTCCGACAAGTTTTTGGCGCCGTTGCCAGAGACTTTTGTTTGATTACTAAGTGAATTTTAGTGTTCTTTTGCAGGTTTAATTGAAGGAGTATTGGAACTTAACAGAAAAGTTTTCCAAACAATTTATGAGTGAAGGCTCATCCTGGTATTGAATGCACGTTTTGACAAAGAAATAGACAGAATTATGCCCATAGAGTCAGAAGTCTTATTGAGCAGTTTAACCATATGTTAGATCAAAAGAACAACCAGAATCCAGCGCCAATGCATAATCTTGTGCTAGCGCAAAATGCCGGCATGGAAGGTAGAGACCTCGAGCATCTGATTTTGATTGCTCACGATATCAACAGACTCATTATGGACTATGCCTCTCCCAACCTATACGAATTTGCTTTTGGAATTGCAAGACCTAACTTCACTGGAGCAACGTTTCTATGGTGTTCCAGAAGATCCAGAACAAATTAATTTCGGGGTTTTCCAGGGGAAGATCCGCATGAACATTTGATAAGTTTTTTGAAAATATGTAGCATATTCTCTGTAACATCCAAAACAAATTGAGATAATTTCAAGTTAATTATCTTAAAGTTATAAGTTGAATTTATTTTGAGATCTAATTTGTTTTGGGATGTTAATTATTTTGGTTAAGATATTAAATATATTTATGGGTATATATATTTAATTATTTTGGTCAAAAGATAATCGGTGAAAAGAAAGAGAAGATCTAATTTGATTTGGAAAAAAAATATTTGATTTGGTTGGAATTTGGAAAAAGATAGTAATAATAATAATAAAAGATTATTATTATTTATTAACAAAAAATAATATTATTATTTATTAATTTAGGGTATCTTGGAAAGCAAGAAAGTTATAAAAAAAAAACTTTAAAATATTCTTCTTCAGCCTTCAAGGCGCCGCCCCTCTGTGTTTTTCTTTCGTCGGTTTCTGGCATTTGCTTCGCTCAATCGTTACGCTTTTTCGTTCGTCGATGACGTTTAATCTCCTAGATTTGATTTGTCCGTTGTCGCTCACGGTCGCCGCCATTAGATATATGGGTAAACTTTATTGGTTTTATTTTGGATTTTTGGATACCCAATAAAGTTAAATTGAGAATTAATTTGGAAATTAATCTTGATTTTGAAGGTCCAATTGAAGTTTTCGGTTGTGGTTAATTCGTATAGTTTGCTCTACGAACTGGAGTGGAATCTCTTCAAAGATTGGTAAGTTTGGTGTGGAACCAAATTGAAAGTTTATGGTTATTTAATTAATAATTTTATGGAAAAATTGTTAATTAAATCATTATGTGTAGGTTGAATTCAAAGCTTTTGTGGATTTAATTCGTAGGAGTTCTTCCTACGAATTGAATTAGAGTTTTCGACGACAAATTGGTAAGTTTAAGAACGAATATTGAAGGATTAAAGTTAAAATTAACTAATAATTTTATGGAAAATTATTAATTACATGTTTTATGTATAGGAGTAATTTGAGAGAGAAACTCAAGCAATAGCTTATTCTATACTTTGATGTAAGGGACTTAGTACTTGTTCCTCGATAAGGATATTTATGAAATTATTTATGTGACATTTGAGTTGTTTGATGTGGTGATATGTTGTATCGACTGATTAGATAACGAATTTGAGTTATTCTAAGTAATAATTTTTGAGAAATTATTAATTAAAAATGGATTTGTAAGGGATGACTTCTACTGAATTCACACCTTAGGTGCATAAGGTGTGGAAGATGGATTTAATCGCTTTTTTTGTGAAATCTCTCTGCTATTCTTGAACTGTATGTGGTTATGCTTTAGGGATGTTATGTGATACCTTAATCATAACACTGTGCATCATGGTTGTGATGTTGGTTATGTGGCGATTGGATTCTTTGGTTATATTTTGCTATGATGATTGGGTATTTGTATGATTAATTGTGTGGTGTTTATGCATGCCCTTTCATACTATGTGGAATTTGTAAAGCAGGTTAACTGTACCATGTGGAATAGAGTTATGGATGTAACTTCTTCATTTTAATTGTGGACATTGTTGGATATGGTGTCTGTTGACTTTACCTAATGACTCTATGTAGTTGGTAGTGGAACGGTGTGGCAAGCCTGTGTGGCTTATTGTCCCGAGGGTAGGTTAACAAGCTTGTGTGGCGTATTGTTCCGACAAGGTCAGATAGCAAGCCTGTGTGGCGTATTGTTATGGCAGAGTCGGTTAACAAGCCTGTGTGGCGTATTGTTTCGACAGCGTTAGATAGCAAGCCTGTGTGGCGTATTGTTCTGACAGGGCCAGTTAACAAGCCTGTGTGGCGTATTATTCTGGTAGAGTCGGTTAACAAGCCTATGTGGCGTATTGTTCCGACAAGACTGTTTCTACTAAATCAATTGACTGTGTGTCTTAAAGTACGGGTTATTAGAGAGAGTTAATGGTCACCTAGTGGACTCGAGGATATGCTTATGTTGAACTGTCTGTTTATGGTTTGTGTGGTAAGCGGGTTATTAAGTATGAATGCATAACTCGTATGTCAAGCTTAATGGTGTGGTACGCTGGCATGACACGTTTGGTTGGGTGATGAATTGCTTGTTGCTAAATTATATGGTGAGTTAACTAAGCAGTTTAGTTAACTGTTGGTGATGGGTTATCTATGTCGAGATGAAGTGAATGGCTATGTGATGATCTGTTAGGACAGGTTGTTACGGATAAACCAATGAGGTTGTGTGGCGATATGTCTTTATGGTTTGCTATGGAAAATTCATAAAACATGTTAAAGGTGTGAGGTGATTGTGGTTCTCATTCTTTTGAATTAAACTTCTTATGTGTGCTTATGAATGTTTTGGACTAAGATTACATGTTTTGGGACTATGGTAGTTGTTAACTTTATCTATTAACCATGTTGTACTCGGTATGTAGGACGACAACTGTTTTTGCTTGTTATCCCACAGGTTTACTAGGATGACTCTGACATTGGATTGTATGGACGTTTCTACCAAACAATTTGACTGTGTGTCGTAGAGTACAATTTAATAGGAAGTTAACAGTTAACCTAGTGAGCCCAGTAGTGGGTTCCTTACTGAGTATAATTTTATACTCACCCTTTTCATGTTTATTTTTCAGGTAAGTATGAGGAAACCGACGACGGACAGGAAGGATCAGTGACCATGTATTTGGGGACTTTATTGAAAAATGCTTTCGTTGCAGTCTTTGTGTTGTTGTTGTTGTTATTGTCAATTGCTTTCGTTTTAATTTGTAAAGTTTATAAGTTTTTATTTAAGTAACGACCTCGGGTTAAGGTTGAAAATTTGGGACGTTACATTCTCTTTCTTCAATGTTACTTAAGATGAAATACAGTTGACATTATTTCCTTTCTCTTTAAGGGATGATGGTCGAAAGTGGGCACATTGTCTGGATGCGAGAGAAGTAACTACATAGGACCAAATGGTGGGAAATTCATGAAGAGGTACATTCCACCTACTGAGAATGCCTAGAGAAGGAGAGACATCGCCAATTTGGACAAAAAAAAAGATAGAGAGATGTTGAGCGAGGCCAATGATGTTATGGGTAGATTATCTAGAAATAATGAAGAATGGGAGGATAAAATTCATATCAAAATTTGGTAAGAGGAAAACATAGGCAGCGAAGGTTGACAATGATTCGGTGACTACAGTGCAACAACAAATGGCAAGAATTACTTCATTGATACAGTCTTTGGCGCTTAACCAAGGCGCTAGAAACACCAATTAAGTCAAAACAGTCAACCAAGTCAGCTATGTAGGATGTAGAGAGTCGTTGTAACATTCCCAAAATTAAGGTAAATTATTTATTTATTAATCTTAAGCAAATTAAATATAGTTTGTTTGTTTGGTTATTGAATTGTTTGGGATGTTTAATTTTAATTTGGAATTGTTTAGGAGTTATTTTGTTTTAAATTGGTTATGGATTTAAATAAATTTTGGTGGGTGGAGAGAGAAAATGTGGGTTTTAAACAAGAGAGAAAAGTAAGTATGCATGGTGAAAAGATGGGATTAGAGAAAGACAGAGGAAAGTGGGTGTTAAATGAGGAAAGAGAAAGGAAATATTAATAATAATGTTTATTATTATTATTATTATTATTATAAAAAAAGGAATTAAGTTATCGTTTGGCGTGCAAGCAAACCTATCATACCCTCTTCCAGACTCTCTACTCTTAGCATAAGAGACAGAGTGATGCAAGTAAAGGTTCCTAACTTAATGGCACTCACTGACGACTTAACTTAACTTACTCTGAGAAACATACAGCAGAAATAACTGATAACATGTAAATAAAATTGACGTACATAACTGATCTCATAGTTATCACCCAACACACTCGTTCTAAAATTTTACAGACCAAAACATGAATATAAAAAGTCATGATTATGACCTAAAACAAAACTCTAACTTGACAGCAAACATGCAGCAGTGGGTCAAGCTCGAGAATAACGATCTCTACCTGAAAAGTGAGAAAATATTTGAAAGAATGAGCTAACGCCTAGTGAGTGACAATTTATATACACCATAGTTTAGAAATCATTCATGAACTTGAAAATACTTTAAATAACGTACTTTATAAATCACATGCTTTTGAAATACATAAATACCATACTGCTGAAACATATCATAAACTTTGCAAAGCAACGTGTTTCTAAATATTTCATGAAGCAATGCATAACTGAAAGATTTTGCAAGATATCTGTAACTGAAAACTTTAACAAGGTCATCTGTAACTGAAAACGTTAACAAGCCATGTTTAATCCTTTAACTACATTGTAGTGGAAAAAATCCAGCACTCCCAACGTCTTTGTAGTAGCAAAGTCATCTCAACACTAACAACAACGATAACTATGTCGTGGTGGGATCAGTACCAACAACGTCTTTACCGTGGTGGAACTAGCTCAACACTCACGATAGCGATACTATGTTGTAGTGGGTCGAACATCTATAACGTCTTTGTCGTAGTGGGTCGAACCTAACACTAACGACAACGAAAACTACGATGCAGTGGGGCCAACATCAGCAACGTCTTTCCCATAGTGGGGCAAGCTCCGGTGACAATTCCAACGATACTCCAACGATAAAATTCTCATTTTCTAGCCTAAATTGGATGTTCTAACTATTACCAATCAATTATCCATAACTTAAACTACATCTCCTCAAATTTTGGCCATCCAATTTGCTCTCAATTCACGGAAATTCAACCTGAAATTTTGAGACTCTCTTTTTTCGACGAGTTTTCTTTATTTTTAAAACATCAAACTCGTTAATTCTAGCTTAAATTAATCAAATTAAATGTTACAAAATCAAATAGGGACTTCTTATTGAGCTTACCACCAAATTTGAAGCTCCAATTTCAACTTTAACCCCTTCAATTTCTTCAAAATTTCAATTGCTCAAAACTGTAAATTTCCAGCGCCAAAGAGTTTTTTCCTCATTTTTGTTTGTTTTCTTAGCCAAATCTCTTCAACGTGAGTTGTGATTCAGCTTCCTCTCTCTTTTCTACACAATTTAGACACAAATTTCACTCAATCTGGTCAAGAACTGAGCTCAATTTCATCATTTTTTCCACTATGCTCATGTAAAATACGCCTAGTTTGTTTTCCAACTCTCGGGATTTTCCTTCTTTCTTATCCTTCTTCTCTTCAATTTCAACCAACCTTCAGCTTAATTAAAGACAGAACCCACCTTAATATCATCCAATTAGATTACTTGAATGATTTTTTTTAAAAAAAAAAAAATTCAATTCCTCTTCCTTATCTCTTCTCTCGGCCAAATCTCCAAATTTCCTAATTTCTTTTTTTTTATATGATAAATATCAAAATCCAATTAATTAATAGTAGTAATAATAATAATAATAATTAATTTCAAAATTATTTCTTTTTCTTTTTTTTTCTTTTTTTTTTTTTGGCCAAAATTAGCAAACCACCATTTTGCCATTTTGTTTAACCAAAAAGTCTAAAGTATCCTTTCATTATTTTATTATGAATTTTACAACAAACAACTTGAAATACAAAAGTCGAGTATTACAATTATCACCTTCTTTTAGAAATTTTGTTCTCGAAATTCGGAAATCTTTACTTGAACAAAAATGAGTACTTGCTTCTAATATGATCTCCTGTTTTCCATGTCGCTTATTCACTTCACGATGTCTCTAAAGAACTTTCACGAGCGAAATTGTCTTATTCCTCAATACTTGTTCTTTTTTGTTCAGAATCTTAATCGGTTCTTTCTCGTAAGACAAATTTTCCCTTAGCTCAAGTTGTTGCTCTGGTAATATATGCGAAGGATCCTAAACATACTTAACATAGATGCATGGAGAATTATCATGTATTCTAGCAAGTTCTATTGGTAACTCAATTTGATAAGCCACTGGTCCTACTCTTCCTATAATTCGGTAAGGTCCAATGTATCTAGGACTTAGCTTACCTTTCCATCCAAATCAAAAGACACCTTTCCATGGGGATAACTTCAAGAAAACTCTACCCCCGACTTCGAATTCTAAATCTATCCGTCTTACATCAGCGTAGCTTTTCTGACAATCTTGAGTTGTCTTTAGTTTTTCTCAGATCAACTTCACATTATTTGTTGTAATTTGGACTAACTCAGGACCAATCAATTTCCGTTCACCTACCTCATTCCAACATACTGGAATTCTGCAAGGTTTACCATACAAAGCCTCATATGGTGCCATTCCGACACTAGAATGGTAAATGTTATTGCATGCAAACTCCATCAACGATTGGTGACTATCCCAATTACCTTTAAACTATAGCGCACACATGCTCTCAACATATCCTCAAGTGTCTAGATGGTTCTTTCTTATTGTCCATTTGTTTGAGGATGAAAAGTTGTACTAAATCGTAACTTAGTTTTCAGTGCCTTTTGTAAACTTGGCTAGAAGTTCGATGTAAACCTTGGATCTTTGTCTGACACTATAGATACTGGGACATCGTATTGATTCACAATCCTGTGAACATAAAGCTTAACTAGCTGATCTAGCATAAATGTTGCTTTGATCGGTATAAACCGTGCTTTTTTCGTGAGTCTATCAATGATCACCCATATTCCATCAAATCCACTAGAACTACGGGGCAATCCAAATAAGAAATCCATAGTGATATGCTACCACTTCCACTCAGGTATCGGGAGTGGATTTAGAAGTCCTCCTGGTCTTTGACGTACTGGTTTATCTTGTTGACAGATCATACATCTATCAACATACTCACCAATTTCTCATTTCATTCCAGGCCACCAATATGTTTTCTTCAACGTTCAGTACATCTTGGTACTACCTGGATGCATAATATATGCTGAACTATGAGATTCCTCTAATATGGCATCTTTGAGTTCCTTAATGTTGGGAATACATAATCATCCTTGCTTAATAGTAGCACCGTCAGATCTCAATTCAAACTCTGCTCTATTGCTTTGCTTGGACTTCTCAAACAACTTTAGCAAATGAGCATCTTCCGACTGTCTCTTTACAATATCATACACTAACGAAGATCGAACTTGAAATTGGGCAAACAAACTTCCTGATCTTTCTGCTGCTATAACGGCTCTAGAACTTCTCAACTCATTTATTAAAATCACCTTCATACCACACAAGACATCTTTAGGAAATCTAGACTTCCTACTTAGTTCATCTTCTTCCATATTAACTTTTCCTGTGTGGTACTCTATAGAACAGTCATAATCTTTAATCAGTTCGAGCCATCTTCTCTGTCTCATATTTCATTCCTTCTGATCAAATATATACTTTAAACTCTTGTGATTAGTGAAAAGATGACACTTTTCTCCAAACAGATAATGCCTCCAGATTTTCAGACTCTTTCCCTGATATTGGAAGTGTCAGAACAGATGTCGTTATCAATCTCTTTTTCAGTTCCTAAAAACCATGTTCACACTTTTCTGACCACTCAAATTTAGCATTTTTCCTAGTCAACGACTTCAATGGTAATTCTATTATAGAAAAGTCTTCCACAAAAAAATCATCTGTAACACTGTTCTCAAATGCTTCTCATGAGTTCTTCAGTCACTAGAATACACCAGTATATCATCAATAAATACTATCACAAAATGATGTAAGTATTCATGAAAAATCCTGTTCATGAGATCCATGAAAACCGTTGGTGCATTCGTTAAATCGAATGACATTACTCGAAACTTATAATGTTTGTATCTTGTCATAAATGTTCTTTTCGGAATATCAGATTCCTTAACTTTCAGATGATAATATCCTGATTTCAAATCAATCTTAGAGAACACTGATGCTCCTCTCAACTGGTCAAACAAATTATCGATACTAGGTAACAGATACCTATTACGTATCGTGACCTTGTTCAATTGTCTATAGTCTATGCACAACTGCAGCGTGTCATCTTTCTTCTTCATAAATAATACTGGAGTTGTCCAAGGTGATACACTAGGTCTAACGTATCCCTTGTCAACTAACTCTTGCAACTGTGTCTGTAATTCTTTCAACTCACTTGGAGCCATTGTGTACCGTGTCTGAGAAATAGGTGTTGTTCCAAGCAAAAGATTAATAGTAAACTCAATCTCTCTATCAGGTGGCAATCCTGATAAATCATCGAGAAAAACATCTAAAAATTCTCTCACCACAGGGATATCTTCAAGTTTCAGCTTTTTTGTCTCTGTTTCTACTACGTGTGAAAGATAAGCTGCACAACCTTTCCTTAACATCTTTGCAGCCTTAAGTGCTATAATCAGACATGTCGAAACAATTTTCCCTTCTTCTCTAAAAACCATTTCAGCTGATCTTGGTTTTCCAAAAGTTACTTCTTTTCTGTGGCAATCCATAGTAGCATGATTCAAGACAAAAAATCCATGCCAAGGATCACATTTAGTTCTTATAGATTAAGAGATATCAGGTCTACAGACATCCTGACATCTTCGACTAGTACTTCACAATCTCTAATCACATCACAACCAATACGACATCGCCAACAGGTGTATAGATAATTAAATAATCTGGTAGTGACTATCATTTTACTCAATTTACTGATAAACATGCTAGAAAAAAATGAATGTGTAGCTCGAAGGTCTAATAAAACATAAGCCGGTAAATCACAAACAAGTAATGTATCAGTAATGACTTCTAGTGCATGCGTTGCTTTCAGCTGAGTCATGGAAAACACCTTCCCTTGCTGACGAGATTGTCTTGCAACCATTTTCTATTTAGCAGCACTAGAACTTCCACCTCCTACTCCTAAAAAATTTGGCTGGCTTACTTTCTGCAACTGGACTTGTCGCCCTTCATGAACTCCTGGCCTCAGCTGTGGACAATCTCTTCTGAAATGACCTAGTTGCTTGCAATGATAACAAACATCCTCTCATCAGGACAATTCATTACTCTAAAACATTTGTCCAGCAAATTCAGCCATGCTTCTACATTAGTTGGGTCCGTCGAACCCTCAAAAATTGTGGCTTCTAAGGCTTTGAGTCGTTCTATTCCATACCGTTTCTCTGGATCACTAGACATTGATCCAAGAGATTATGCTTATCTCTGAGCCAATCTAGAAAACATCCTATCTTCTATATCAGTATGTTCTCTTGGGGTACTAGATTCTCTTTCAAACAGAGTTTGGGTAAGATCTTTTACCCCTTCAGCCTCCCGCCTATGTTGTCTGCTACTACAACGAATAGGTATAACTCCTGTAACATATCCACTTATTAGAAATATTACAATTACCTCTAAGTCTATATGAATGTTACTAGACTCTTAAACTTCTCTTTACTCTTTCAAAACACCCCAAGATTCTCTAAAAACTATTGCTCTGATAGCAAGTTGTCATACCCTCTCCCAGACTCTCTACTCTTAGCCTAAGAGATAGCGTGAAGCCAGTAAGTAACATTACTAACTTAACGGCACTCACTGACGGATTAACTTAACTTACTATGATAAACATGCAGCAGAAATAACTGATAACTTGTAAATAAAATTCACATACATAACTGATCTCACAGGTGTCCCATACCACCCAACATATTCATAATAATATTTTACAGACCAAAACATGCACCTAAAGAGTTATGATTATGACCTAAAACAAAACTCAAACTCGATAGAAGACAGGCAGTAGTGAGTCAGGCTCGAAAATCACGATTTCTACTTGAAAAGTGAGAAAACATTTGAAAGAATGAGCTAACGCCTAGTGAGTGACAGTTTATAAACAACATACTTTAGAAATCATTCATAAACTTGGAAATACTTTAAATCACGTACTTTAGAAATCACATGCTTTGGAAATACATAAATATCATACTGCTGAAATATATCATAAACTTTGCAAAGCAACGTGTTTCTAAATCATTCATAGAGCAATGCTTAAGTGAAAGTTTTTTGCAAGAAATCAGTAACTGAAAACTTTAACAAGGCCATCTGTAACTGAAAACTTTAACAAGCCATGTGTAATCCTTTAACTACATTGTAGTGGAGAAAACCTAGCACTTCCAATGTCTTTGTTGTAGTGAAGTCATCTCAACACTAACGACAACGATAACTACGTCGTGGTGGGATCAGTACCAACAATTTTTTTTGTCGTGGGGGAGCTGGCTCAACACCCACGACAACGATACTTTGTCATAGTGGGGTAAGCATCTATAATGTGTTTGTCGTAGTGGGACGAATCCAACGTTAACGATAATGAAATCTACATTGCAGTGGGGCCAACATCAGCAACGTCTTTGCCATAGTGGAGCAAGCTCAACACTCACGACAACTCTATCTACGTTGTAGCGGAGCCACCGCTCACAACTTCTTTACCATGGTGGGGCGAACCCAACACTCATGACAGCGAAATACTCTAGTGTGCACACTTAGTATAATAGGCTCAGGTTCAATCATGGATACACATGCTCGTACTGAAATTCATATAAATCATTAATAGTTCTCAAGTACCTTTTGCTTAAGTATTCATTAAGAAATACTCATAAAACTTAGATCGTTCAAATCATACTGGAATTTCATTCAGAAATACTAAAACATGCTTAATTCATAATTTTACTGAAATGTCGTAAAACGTGAAAATATCTTCGACCTTTAAACATATCAAATCATGCTTAATAGCATATCTAAAATCATAAATCATGTATCTATTCGTTATTTGACATATTTTGGCACTAAGAAATCATAAATATTCAATATGTTTAGCTTTAGAAATTTATCTCGTAAAACGTATAAACTCGGTAATCATTCAGTGAAATTCATACAATACATGCTTTAAAAACTATAATTTAAAATCAATAGTCACTCACAAACTTGATGGAACGTTCTCAGTTGTAAATTTCTCAAATCGTTAAATTCCATAAAAATTATCCAAAACCGACGGATTAAGCCGAGTCAATAACAAAACCCGCCCTTAGGTTAAATTTCCTAAATTTTCCCTAACAGATCAAAGTCTCCTTAATTTCCTCATTTTTTCCTCTAATTTGCTTCTAATTCAAAGGTAAAATGGGCTAATCGGATTAAGAAAAATGAAGCATTTTGTCTTCTGGTTTGACGACGGACAAATAATTACAGTAGGCTTTAATGATGCACATACAATGACGGACAAAATTGAAACTTCATCTTTAACCTTTCATTTTTCCTCCAATTTTGCCCAGTCTTTCGGCCATAACTCCAGCAACAATCCGGTGATAAAATTATCTTTTTCTTGCCAAAATTGGACGTCATAACTATTACCAATCAATTACCCATAACTTAAACTACATTACCTCAAATTTTGGCCATCCAATTTGTTATCAATCCACGGGAATTCAAGTTGAAAATTTTGAGGCTCTATTTTTCCGACGAGTTTTCTTCAATTTTCAAACATCAAATTCGTTACTTCTACATTAAATTAATCAAATTAATTGTTACAAAATCAAAGAGGGACTTTTTATTCAGCTTAGCACCAAAAAGCTCCAATTTCAACTCTAACCCCTTCAATTTCGTCAAAAACTTTAATCACTAAAAACTGTAAATTTCCAGTGACAACGAGTTTGTTCCTCGTTTTTCTTGATTTTCGTGGTCAAATCCCTTCAAATTGGGTTGTCCATCAGCTTCCTCTCTCCTTTTTACACCATTTAGACACAAATTTCACTCAATTTGGTCAAGAATTGAGCTCAATTTCATCATTCTTTCCACTATTCTCATGTACAATACGCTCAGTATTTTTTTCTTCCAACTCTCTGGTTTCTCCTTCTTTCTTCTCCTTCTTCTCTTCAATTTCAACCGACATTCAGCTTACTTAAAGACAGAACCCACCTTAATTTCATCCAATTAGATTACTTGAATGATTTTTTTTAAAAAAAATTCAATTCCTCTTCCTTATCTCTTCTCTCGGCCAAATCCCCAAATTTCCTAATTTCTTTTTGTATATGATAAATATCAAAATCCGCTTAATTAATTAATTAATTAATAATAATAATAATAATAATAATAATAATAATAAATTTCAAAATTATTTTTTTTTTCTTTTTCTTTTTTTTTTTTTGTAAAAATTATCAGACCACCCTTTTGCCATTTTGTTTAACAAAAAATTCTAAAATATCCTTTCAATATTTTATTATTAATTTTACAACAAACAACTTGAAATACAAAAGTCAGGCATTACAGAACCCTTCTTCTTCTTCCTTCTCCCTAAGCGTCGCCACCATCTTCCTCTCCGTCTAGAAACCATCAGCCAAGACCCCACGACGAACTGTCGTCGCTCCCTACATCAAGCCTACAGCCCCCTCAGTGTCGCATGCAAGCCGAGCTAAGCCCCATCAGCGTCACGTGCAAGTCGAGCTACACAAACTCGTGTGTGAAGGTTCTACGCGGCGGCTTCATTCTAAGTTGCCACACAGCTGCCCTCCACGTTAGGTCTGCTCGCTCGATGCCACAATCGTGTTTCCACGTTTGCGTTGTGCAGCGCAGCAAACCAAGCCGCCAAGCGCGTTGTCCCACGTGAGACGCGTTGCGCGTCTACGTTAGGAGCCTTGCCTTAAGCCGCGTCTCCTTGTTCCCTACTCACCACGCTGGGCAACTGTAAGCCGCCGTTAGTCACCGTTTAGTTCTACTGCCGTCGCCAGTTAACTGTGGGTAAGGTTTTGTAGTTGGTGTTTTAGGTACCCATCTAAGGTTTTAGTTGGAAACATAAATATTTGGATTTAATTCATCATTTTTGTGGTTATTGAAGGTAAATTTGGGGAGCTACTCGTCGTAATTAATTCTTAGATTCCCCCTACGAATTAGGTTGAATTTTCGTCGACCAATTGGTAAGTTTTGATAGAGTAAACTTGAATTTAATTAATAATTTTATGGAAAAATATTAATTAAATTTGTTGTATTCATGTGGATTTTGGAGCTTATCTTTGGAGTAATTTGTAGTGTTTCCTTTGCGAATTAGTTGGAACATCGACGATAGATTGGTAAGATTAAAAGGTTAAATTTGAAGAGAGTTAAGTAAAAGTAATTAGTATTTTTTATGGGAAAATTATTAATTAATTGTGTTGTGATTTTTTGGATCGGTTCGAGAATTTTATTTCTAGCCAAGGAATTTTCAGTTAATTTAGGTAAGGGATACTTCTATTGAATCCACGCCTTAGGTGTATTAGGTGTAGAAGATGGATTGACTCGCATGTATTGTGAAATCTTTCTACTGTTTTAGAACTGTTTTGTGGTTATGTTTAGGGATGCTATGGGACACCTTATTCATGGCACACATTATCATGGTGGGGATGTTGGTTATGTGATAGTTGGATCCTGTGGTTAAATTGTGGCTTGATGTTTTGGTCTTTGTGTCATTTACTGCGTGGTTTATGTATGACCTTTCGTACTTTATGAAATTTGTAAAGCATATGAACTGTACCATGAGGAATGGATTATTGTTGTGATTGCTTTACTTATGGATTGTGGTGTCTGTTTGATTATGGTGTCTTTAACTCTAGCTATTAACTATTTTCTACTTCGTTTGTGTGACGGATTGACAAGCCTGTGTGGCGTATGTCTCATGGGTCGGGTTAACAAGTATATGTGGCTTGTGTTCCAACATGGTTGTTATTGCATGTGGTCCCACAGGTTTGCTAGGACCACCTTGGCATTGGGCTGTATGGGCATTCCTACCAAACCATTTTACTGTGTGTCATAGAGTACACGTTAATAAATAGTTAATGATCACCTAATGGGATCAGTAGTGGGTCCCTTACTGGGAATATTTTATACTTCTATTTGTGTTGTGTTTCAGGCAAAGGTTAGAAGGGACAGGCGAGGGACAAGAAGAACCAGTGACCATACCGTGGGGGACCATGAGACATTTTACTTCTACATTGCGTTTTTTTAGTTTCGATATCATTTATTTGTTTTATTTTATTTGTTGCACCCATTTTAATTTAGAAAACTATTTGTAGAAATCCCGTTTAGGCATTTTTTTGCATTTAATTAAGTATTTATTTTGATTATGTGCAAACTCGTTATTTTGTTTAAATGAAAGTATTTGTTTTTCATTACTTTTGTCTTTCAAACTTTACTTGTTTTTAATTAAGTAACGGCCCGATTCGATTTGAAAATTAGGGGCGTTATAGTCGCACAACTATGATATGTACCCACAAAATTCAAAGTCGGTCTGGTTCGTCAAGCATGATTCCTTCCCTAAGGCCTACAATCTAAGATGGAAAAGTCATCCTAACTTTAGTTGGAGAGGGAATTAGCAAAGCGATAGACAAGGGGTTGGAGGTCACAATGAGAACAGAGGTGGACCACTAAGGTTCCATCAACAATATCAGAAGCGAAATTGAGGGTAGTATTAGGTGCATCAAGGGTCCAATTGAGCAGCTTTGGAGGATTTGATGTAGCAGTACATGTAGAAGAATGATGTGTTCGTTGTTGCAAAGTCAAGCCTCCTCCATTAAAAATTTGTAGGTCTAAGTGGGCCAATTAACAAATCAATTGAATGTGAGACCTCTAGGTAACTTGTGCTCAGTAATATAGAAGCCTTAACAAACACATGTCACGTAGAAAGAGAACAATGTTAGTGACATTGAGAAGTGGGAGAACAACAATTGGACCAATGGCGCCAGAGATTATTATTTTAGATGCAGAAAATAGAGAAATTCAAGAAAGTATACAACAACAACTAACAGTTCAGATTAATACAGAAAATACTTCATCACACGATGATAAAGGATATGAGAGAAAAACAAGTGCCAATGAAGGCACATCTCTTAAGAGGTGGTGACTGTTGATTATAGTCCACCACCACCTTTTCATCGACGCTTGAAGAAGAAAAGAGATGAAGTGCAGTTCAAATGTTTTCTTGATGCACTAAAGCAGCTACATATCAATATTCCACTAGTTGAGGCGCTAGAACAAATGCTTTCTTGCGTAAAGTTTCTCAAGGATATTTTATTTAAGAAGTGACGACTAAATGAGTACGAAGTAGTTGCCTTAACTCAATAAACCAAGGCATTCTTCCAGAAAAGGATACCAGAGAAAATAAAGGACCCGGGTAGTTTCACAATTCCATGATTAGTTAGGTGGCTTTTTTTAGGTCAAACACTATGCAACTGGGAGCCAACATCAACATGATGCCTCTTTTAGTGTTCAAAAAACTAAACATAGCGCAACAAGGCCTACAACCGTGTCACTTCAGCTCGCAGATAGGTCAATTATACACCCAAAGGGAAAAATTGAAGATATCCTTATTCAGGTGGACAAATTTATCATCCCTGCAGACTTCATTATCCTAGACTACGAAAAGGATGGACAAACTTCTATTATCTTGGAAAGACAATTTTTAACCACATGTAAGGCGTTGATGGATATGCACCAAGGCATCTTCCTTGACTAAACTTTGAATCCCTAGACTACTATGTTACAACTAGTCTAACGTAGGTAATATCATTGAAGTTATCCTTGCGAGAAACAAAAAGAAAGAAAAACTACATAAGCTCATAAAAGTTAAACAAGCAACAAGTAAAGAAAAAACGCAAAGAGAAATGAGGCGAACTTGTAATAATGTCATATATCTAAAAGGCGTGATGTGATTACAAGTTTCAAAAGAAGTATAATAATTTCAAAAGAAGAAAACAACAGGCACTCAACCAAATTTGATCTATCCTCACGTCTTGGTCTTCAAGGGTTGCACGAGGAAGTTTTGGCTCATCAGAGAGACGTTGTTGCAAGTAAGGCGAGATGACTGGAGCAAGAACGCGTTGGAAGAATACATCATATATAGTTCATTACTGTGTTGAACTGTCGATCTTGTCGCTTGGAAGAGAGATCATTTATCCAAGTCATGATATCATCTAGTTTGCCTTCCAAAATTTCATGGTTCCCTCAGACATCAACATAGTGGCGTTCATATTTTTGGATGATAATATTCATTTCGGCCACCTTGCATCGCAAATCTTTATGATTAAGATAAAACTAGTTCAATTGCAGTTGAAGCTTGGTTTTTGTGGTCACGAGGATATCAAACTACTCGTGAATAGATTTACAGACATTCTCCCCAATGAATTCAAAACGGTCTTCTTTAACTTCTGATACATCTTCCTCCTGTCGTATTTTATTAGGGTTGCATCTTTTTCAGCCTTCTCTTTTTATGTTTCCACATTATGAGGTAGTGGAGTCCTATACCGGGAAAGGTTAGCAAATAGTCGTAAAACTCTTCTTCATCATCTGTATTATCAAGCAAAGGATGGTTTAGGCCAGGTGGGGGTGAGGAATGGTGAGGATTGCAGTTTTGCATGTGTAAGAGGCGGGTGAATGCTGAATTTAAGGAGTGCGGGTTTTGAAGTTGACATAAGGGTGTCATTTCGCTTGGTGGGAGAAGGTGGTGGAGTTATGTCTTTTTGGATTTTTGAGGATGGAGAGGGCAATTTGGATTCTTGGGTTGACGAGGTAGTCTTTTTGGAATTTTGGGAAAGTGGTGGAAGGACAGCAAGAGTGATGGGACTGATGGTCACATCTTGAGTGGGCCTTTTTTCCTTTGTTTTGGACCCAGACACGCCATCCTTTGTGATCTTTCGTTTCTTTAAAGGCTGCATAGAAGGGGACTCCTTTTCATCTTTATTACTTGGTTTAATCTTGGGAATGATCTTTTTGCGTTTTTCTTGTTCTTTATTTTGATGAAGAGTGATTATGTGATTCAAGGTTGTCAGGGTGCACAATGTAACACGAATGGGAGTTAGGGATACGCGATCAATTCTAGAATGGCATTTATACAAAGCTTCTCAATTGTGGAAGGAAAGGGCATGGCTCTTGGTGGACTAGAACTCCACGTCTGAATATAATTGTAAATGATCTTCCCCACGTTGAAGAGAATCTACTCCATGATGCAATATATTAGCATGCCATCTCAAATGGGATTGTGTTATCATGGTGTGTTGGCATCAACTTCTTTTTTATGAAGAATCACTACACACTCGGCTCATTAGTTAGGTTATGTGGGTAGAGCTGATACTCCCTTTCGACGTAATCTCCCATTCCACCTTTGGCCATGCTATTTTGGCGAATGTCTTTTATGCGTCCCTCTTGATTATTTCTTCAACGGTTCATTCTTCAGGGATACGAGGTCATGTGGCAGGCCATACAAGTCATTAATTTTTGCGACGTTGAAACTTGTAGAAATACAAGTTATTATAGCCTTTTATGTAGAATAATGAAGTGATATTGCGATAAAAATGGCATAACGCTTAGGAAATCATGCGAAAATAAGAACTATGCATTCTAGAAGCTGCAAAAGATAAAATTCCTGATTATCACGATTTTTCTTATCTTAATGCAGAATTTTAGAAAAAAAAAGGTAAAAGCGAAATGAAAAGGCTATCCTAGGCAACTATTTTGCTCTCGTCCACCAACTAAGCGATGAATGGAAAGATACGAGGTGTTATGAATTAGAATGATGCTAATCGAAAGTAGAGGAAATTTAAGAATATAAAGGAAATGGTGTAATCGAAAGTAGAAAAAAAAGATAAAAGCGAAATGAAAAGGCAATCCCGCCAAGCTAAGCCTATAAATAGATAGTTCATTATTCATTTTTGTGTGTTTGATATCGCTCGATATAATGAAAGAACTTCCATTGTCATCCCTAATCTTCCTTTTCTATATCATTAGCTAAGAGCTTAGAGTGAGAGTTATAAAGGAAATACCATATCTCATTTCCCTAATTCTATGTAATAGACATCAATAGAGTCAAAAGAATGCAAGAGATTGCATTATGTGGCTCTATTTCTTGACATTTGTAATTTTTATCTTAGTTGCATTTGCATTTGTAATCAATGCAATATCATTTCAATTTCATTCTCCCATCTCTTTACTTTTCGCATATATCAGTTCTCTATACTATGAATGAAACAAAGAATTAGTTTAGCTCCTTGAAGAGTCTGGAAGTTCATAATGTTTAGTTTGTTTGATCAGAGCTATATTCAACGCCTAGTTCTATTCGAGAGAATGAATTAACTAATGGTAGTTAGCTACTCGAGAGAGCAAGTAACTTAGACCCTCATTAAACAAGCTTAGAAGGGGTTTTAGGAATAAAATCAACGCTATCGATTTCTCCTTAGCATACATATTAGAAATGCGAGTGTATGTGGTATTAAGACGCGAGAGCCTGCTTGCCTTAAATAAAGGATGAAACATTGTGACCTAAAGGATTTAGATATGGACAATTTAATTATTTCAATATTTGCATCTCAAAAGGTGAGCAAGTGCGTAGAAAGCACCAAGAGGTTCCCTCCTTTAACTTGGAATTAATTAAATAATTCATATCTTCTATTCTCTTTGTATCTCATAATAGTATAGTGAGCTTTCATTCCTTACATTCCGTCTTTAAGTAGAGTTAGTTCAATACCATTCATAATCCTTCCCAACCATGTCCTCTTTCACTTCACACCAATATGGTACATAATAATAGTAGTTAGATATTGATGTTGTGAATACCAAGTACTATATAGATACCGAATGAGATCTTATTGAGCATTATGATTCAACATTACTTAGAAATCTCTGTGTTCGATCTTGGCTTACCTAGAAAACCTCTCTTTTTGCTAACCTGTGGGCAAGAGAGAGGAAATCTTGTATGGAACAACACAAATCATTAGAGTCAAGCAACCAAATGAGATTATAGTATGCTTCTTTTATTGCATGAATATAGTCTTCTAGGGTTTAGGGTTAAATACATATTAGTCACAAACTTAGAAATTTAATGTTAAATCCACGATAGAACAAAACATGATTCACAAACGAACAAGCAAGGTTTTGGCGCCATTCTCAATGATTTTTATTTGTAATTTGGATTAAATGTTTATCTTGATTTTATGCAAAAGTTCAATTTGTTGTGTACCGTGTGTTTACCCGAAGAGCATGTGAACAAGTTTATGAGTGAAGGAGACAATCTTGAATTCAAATGTGACTTGAGGATTGAGCGAAGTTTTTAATGAAAGAGTAAAGAGAGAAAACAGAGGCAACAAGAAGAAAGAATGGCAAATAATAACGTCAATCTGAATCGAAATGTTCCTTTGGTGCCTAACGAGCATTAAGAGAACAATAGGAAGAGGAATTTAGGCGATGCAAATGAATTCCCAGAAAATGCCCATTTCATTTTGATAGCTCACGATGTCAATTGGTCGATCAGAGGATACGCCTCTCTAAACTTATATGACTTCAACCGTAGTATCATACCCTACGTTTGGTAATAAAGGTTTGTGATTAAGCCTATTATGCTTCAAATGATACAGACTACAAGAAAATTTGGGGATGGTAGGTGCTATCATCCCCAAATTTGGGGACTGATTGAGAAGTTCATGAAGAAGTTCTTCCCACCACAATAGAAGGCGAGGAGAATGAGAGATATAATGAACTTTCAAAAGAAGGATAGAGAGACCATGTATAACACATGGAACAAATACAAGAGGTTGATTAGGGCATGCCAGCATAAGGACACTCCTGAGTGTATTTTGATTAAAGTGTTGTACGATGGGCTGAACAAGGCGCAACAGAATGTTGATGCTATAGTTGCAGGAGTTGGTGGGTTACTGAGCAAAACATATACTCAGATTAAGGACACTTTGGGCGCAATGTCTAGAAACCACGAAGAGTGGGAAGATAACAACTTTTCCTCGCGCTATGGAAGAAGGCGATGAAATGAGGATGGATTTGATAAAGATGCAGTTACAGCTTTACAAGGACAGATGATTCTGATGAACAACTTGCTCCAATCTATGGCATTGATGCAAGTTAATGTAGGAGAAAATCAAGATCAGGCTGTCAAGAGGGTGAAGGAGATAGGATGTGTGGTATGCAGTGGTCCACATGACATGAACGCATGCCCACGAACGAGTCTGTAGCATATGTGAAGCATGACCCTTTCAATAATACTTACAATCCAGTATGGAAAAATCACCTTAACTTTTAGTGGAAAGGAAGTGGTCAACAACAAAGTAGACCAAGTGGCCAATATGGAGGACGCTATGAGACATCTAGTTCTAACCAAAATCATCATAACTCTACACCACCATAATCCTCATCTTCAACATTAGAACCCTGCATCCTCTAGAAATTCTTCTATGCAGAATCTCTTGAAAGTGTACATGTAGAAGAATAATGCCCTTCTACAAAGTCAGTCTGCCACTAGTCGAAATCTAGAAGTCAAGTGAGGCGTATTGCAAGCGAGCTGATTGAAAGACAAAGGCGATCCATGTTGAGCAACACATAAACACATAGTAATGTTGGGGGATCAAGAACGGACAATGTATTGTTGTTACAATGCGAAGTGGATGGCCTCTGACCATTCATGAGGTTCACATAGATTAATGACAAACAAAAAACAAGGAAGCAGAGAAGGATGTGGAAGACTCTGAATGGAGAGAACCGTCTAAGCAAGTGTCATCCTCTGATCCTTTGTCGCCTCCTCCATTCCTAGTTCCCTGCAGAAGAAAGGGAATAAAAAACAATTTAAACATTTTCAATATATGCTCAAGTAATTACACATAAACATCCCACGTGTCGAGGCATTGGAGCAGATGCCTTCATATGTCAAGTTTCTGAAGGACATACTTTCGAAGAAAATAAAGTTGAATGTGTTTCAAAACATTAGCCTTAACGTAAGCAAAAAGTGACATTTTCAAGAAGGGGCTTCAAGAGAAGATGCGAGATCAAGTATGCTTAACTATCCCTTGTTTGGTTGGTGGAGTTAATCTTGGTTGTGCACTATGTGACCTTGGAGCCAGTATTAACTTGATGTCGCTTTCTGTATTCAAGAATTAGGAATCGGCACAGCAAGTCGTATGACAGTATCCCTCCAATTGGCAGACAGATCTAATTGCACATCCTAAAGGAAAAATAAAAGATGTCATAGTGCAAGTGGACAAATTTATATTTTCCGCAAACATCATCATTCTTGATTATGAAGTTGATTGGGAGGTAGTTATTATCTGGGGTAAGCCATTTTTGTCTACAGGCCATGCCCTTATTGATGTTAAGCAAAGGGAATTGACCATGATGGTCAATGATCAAGAGAGAAATTCAATGTCTACAATGCGTTTAAATACCCAGATGATGTTGAGCACTGCAATGCAATAAAATCTCCTAGCTGGAATTATTGCGAGGAAGAAATAGACAAGGAGTTGTTCTATCCAAGCATTTTTTTATTTTGTGTTTCATATTGGCGACGAGGTAGTGAACGACATATCTGACGCAAGGAAGTCTGAACCTTTATACCTACAAAACAAAGGTTCTATAAAAATAATGTCATCAATTGAAGAACCACCAGAATTAGAACTCACTTATCTCTTATGGAGTTCGCTTACAATAACAGTTACCATTCTAGGATTGGAATGGCACCGTATGAAGCTTTGTATGGCAAGCTTTGCAAAACTCCAATATGTTGGAATGAAGTTGGTGAGCGAAAGTTATTCGGCCCTGAGTTAGTTCAAGCTACAATAGAAAATGTTAAGTTGATTAGAGAGAGTTTAAAGACAGTTCAAGATCGATTGAAGAGTTACACAGACAATAGAGAAACAGACCAAAAGTTCAAAGTTGAATACCATATTTTTATGAAATTATCTCCATGGAGAGGTGTTCTTCATTTTAGACGGAAGAGTCAGGTGAGTCCTAGATATATTGGACCTTATTTAATCGTAGAACGAATAGGATCAACAACTTAAAGATTAGAGTTGCTAGCAGAGTTAGCCAAGATACATGATGTCTTCCATGTATCAATGTGAAAGAAATATATTCTACAAGCGTAACTAGTAGAGTAGAAAGCAGATCTATCTTATGAAAAGAAAATAGTGAGAATCCTTGATAGAAGGTAGCAAGTACTAAGAAACAATATACGTTCTGCTCGTGAAGGTTCTTTGGAGACATCATGAAGTAGAGAAGTACCCTGGGAGACTGAGGAATAGATGAGAAACAAATACCCTTCTCTATTTATTGAGACTTCTAAATTTTGTGGACGAAATTTCTTAACAGAAGCTAAATTGTAAATCCTAAGTGTTGAAGGGTTGGGATGCTTGGTAGGCGGCCAAAGTGTTCAAAAGCATAGGTGTTAGGCAACCAAAAAAGAAGAAATGTTGAAAAACGACTAACTGTTGGCTAGGCATGTAAAGAGGTTTATGCGACCATGACATGTCAAAATAATCTCTATGCGGCTAAGTGATGAATGAGTGAGGCGACAAGGTCGACCATTTGAATGTCCTAGGCAGCCAAGGTAAGGTGTGCTAGGTAGCAAGGACAAATTGACTAAGTGTGTGTATATGGGCGAGTAAAGTCCTATGCAACCAATCTGAGTAGGTATGCGGCCAACTTGCAAAGCAAGTGACAACTTAGGCGGCATCAAGAAGGAAGTTGTATGTGCAGATACGACTACGCGGCATGTCATGTGTTGAAGGCATTGCAACAAGATTAAGTGAGATCTAGGGAAGCTAAATGTGAAGGCGGGGCATTTAAAAGTGAATAGGTAAGCTATGGGTGAGATGATTAGGCGGTTGAGTGGATTCCAGATGGATAATCTCGGGTTGGCATCAACATTAGCAAGCAAAAGGTGTCGGAACAAAGTCATGCAAGACAACTTATATAAGCCTAGCTTCAAACGAAGATTGCTTACAAATTACTCGTGCGTTTTACGTGTTTTAGGTCTTAAATGAAGCTTAGAGGGTCTAATTTTCTGATGAAGGCTATCTGAGAGAGAGGATTTGAGAGAGGGGTGGAATTGTTGAAAGAAAGTAAAGAAGGTCAATTTTCGAAGAACCTTTGAACAACAATCAAAGATTTAAGACTAGCTGAAGCAAGCCTTTACCAATCCACCTAAAGCATGCATATTTAGGAGAGAATGGCACCTTGCCTGTCGTTATCTCTACCCACTTGAATGTTGTAGAAGAAAAGATGTTAATGAAGATGTTGAAATGCCACACTAAAGCGATAGGATGATCCCTGGCGGACATTCAAGGTATCATGCCATCTATTGTATGCATAAAGTCATGTTCGAAGAACGGCAACCTGGTGTTATTCAATGTTAGAGGTGATTAAACCTTGTGATAAAAGAGGTTGTCAAGAAAGAAGAAACAAGTGGCTTGATTAGGGGTGATCTACCAATCTCTAATAGTGAATGGGTCAGTCTGATCCAATACGTTCTTAAGAAAGGTGGAATGGTTGTAGTCACCAATGAAATGAATGAATTTATTCCTCTGCAAACAGTGACTGGGTGGCGGATTTGTATGGACTATCGCAAGTTGAACATTGACTGTAGTCACCATATATTAGATAGGGTTGTTGGAAACGAGTATTACTGCTTTCTAGATGAATACTCTAGTTATAACAAAAGTACAAATTGTATTGAAAGATGAACAGAAAACCACGTTTACATGTCCTTATGGCATGTTCACCTTTTGTTGCATGCCTTTTAGGTTATGCAATGTGCTAGACATTTCAGAGGTGTATGATGGCGACATTCTTTGGCTTTCTAGAGAGATCAGTTGAAATATTCATGGAAAAATTCTCTTTTTTTTTTTAATTTATTTTCACAATGCTTGAGCGACTTAGAAGATGCGTTGAAAAGATGTGACTAATCAAATTTAGTGCTGAAATTCAGAGAAATGTCATTTTATGGTAAATGAAGCGATTGTGCTAGGGCATAAGATATCCCATGTAGGATTAGAAGTGGACCTTGCGAATATTGATGTGGTTTGAAAATTGCCACTGCCTTATGATATAAAGACGTTATAAAGCTTTCTGGGACTCACGTGCTTTTACTGAAAGCTTATCAAAGGTTTTTCTTATATCTCAAAAGCACTAAGTAGTTTGATGAGTTTAAATCAACCCTATGAGTTTGATGAGAAATGTAACCAGATGTTCCAAATTTTGAAAGACGCATTGACCACGAGTCCCATTCTCATCATACCTGATTGACCGCAACCCGTCAAATTGATATACGACTCAAGTGATGTTGCGGTACGAGCAATTTTACACAAGCAAGACTTTGAAAGAAGCTCAAGAGAACTACATTACTACTGAAAAAAAATAATTGCTCGTAGTAGTATTTGTGTTAGAAAAGTACAGGAGCTATTGATTTCAAAGTCACTGTACACACTGGTCATTCTGCGATCAGATACTTAATCGCGAAGAAAGACGCCAAATCGCAGTTAATCAGATGGATTTTATTGCTCCAGGAATTTGATTTGGAGATTATGGACTGCAAGGGTACCGTGAATCAAGTGGGAGATCACTTATCGCATTTAGATAAAAGTCCTTTTCAATGCGACACATCATAGATTAGAGACTGCTTTCTTGTTGAGCAGTTGATGAGAGTTGAAGAGAGGGAGTCTTGGTATATGGACATAGTAAATTACCTTGTTCGCAAAACATGGCCGTAAGACTTTAATCATCAACAAAGAAAAAATTTGTTTCATGAATGTCACTTCTATAGGTGGAATGTACCTACAAATTGGGGCCTAACCACATTTTGAGAAGATGCGTTCTTGAGTATATAGTTAGCCCCATATTAGCCAATTGCCATGACACGCCTTATGGAGGGCAAAAGACAAATGCAAAAGTCCTACAAAGTGGATATTACTGGCCCACTTTGTATCAAGATGCGAGAAACTATGTGGTCAATTACGACCACTGTCAGAGAATAGGAAATATTTTCTGTCGTTTCTCAACAACCGGTCTTAGATATAGAGTTTTTTTATGTTTGGGGAATAGACATTATAGGACTGTTTCCTCAATCTGGTGGCCATCTATACATCTTGTTAGCGATAAACTATGTTTTAAAGTGGGTTGAAGATATCTCTTGTGCAAGAGTGACGCGACAACATTTTCTAAAATTTTTAATAAGAATATCTTCAAACGTTTTGAGATGTCGCGAGCTCTCATAACCGATGAAGGTACTTATTTCATAAATTGCATGATAACCAAATTTTTGACAAAGTTCCATGTGAGTCACAGAGTTGCTAGAGCCTACCATCCCCAAAAAATGGTCAGGCGGAATTCTCCAACAGACAAATCAAGAAGATTCTAGAAAAAGTGGTAAACACTTCCCGCAAGGACTGGGTTGATCACTTGGATTTAGCGTTATGGGCATACATAATCACGTACCATACACTTATTGGCATGTCACATTACACATCACAGAGTTGTAATGTGTAATGTGATGTGTAATGTGTTTAGGCGGATGTCTCCAACAGACAAATCAAGAAAATTCTAGAAAACGTGATAATCACTTCTCGCAAGGACTGGGTTGATAACTTGGATTAAGCGTTATAGACATACAGGATCGCGTAAAATACGCCTATTGGCATGTCACCTTACGCATTACTCTATGGGAAGCCGACAACTTAGCACTATAATTGGAGCATAAAGCACTATGGGTGAGGAAAAAGTTGAACTTTGATTTAAACATAACATAAGAGGAGAGAAAACTCTAGATAAATGAACTCAGTGAATTGAGGTCTCACGCGTATGAAAATGCAAAAATCCACAAAGAGAAAACGAAGGCATGGAACGACCAGCACATTCGTAAGCATGAGTTTGTACCGGGGCAAAAAGTATTGTTGCTAAATCATGTTTATGTTAGTTTCTAGAGAAGCTCAAATCGTGTTGGTCAAGACCATTGGTGATCAAAGAAGTCTCCCCGCATGGTGTGTTGAGCTCGCATCCCTAGACAGATCAAAAGCGTTTAACGTCAACGAACAAAGAGTCAAGATTTACTACGAAGATGAAGATTCGCATCAAAGTCATTGTGGATCTAGCCAACCCTTCTAATATTTAACCGCGTGGATGCTTTTGTAATGTATTTAATGTTTCGATATTAATCACAAAACACAACAATTTTTGTGCATCTTTAAAGCTTTCTTTATCGTTTTCTTTATTGCTTTCTTTCCTGCTTTCTTAGTTTAGAAATTTTTGTGTCTTCTTGGGAGGGAAAGAAAGTAAATTTGAGGGTTTCATTGATGCTCACATTATAACTAATGTTCGCCAAATGAGTAGACGAAGCGACACGATGAATTTCTAGGTGATGAGACATTATACCTCAAGGTAATCTGAGATGTCTTGCGTTTGGATTAAATCAGAAGTCCATGGGTTTCTATTCGTTAAGGAACTGGAAGCATGCGCCGCTAAGGGGTCAGATCACATTAATTAGTAATCGTTACGCGAGCACGTGTCTGGGATTATATATATCCCTTCTCTACTTTCCTCTTCTATCATTTGTAAACTTTCAAGCAACTGAAAAATCTGAGTGTTTTACTCAAGTTTCTTGCAGTTTTCCAGCAAGTTTCTAAGTATCCGTTCATTGTTCCACCATCTTCAAGCATCAATGGTCAACCACAAAACCTCCATTCCCACTAAATCCTCCTTGTTAATCAAGAAGAAGAAGCCTTTCGCTTCTTCCTCCATCGCCTGAAATCTTAACAATCCACCCTTTTAGATGAAGACATTCATGAGCAGACAAGTCCTACAACGACAGGGAATTAAAATCTCCTATGCAACCAAGCCACAAACCACAACAAAAAATCCTTCAACTTCTGAACGAATAGTGCGTCCTAACCAAGCAACATCCCCTAGTGAAGCGAGAAGAATGGATGAAGATGAGGTCTTTGGTGTCACACCCTGTCCCAGACTCTCTACTCTTAGCCTAAGAGATGGCGTGAAGCCAGTAAGTAACTTTTTTAACTTAACGACACTTATTGACAACTTACTTAACATACTCGAATAACATACAGCGAAAATAATTAATAGCACACAAATAAAATTTTTCTTATTTAAAAAGGTTTTATGCATACACTACACAGTACAAGTTACTGATTATTAAAATTTACAGACCAGAACATACATATGTAGAGTTATGATTATACCTTAAGCAAAATCAAACTCTAACAGTGGATAAGCAGCGGTATGTCAGGCTCAGAAATCTCAATCTTTACCTGTAAAGTGAGAAAACATTTGAAAGAATGAGCTAACGTCCAGTGAGTGACAGTTTAAAAAAATGTTTTGATAACATATTTTAGAAATTACATGCTTTAGAATTATATAAAAAGGTAAACATCATGCTGTTTAAACATATCATAACTTAAAACTGTCGCTAGAAAACAGTAACTGAAAACTATTGGCAAGCCATGTGTAATCATTTAACTACGTTGTAGTGGAGAAAATCAAACACTTCCAATGTCTTTGCCGTAGTGGAGTCATCTCAACACTAACGACAGCAATAACTACGTTGTGGTAGGATCAGTACCAACAACATTTTTGTCGTGGTAGAGCTAGTTCAACACCCACAACAGCAATAGTACATATAGTGGGACAAACATCTATAACGTCTTTGTCGTAATGGGATAAATCCAACACTAATGACAGTAGAATCTACGTTGCAATGGGACCAAAAACAACAAAAACGTCTTTTTCGTAGTGGAGCACGCTCAACACTCACGACAGCGCTATCTACGTTGTAGTGGTGCCACCACTCACAACGTCTTTGCCATGGTTGGGCGAACCCAACACTCATGATAGTGAAATACTCTAGTGTGCACACCTAGTATATTAGCCTTAGGTTCAACCATGAGTACACATGCTTTTACTAAATTCTCGTAAAACGTTTAAATAACGTATAAAAAATTTCAATAAATGTCAAGAAATGCTCATAGAACTTGAATCATTCAAACCATGATGAAATTTCATTTAAGAATATTAAAACATGCTTAATTCATATTTTACTGAAATCTCGTAAAACGTGAAAATATCTTCGGTCTTTAATATCATGAATCATGCTTACTAGCATATATATAAAATCATAAATCATGTATGTAATTGTCATATAACACATTTTTGCACAAAGAAATCATAAACATTCGATACGTTTAGCTTTAGGAACTTATCTCGTAAAGCATGTAAAAAATAATAATTTAATATTCAAATATACCGGAATAACAATTCATGCATAAAATCATAAATTAACCATATAATTATAATAATACCTGCTTGTATTATAAAGTATCTGAAATTATCAAAATGTTGAGATTAAATATTTTTCTCGTAAAATGTGCATAATCGAAATATTTCAATAATATTAGTACTCGAATAATAATACTATAAAATTATAAATCACTCACAAGTTTGACGGAGCATTTTTGGCTCGCAAATTTCTTCGATCGATAAATTCCCTGAAAATTGACCAAAATAGACCGATTAAACCGAGCCGATAGTTAGAACCCGTTCTTAGGTCAAATTCCCTAAATTTTCCCTTAATATATAAAAGTTTCCTTAATTTTCCTAAGTTTTCCTCTGATTGGCTTCTTATTCAAGAGTAAAATGGGCATTTGACAATAATATATCTATCGAGTTCTAAAGATTAAACATTTTGTCTTTTGAGCTTCAATGACGGACAAATGATGACATACATTTAATGACGGGCTTTTAACGACGGTCATAATAAATACCATCTTCTTCAATCTCCAAAAATCTCCAATTTTAAACCCAGTTTCTGGCGAGCAATCCGGCGAGACTCCGACGATAAAATTCTCTTTTTCTAGCTAACATTTGACGTTCTAACCATTACCAATCAATTAACCACAATTTATAGTACATTACCTCAAGTTTTGGCAGTCTAATTTGCTATCAATCCACGGAAATTCAAGCTGAAAATATTGTTGCTTTGTTTTCTGACGAGAATTTCTACAAATTTTAAACTTCAAATTCGTCACTTCGAGTTGAAATTAATAAGATTAATTGTTACTAAATCAAAAAGGGACTTCTTATTGAGCTTACCACAAATTTTGAATCTCCAATTTCACCTCTAACTCGTTCCATTTCTTCAAAAATTCCAATTGCTCAAAACTGTGAAATTTTTGTCCGAACGAGTTTCTTCTTCAAATTTGTGGTTTTCTTGGTCAAATTACTCCAAATTGAGTTGTTCATCAGCTTTCTCTCTCTATTCTAAGCAATTTAGACACAAATTTTTTTCTATTTTGTTGAGAATTGAGTTTGAATTCAATCCCTTCCTCATTGTGAAGCTTTAGCTTTTTTTATCCAGAATTAATTTCTTTCTCTCGGTTTACTTCCCTTTATTCTTCTTCAATTCGATTGATGGTAGCTTAATTAACAAGTGTTCCCACCGAACCCATCATCCAATTAAGAAGATCAGACTTAATTTCCAATCCAACTTCAATTTTTCTTCTTCCTTCACCTTTCGGCCCAAAATTGGCTTTTTCTCTATTTTTGGTTTAAATAAAATTTACTTAATTATCCTTTCCTTTGATAAATAATTATAATACTAAATAATAATAATATAAATAATAATAATTTTTATAAAACTCCAAATAACTACGTTTTGCCCTTTTTTTTAACAAAAATTCTAAAATGCCCTTCCCATATTTTGTTAATATTTATTTACAACAAACATCTTAAATAAATAAAAAAAAGTTGGGTATTACATTTAGAGACCTAAGTAATTTAGTGTAACATCTTAATTTTTTTTAAAGTAATTTGAAATTTTATTTGTCAATTATCTTATTCATGTTGGTGAATTTTCATTTTGGGATGTTTATTTTGATTTTAATTTTTGTTGTGGGTGTTAGAATAATTATATTTGCTGTGTTTTTTTTTTTTTTTGTTGGAAAGAGAAAAGGGAATTTATTGGAAAAAAAAGGAGGAAAATGTGGGTATTAAAGAAGAGAGAGGAAATTGGAATTAAATGAGGAAATAGAAAGAGATTTAATTAGGAGAGAGAATTTTGGAAATTTGGAAAAGGAAAAAGAGGGAAAAAATATAATAATAATAGTGATAATAATAATAATAATAATAATAATTATTTAAAGTGCATCGGAATTCACGCACTTCATCTTCCTCCTCTCTTCTAAATCTCCTCAAGGGAAAAAACCCTAGCCGCCTCTCCACGTCGCCGCACAGCTCCGCGCCCAAGCCGACACCCAAATCGCGACGCCTCGCTGTCAGCCCACGAGCCGCTCTCCTTGCGTCGCATCCCCACCAAGGAAGCCGCCTAGCCACACCGCACGACCATTTACTGAAGCCGCCGAGTGTGGATCTGCTTCGTCTCCTAGCCGTGCCGCGCCCACGAAAGCCGACGATAGATCAGCCAACCGCTTCGTCCTATCCCGAGCCAGACTCCACCTGTCTGTATCTACTACACGCCCGGATCCACGAGCCACGCCCCGTCTGCACGCTAGTCTGGAAGCCGCATCGTCGGATCTATGTCACACGAGCTGGTCTCCACGCGTCAGGTGCGTACCCCAGCAGTCGAGCCGAGCCGAGCCACCGAACCAAGTCGTGTTTCGTCACTTCCTGTCTCTGCTGTCACTGCTATTTGTTGGTTTGTTGGTAAGGTTTGGGAAGAATTCAAATTGGATTTTAGGGTGCCTAATAGAATTTTAATTAAGAATTTTCCTTGGATTAATCTGGTTTTTCTTTATTGATGAAGGATCAACTTGAAGATTTATCCGGAGTTATTTGTGGTGCAATTGCCTTAGTTTTCGTCTTTGTTGGTAAGTTTGGAAGTGGCTATTGATGGTTGGAATTAATTCCTTTTGGGAAGAAAGTATTAATTAAAGTTATTGTGTGTTTAGGGTCAATTGGAGGCTAATTTGATTAAGGGAATCTCTGTAACTTGAGGTAAGGATTACTTCTACCGAATCTACGCTTTTGGCGTATAAGGAGTGCAAGATGGTTAGTGTGCCTGCATTAGGGTGTTGGCTTTAGGTTTTATTTGGGTTGTATTTCTGTATGGATTATGCATGATTCGTCATATTGTTTTCCTGTGTTATCTGCTGCATGAGAATTGCTTGGTTATTGTGATCACAATGTTTGGACTGGATTTAATTGGTTACGGTTTCTGTTAACTTTACCTAACGAAATTGTACTTGGTGGGAAAACGATGAGTCAGTTTTCAAGTCGTACGACGACTTGATTCTAACTAGGCCCATGACAAGCCTGTGTGGCGAATTTGTTACTGAACGTTGATCAACGGTGTCTGTACGAGGCTTGTTCCGACGTTTCGTTCTGAGGGAAAGCCCAATGTGGCGATTTGCTTTGACTGGTCGGTTAACGAGGTCTGTACGAGACCTGTTCCGACATATTTGTCAGTACTCAACCACCCGACAGTGTGTCGTAAAGTACAAGCGATTAGGGTAAGTTAACGGTCACCTAGTGGAGTCTGTAGTGGTTTTCCTTACTGGGTATATTTTATACTCATCCTTTCTATGTTTTATTTTAGGCAAAGGTAAGAATGGATCGGCGAGGGGCAAGTAGAACCAGTGACCATATCCGGAGGGACCAAGAGACCTATTTGAGGAGCATTTGAGGAAGGTTTTGGAGACTCTGAGATTGAATGAGCTTTATGCCAAGTTTTCCAAGTGCGAATTTTGGCTGAAACAGGTATCTTTTCTTAGTCATGTCGTATCAAGAGATGGAGTTTTAGTGGATCCTGTCAAGATTGAAGCAGTTACAAGTTGACCTCGACCTTCTACTGTTACTGAGGTTCGTAGCTTTCTGGGTTTAGCAGGATATTATCGACGTTTTATGGAGGATTTTTCCAGCATCGCTTCGCATTTGACTCAATGGACCAGGAAGGGAGTTACATTTGAGTGGAGTAAGAGTTGTGAGAATAGCTTTCAGAAGCTGAAGCAGAGACTCGTCACTGCGTCTTTCCTGACAGTGCCGGATGGTTCAGGAGGCTTTGTGATTTATAGTGATGCCTCAAAGAGAGGGTTGGACTGTGTGTTAATGCAGCACGGGAAGGTAGTTGCATATGCGTCTCGTCAGTTGAAAGTTCATGAGCAGAATTATCCCACCCATGATCTTGAGTTAGCAGCAGTGGTTTTTTCACTGAAGATTTGGAGACATTACCTGTATGGAGAAAGGACACAGATCTTCACCGACGATAAGAGTAAAAAATACTTTTTCACCTAGAAGGAGTTGAATATGAGGTAACGTAGGTGGTTGGAGTTGGTGAAGAACTATGATTGTGAGATCTTATACCATCCAGGTAAGGCAAATGTGGTAGTTGATGTCTTGAGCAGAAAGGTAGCCCATTAAGCAGCTCTTATTACCAGGCAAACTAAGTTGCACCAGGATTTTTAGCGAGTCGAGATTGCAGTTGAAGTGGGGGAGGTAACCTCATAGTTGGCACAGTTGACGGTGCAACCGATATTAAGACAAAGGATTATTGACGCTCAAGGTGGTGACCAGTATCTGAGTTTAAAGCGCCACCTAGCAGAAGAAGGTCAAACTGATGGTTTTTCTATATCTTCTAATGATGGTCTTCTGTTTTGAGAAATGCCTATGTGTTCCTGCTCACAACGAAGATAAGAGGGACTTGTTGTCTTAAACTCATAATTGTCCTTTTGCTATGCATCCTGGTAGTACCAAGATGTATCAGGACTTTAAACGTTTTTACTGGTGGCCTAATATGAAGAGAGAGGTAGCATACTTTGTTAGCAAATGCCTGGTGTGTCAGCAGGTGAAAACACCAAGATAGAAGCCAGCAGGTTTGTTACAGCCACTTGGAGTTCCCGAGTGGAAGTGTGAGAACATATCGATGGATTTCATTAAAGGGTTGCCTAAGACCCTGAAGGGCCATACTTTAATTTGGGTTATTGTGGACAAACTCACCAAGTCCGCACATTTTGTTCCAAGGAAGTCTACGTACTCAACAAATAAGTGGGCTCAGTTGTTTTTTAAGGAGGTGGTAAGGTTGCACGGATTTCCTATGTCGATTTTTTCAGAGAGGGATGCCCGTTTCACCTCTATTTTCTGGAAAGGTCTCCAGAATGTCTTAGGTATCCAGTTGGATTTCAGTACAGCTTTTCATCCACAGACAGATGGTCAAACTGAGCGTTTGAACCAGACACTGGAGGATATGCTGAGAGCTTATTCTCTAGAGTTTTCTGGGAGTTGGGACTTTTACCTTCATTTGATAGAGTTCGCTTACAACAACAGTTACGAGGCTACCATTGACGTGACGCAGTTTGAACCCTTGTATCGTAAGTGTTGTAGGTCTCTTGTGTGCTGGGATGAGGTTGGTGAGCAGAGGTTGGTTGGTCATGAGTTGGTGCAGTCTACTAATGAAGCTATTCAGCAGATTAGAGCCCGCATGAAGACAGCTCAGAGTAGACAAAAAAGTTATGCAGATGTGAGACAAAAAGAGCTGGAATTCGAGGGAGGAGATAAGGTGTTTTTGAAGGTGGCACCTATGAGGGGTGTTTCGAGATTTGCAAAGAAGGAGAAGTTGAGTCCCCGTTTTATTGGACCTTTTGAGATTTTGGAGAGAATTGATTCTGTAGCGTACCAGTTAGCGCTACCACCATCTCTTTCTGCAGTTCATGACATTTTCCATTTTTCGATGTTGAGGAAGTGTGTGGCTGACCCGTCCCATATCATCGATTATAAGCCCCTGGAGTTCAATGAGAATTTGAGCTACGTGGAGCAACCAGTGGAGATTCATGTAAGGGAGGTGAAGACGTTGTGCAATAGGAGGATTGCTTTGGTAAAGGTTTTATGGCGAAATCAACAAGTGGAGGTAGCCACATGGAAGCGGGAGGATGACATGAGAGCTCGATACCCAGAGTTTTTCGAGGATTAGAGCTTTCGAGGACGAAAGCCTCCTAAGGAGGGAAGACTGTAACATCCCAAATTTTTTTAAGGTAATTTGAAATTTTATTTGTCAATTATCTTATTCATGTTGGTGAATTTTAATTTTGGGATGTTTATTTTGATTTTAATTTTTGTTGTGGGTGTTGGAATAAGTATATTTGTTGTGTTTTTTTTTTATTTTGTTGGAAAGAGGAAAGAGAATTTATTGGAAAAGAAAAAAGGAAACTGGGGGTTTTAAAGAAGAGAGAGGATATTGGAATTAACTGAGGAAAGAGAAAGAGATTTAATTAGGAAAGAGAATTTTGGGAATTTCAAAAAGGAAAAGAAGGGAAAAAAATATAATAATAATAGTGATAATAATAATATTATTATTTATTTAAAGTGCATCGGGATCCGTGCACTTCATCTTCCTCCTCTCTTCAAAATCTCCTCAAGGAAAAAAACTCTAGCCACCTCTCCACGCTGCCGCACAGCTTCGCGCCCGAGCCAACACCAAAATCGCGACGCCTCACCGTCAACCCACGAGCCGCTCTTCTCGCATCGCGTCCCAGCCGAGGAAGCCACTTAGTCATGCCGCACACCATCTACGAAAGCTGCCGAGTGTGGATTTGCTTCGTCACCTAGCCGCACCGCGCCCACGAAAGTCGACGACAGATTAGCCAGCCGCTTCATCCTATCCCGAGTCAGACTCCACCCGCACGCCAAGCCACATCTCCTCCACGCCTAGATCTGCGAGCCTCGTCCCGTTCACGCGCCAGTCTGAAAGCTCTGTCGTCGGATCTGCGTCCCACGAGCCAGTCTCCACGCGTCAGGTGTGTACCCCAGCTGCCGAGCTGTTGAGCCGACTCGTGTTCTGTCACTTCCTGTCTCCGCTGCCACTGCTCTTTGTTGGTTTGTTGGTATGGTTTGGAAAGAATTCAAATTGGATTTTAGGGTGCCCAATAGAATTTTAATTAAGAATTTTCCTTGTATTAATTCGGTTTTTCTTTATTGATGAAGGATCAACTTGAAGATTTAATCGGAGTTATTTGTGGTGCAATCGCCTTAGTTTTCGTCTTTGTTGGTGAGTTTGAGTTAAGCAAATAAATGAGATTATGGTATGCTTCTTTTATCGCATGAACATAGTCTTGTCACTTAACTTAGTCACATACTTTGAACTTTAATGTTAAATTCACGATAGAACAAAACATGATTCACAAACAAACAAACAGATACTTACCTAACACGTTATGTAAATTATAATGCGATGGAATAAGTATGCGTTACAAGTTTTCCTAACCTAGTCCAAGTATAAACTAAATTAGGTACGTGATAAGTCCAGGGATGAACACAAAGACTTTTGTTATCTACACTAGTGAATTGATTATTGCTCTTTTGGAAGAAGTGAACTAATTAAAAGATGACTGAGTAATATGAACTATACTACTCTATACTAACCAATACAATTTTACAGTTGATATGCGTTGCATGGAAATATGTTATCTAACCTCAAAGCAATTTAATTTTTGTGTTAAGGAAACCATGGGGTAGACAAGGTTGGGAAGTTATGATAGTTTATTCATAAACATGGTTAAATTCATCCTTTCACTACTAATTAAGACAAGCAACCATTCGGCGCCTTGATGCCACAAATATTCTATTTTTAGACGTTGTGGTAGAGATTCGCCTGCTAAGGGACTCATTTTGTCAAACTCCACTTAGAATGCCTTTAAAATCTTTGCTAGGCTTTTTCGTCGCCTTCCCATTTTCTTTTAAGGTAGGCACAAACTCCACTTTCTTTAAAAGCTCATTACACTATTTGATGTGTAGCTCCCTTTATTGTTTAGCTTCGACCTTAATGCCTTGGGCCTTCAACTTGATATTCAAAATGTGACCTTTGACCTTCACCTTCTTCTCTAGAGACTGCCTTAATATCTTTCCAAACCTAGACTCAAGAACAGGGTCAGATGCGCGCCCTTTTAAGCTTTTGTTTCTTCTCGACTCTTATGAAGAAAGGTGAGAAAGCCTATTGCATCATCATCGTTGATAATCTCCATACAAAAGTTCACTACGTCTACCCAATCCCTTAGTATCCTACCTCTCTCCCTTGGCCTTCTTGGTCCCTTCATCCTTCTTACCACTTTACCTGGCAATTCTGTAACGCCCCGGGTTTTCAACCTTAACCCAAAATCGTTACTTAAGTAAAAATCATTAAAATCATTTTAAAAGACGAAGACAAAACAAAATAAACACTTAAATTTATTCCAAATAAAAGGTTTCAAACGTTTAATCAATCATATAATTGAAAAGATAAGAAAAAAAAACCTAGTCGGGATCCCTAAAATAGTTTTCTAACAAAAGTCATTATAATTTAAAACCAACAAAAATTTAATAAGAAAGTAAAACGAATGCCAAATAACCGTGCGGAAGCAAATAGGTCTACTGGTTCCCCCCTGATATGGTCAATGATTCAACTTGCCCCTCGCCGGTCCATTCTTACCTTTGCCTGAAATAAAACATAGAAAGGAATGAGTATAAAAATACTGAGTAAGGAAAACCACTACAGACTCCACTAGGTGACTGTTAACTTTCCCTAATGGCTCGTACTTTGCGCACACAGTCGGGTGGTTGAGTATTGACAAATATGTCAGAACAGGCCTCGTACAAACCCCCTTCACGACCCTGTCACAGCAAAACGCCACACAGGCTTGCCCTCATAACGAACGTCGGAACAGGCCTCGTACAGACCCTCTTTCACGACCTTCAGTGACGGGTGCCACACAAGCTGGTCGACTATACGCCACATAGGCTAGTCGACGGTTGCCACACAGGCTGGTCACTGGCTAGTCAGGATCAAGTCAGCCGTACGACTTGAAAACTGACCTATCATTTTCCACCAAGTACAAACTCAGTAAGTGAGTTAGCAGAAACCGTATCCAATTAAAAATTCATTACAAACATTATGATCATAATAATTCCAAGCATGTCTCAAGCAGCAGATATCAAGTAAACAGTAAAACAATTCATGCAGAAACCAAACAGATTTATAACCCAGATGCTCCAAGGCCAACCCCTAAATCAGGCACATAGCGAACCATTTTAACACCTTATACCCCATAAGCGTAGATTCGGTAGAAGCAATCCTTACCTCAAGTTACCGAGATTCCGTTAATCGAATTAGCTCCAAATGACCCTAAACACACAAGAATTCAAATTAATACTTTTTCCTTCCAACAGAAAAATATTAAGTAATTCCAACCGTCACTACTCACTTCCGAACTCACCAAAGAACCAACAACGAGCAGTGGCAACAGAGACAGGAAGCGACAAAAGAACCCAGAGGCTCGGCTTGGCTAGGTTCAGCTTGGCTCGACTCGACTTAAGCAGATCTGGCTCAGGATTGCAGATCTGGATGGCGGTGCGATGAGACGTGGCTGCAGATGGAATCGACTTGGGCGAATCTGGCTGAGCACGCGTCGCAGGCGGCTGAGAGACAAACGGCGTAGCGTAGGCGGCGTGCGGCTTCCTCGGCTAGGGTGAGGTGTAGATCCGACGATGCGAAGGCGTGGGCGGCTTGGCGATGGGATTTGACTCGCACAAGGAGGGCGGCTTGGAGCGACGGACGATGGACGACGTCGGTTTGCAGAAGGGTTGACGACGAGGCGTGCGACATCGTGGAGCGGACGAAATTCGGCGACTGCTGCGAGGGCTCGGCGCGAAGAAGACAGATCTGGCTCGGCTTGAGCAGAGAGGGCGACACGGTTGCGAGCGGTGTGGTTGGGCTGGCGTTGGAGCGAAGCGAGCTGACGGCTGGCACGACGCGAGCGACGTGTGGAAGCGTGGGGCGGCGGCGACGATGGAGAAGCTGGCGGCGGCGACGATGGAGAAGCTGGCGGCGGCGGCTAGGGTTTTGAAATTAGGGTTTATGAAAGAGGAGGAAGATTGGGGAAGATGAATTGCACATTTCCCAATGTGCATTAAATAAAATAATAATAATAATATAATTAATATTACTAGCATTTATACTATTTTATTTCTTTCCAAAAATAAAATCCAACATTCTCTTTCCTAATTAAAACAAATTTCCTCTTTTAATTCACTTTCTTTTTACCAATCACAAACAAACAACCCTCAACAATTAAAAAAAAATAAACCCAAAATAAACATCCCAAAATTACAAATTTACCAACATTTAATAAGATAATTAATAAAAATTACAAATTATCTTAAAAAAATTTGGGATGTTACAGTCTTCCATATTAAAAAACTTTCATCCTCGAAAGCTCTAATCCTCGAACAACTCCGGGTATCGAGCTCTCATGTCAACCTCCCGCTCCCACGTGGCTTCTTCCACATGCTGATTCCGCCATAAAACCTTTACCAAGTCAATGCTCTTGCTGCGTAAAGTCTTCACTTCCCTTGCAAGAATCTCCACTGGTTGCTCCTCGTAGCTCAAATTCTCATTGAGCTCCAGGGGCTAATAATCGATGATATGCGACGGGTCAGCCACATATTTCCTCAACATCGAAACATGGAACACGTCATGAACTACAGAGAGAGATGGTGGTAGTGCTAACTGGTACGCCACAAGACCAATCCTTTCTAGAATTTCAAAAGGCCCAATAAAGCGGGGACTCAACTTCCCTTCTTTGCAAATCTCAAAACACCCCTCATAGGTGCTACCTTCAAGAACACCTTATCTCTAGTCTTAAACTCTAGATGTTTCCGTCTCACATCTACATAACTTTTATGTCTACTTTGCACTTTCTTCATGCGGGCTCTAATCTGCTGAATGGTCTCATTCGTAGACTGCACCAACTCGGGACCAACCAACCTCTGCTCACCAACCTCATCCCAGCACACAGGAGACCTACAACGCTTACCATACAAGGCTTCAAACGGTGCCATGCCAATGGTAGCCTGGTAACTGTTGTTGTAAGCGAACTCCATCAAAT
>JBBPDJ010000116.1:0-49119 GCA_037974625.1 Cucumis cinereus | reverse complement strand
TTATTATTATTATTATTATTATTATTATTATTATTATTCTTATTATTATTCTTATTATTATTATTATTATATTATTATTATTATATTTTTTTGTAATTATTTATTACCTTTACTTTATATTGTTTTCATTTAGTATATTTGTTTTGAAAGACTTATATATATATATATATATATATATATATTAGATTTATAAATTGTAAATATTTAATTTTATATATTATTTTAATATTCAAAATTCAAATTTTCAATATGTGAATTTATTTTTTTTATTTTTTGAATTTTAAAATTTTCATTAATATATATTTGAGTTAGATGTAAGTTGAGTTCGTTAGACCAATTGCTCGAGTGAGATAATCTATTCAATTACTTTGAGGATTATTTAAATTTTTCTAGACAATTTGCATTGTATAATTCAGTTAAATGTGAGTCGAAATAATTAAAGATATGACTATTGTTTTTAATCTAAATAATTTACAAATGACTCAAGTGAAAAATAATATTGTCAATCATATTTGGACAGTGTTTTAAGTATATAGTTGTGCATACTTTTGATAAATTTCTTTTCAATGTTTAATGTATGACATATTTTTTATATTATATTATTACATTAAAAAAAAGACAAGAAACAAGAAATAGTTATCAAACAAGTTTTTTTTTTCAAGAAATAGGAAACATGAATAGTTATCAAACATGTTTCTGTTTTTAGTTCATAAAAAGCAGGAAACGAAGAAATAAGAAACGGGAACAGGAAACAGACAAACAATAATGTTATCAAATGAGCCCTTAACTATTTATATTTTAATTAATATCTCGGTTCATGAGAAATACTGCATAGGAAAAAATGTTGATGAAAAATATGTTCTGAAAAAATTATATTAATATTTTATTTCAAGTTGAGATTCCTACATTGCTAAGAATGCAAAGTAGACGCTCCTTTATATACCTCTACCTTATGTTGTGGATTTGGACCCCAAGGAGTATCCATGTGTTTAGAGGAGGTAAGGAGGAAGACAAATGTGGATTTGTTGATATCTCTAATTTTTTTTTTAAATAACGTTTTTAAAGTTTTGAGGAGTTGAGACCATTGAACACATTGAGAGGCGATGCGTTCTGACCATTGAGGCATTATAAAATTTATCACTATATATACTCATTCTCCTCGTTTCATTTGGATCATTAGAAAAAAACATATTTCTTACTGAATTCTCTCAAGACTTCTTCTCTGTCATTTTCGTTTCTAAGCAAAAACATTCACGAGCGTTGGTATTTCAATCAATTTTGGTGCACCTCCGATCGAGCATTAGGTTTTTTATATTGGGACGACGTGATATCAAGAATTGATTGCACTCCGAGCAGAACCGTGAAACGTCTTAAAGAGAGTGTGTTCAGCGACTCAGTCTTTTATCTAATTAGTTGTTGTCTTGCATATTCTAATCGCACTGTCTAGGCGTTCTGACTAGGTGACCACCAACCAGAGATCAGGGGTTATGTCAGGCGACCATCAGCCAGATATTCTGTCTAAGCGACCAGTCTAAGCATTTTTTCTACGCGGCCATCTTTCAGACATTCTGTCTAGGCAACCCGTCTAAGTGTTCTATCTAGGCGATCATCATCCAGGCGACTAGTCTAGACTTCTATCTAGGTGACCTTCGTCCAGGCAACCAGTTTAGACAATCACCCAGGTGACCAAGTTCCAGGCGTTTCTGTTTTAGGCGTTCATAACTTAGACACATAATTTTTGTTTCACTACATTGTCAGTTCTAATTTCAACAATTTTAAGACGATTCGTTTTGCTACGTGATGATCGTTTTAGTGCATACTAATTTTATGTCCACCAATCTCAACCACCCATTTCGATTCGAGTGAGTCCACTTCAAGCGATTGAAATAAAATGTGCTTTCTTTCTAACCATAAGAAAGTTTCCAACACATGCACCTCTAAGAAACCAAAAGTTTTAAAAACCAATCCAACTAAGGAACAACTCAACAATTTCAATGCGAAGGAGAACTTATCTTAAACGGTTTGACTGATGATTTGTATTATTAGTACAGTATGATATCCAAAGCGAAAGAACTTTGGGATGTTTTATAGAAGAAGTATGACACCGAAGAGCCTGATTCAAAGAAGTATGCGGTCAGTCGATACTTAAGATACCAGATGACGAATGAAAGATCTGTAGAAGCAAAATCTTATGAATTGCAGAATTACTCATGAAATAACGAGCGAAGGTATGGTTTTAGATGTACAATTCCAAGTTGTTGTTATTATTGAAAAATTACCTCCTCTATGGAAGGACTTTAAAAATATCCTGAGGCATAAGACCAAAAAATTCTTCTTGAAAAGTTTAATAACGCGTCTAAGGGTTGAGGAGGAAGCCGAAAACATGAAAAGAAGGAGGAATGAACGTTGTACCTAAAAGAAATTCCACTACTGTTATGAAACTTGGATTGAAGCCAAAGGAGAACAAAATGAAGGTTCAAAATAGGGGTTCCAACAACTAGAAAAACCAAGAGAATCAGAAACTTAGTTAGAAAGTACGATACAATTTCTCTGCTACAATTGTAATAAGTCTGGTCACTTAGCTAGAAATTGTAGGAACAAGAATCATCATGTTGTGCAAGCGAATCTGACAGAGGAAGAACTTTGTGTCATGATCACATAAATAAATGTGCTCAAGGTTCTGAATGTTGATGGCTAGACACTGGCGTCATGTGCCATGTCTGTCATGATCTTAGTCTGTTTAAAAATTATAATGAAACTTAGGATAAAAAAATACTTCTGGAGATCGCCAAACAATAAAGGTTGCTGGAATTGGAAAGTAAAGTGGAAGTTCACCTTTAACAAGATAGTCATACTGAATGAAATTTTGCACACTCCAGTTATAAGGAAGAATTTGGTGTCAAGTTATCTCTTGAAAAAGGCAGGCTTCACTTAGACTATATGAGCATATTTATTTACTCCTACTAAGAATAATGTCTTTGGTGGGAAGGATTATGCAACTGATGGAATGTTTAAGCTTAATCTTGAAATGAATAAATTTTAGTCTTCTACTTACATGTTGTCTTCTTTTAATACTTGGCATGCTAGACTTTGTCATGTTAACAAACGAATAATCAGCAACATGAGTAGGTTGAATATGATTCCTAAACTATCCATGAATAATTTTGATAAATGTGAATATTGTAGTCAAGCTAAAATAACTAGGATTTCACATAAATATGTAATTAAGAAATATGAGCCTCTAGAATTAGTACATTCAGACTTATGTGAATTTGACGGTGTCTTGACTAGAACAGTAAAACATATTTTATAACTTTTTATTGATGATTGTTATGATTATACTTTTATTTATCTGGTGAAAAATAAAAGTGATGCTTTTGACATGTTTAAGTTATTTGTAACAAAAATAGAAAATTAGTTTAATTGAAAAATTAAAAGACTTCGTAGTGATAGGGGAACTGAATATGATTCAACTGCCTTTAACAACTTCTATAACACACATGGAATAATCTATAAAAAAACAACACTTTATTCTCCTAAAATGAACGATAAATTCGAAAGAAAAAATAAAACTCTATCTGAATGGGTAGTTGTTGTTTTACTTGATTCAAAAGGTACAACATATTGGTGGGGTGAAATTGTACAAATTGTGTGTTGTGCTCTTAATAAAATTCCAAAGTCTAAGTATACAACTTCACCTTACATAGTCTTTAAGAATAAGAAACCAAACTTGTCATATTTTGAAACTTGGGGGTGTCTAGTCTGTGTTAGAATTCAAGATCCTAAAAGAAGAAAACTTGCTAGTAGAGCCTATGAGTGTGTCTTTATAGGATACGCAATCAATAGTAAACTCCATATAGTTCTATGGCCTAGTAAATCAAGTGATTATAGAATCAATTGATGTTGATATAACTGAGGATACATTTTCCTTTAAATCAAGAAATAGTGGGGCTCGACTTCTATTAGTCTAACTAGTGGGGGCTCGAGCACTAGTTGTCTACCTTTAGTTAGAACTCAAACTTCAAATGAAGAAGTAGATTCTGAGCTTAGAAGGAGCAAAAGAATTTGTACGATTTAAAGATTATGGAGATGACTTTGGAACCTACAATATAGAAGAAGATCCTAAAGATCTAACAGAAGCTCTGTCCTCAATAGATGTCAACTTATGGCAAGAAGAAATTAACGATGAGATGGATTATTTGAGTCAAATAGAACTTGACATTTAGTAGCCTTACCCGCTAACTGCAAAGCAATATGATGCATCTGATTTTAAGGAAGAAACTCAAATCTGATGGAACGATGAAAGTACGAGGTCAGGCTTGTAGCTAAAGATTTTAAACAAAGAGAAAACATAGATTTCTTTGGAACCTTCTACCCAGTGACTAGACTCACCTCAATTAGAGTGTTGATCTCTATAGCAACCCTAAATAATCTTTTAGTACTTCAAATGGATGTAAAGCTTGTTTCCCTAAATGGTGAATTAGAAAAAGAGATTTATGAAACAACCTAAAGGTTTTATAGTTATGGTCAAGAGAATAAAGTTTGTAAATTAGATAAATCTCTCTATGAATTGAAACAAGCTCCTAAGCAATGACATGAGAAATTTGATAATCTAATCATTTCTAAAGGATTCAAAGTTAACGAAAGTGATAAATGCATATACTATAAGTATGAAAATAACTTATGCACTATTATATGCTTATACATAGATGATATGTTAATCTTTGCATCAAACTTGCATGTAATGAATTATGTAAAATTAATGTTGAGTACAAATTTTGACATGAAAGACTTAGGAGAACCTAATGTAATCTTAGGCACAAAGATCACTAGGTCTGAAAAAGGAATTTCTTTGGATCAATCTCATTACATAGAAAAGATTCTAAATAAATATAATTACTTTGATAGTAAACCAACAAATACTTCTTATGACTCTAATCCAAAGTTGTTCTAGAACACTAGTGACATTGTTAATCAATCTCAGTATGTGAGCATTATCAGCCGTCTTAAATATGTTGCAGACTGTACTAGGCCAGATATAGCTTATACTGTAGGATTACTGTGTAGGTTTACAAGTAGACCTAATATAGAACATTGGAATGTTGTAGAAAGATTCACGAGATACTTGAAAACAATCTATAACCTAGGATTACATTATCAAAAGTTTTTCGCTGTCCTAGAAGGTTACAACAATGCAAATTGAAACTCTCTCTCGGATAACTTTAAGGCTACTAGTGACTATATCTTTAATATAGCAGATGGTGTTATTACTTGGAAATCCAAGAAACAAACTATTTTAGCCCAGCCAACGATGGAGTCAGAGATGATATCTCTAGCAACAATTAGTGAAGAAGCAAGTTGGCTTCAAAGCTTGTTATCTGAAATTCCTATATGAGATAAACCGGTACCAACCATATTGATCCATTGTGATAGTGTTGCAGCAATAGCAAAAGTTCACAATCATTATTATAACAAAAAGAGACCACAAATACGTCGTAAGTACAGTACCATTAAAGAGTTTCTCACTACTGGTGCAGTTATAGTGGATCATGGACGAACTGATGAAAACCTACCAAATTCTTTAACGAAAGGACTAGCCAGAGCGAATGTTTTTAAAACCTAAAAAAGAATGGGACTCATGCTTAAAGAAAAATGAATCACTCGTGAGGTAAACCCAACTTGTAGTCTGGAGATCACAAGAAACAAGTTCAAAAGGTAATAATTGATCACAAATGATATGAAATAGAATCATGCTAGAATAATTAGAATTTTCATTCTTATGATTTAGAGTATTAACATGATATCCTAAGGCGAACGAAAAGAATGAACTTCGTTCTTAATGAGATCTATTCTTGATATCAAGTGGAGTACATAGCTACTAGAGTACTTTTGATAGATTCAACTTTATGGATGTGGAAGTGAGGATCGCTTCCGATGGAATTTTTTAGGCAAATTCTCTAGAGTATTCACTAAATGGGATAAACGTGTTAGGCCTTAAAGCACGAATTTTTGAACTACACTCGAATAATGTTGTGTGTAAGATATTGTTAGAGATAAAGTTCAAAACAAAGAGTTACTCTATTGTACTCTAAATCATCTTCACAACGTAAAGATTCAAGTTGACATACATCTTTGCTTAAGCACATTATTATACAGATTGACACTACTCGATGAAAATATTTTTAAAATTTTCAAGTGGGGGATTGCTGATGAAAAATTTGTTTGAAAAAAAATATTAATATTTTTTTCCAAGTTGAGATTCCCACATTGCTAAGAAAGCAAAGTGGAAGCTCTTTTATATACCCTTATCTTATATTGTGGGTTTGAGCCCCAAGGGGTACCTATATTTTAGCGGAAGTGAGGAGATAAATAAATGTGAATTTGTTGATATCTACACATGCATCATTGTCGTCCGTTTGGTAGGACAGGTGAAGTGAGGTGAGGAATAATAATATCTTATTAAGGTGATGCGTCGATAGTTAAAGCATTACATTTTGACATTACCGTTGAGGCGTTATGAAACCTACTACTATATAGAGTCCATCTCCTCATTATCAGAAAATTTATCTTTTACAAAATTCTCTTAAAACTTTTTCTCTTATTTTCATTTTTCGAGCAAAGTCATTCATGAGTGTTTGGTATTTCGATCGATTTTGGTGTAGCTCCGATCGAGTATTAGGCTTTTTTATCCTAGGGTGATGTGGCAATATTAAGAACTATTTGCACTCCGAGCAGAGCTGTGAAACGTCTAAAAGAGAGTGTGTTCCACGAGTCAGCCTTCATTTAACAAGTTTTTGTCTTGCAACTAGGTGTTCTATCTAGGTGACCACCAACTAGGCGACCAACTTCCAGAATACCTTCATCCAGGCGATCAATTCATCAGACGACCAAGTTCCAGGTGTTTCTGCTCTAGGCGTCCAAAATGCAGATGCCTAATTGTTGCTTCACTACATTGTCCAGTACCAGTTCCAACAGCTAACCTATTGTATATCAATTTAGTTTTCTCATTTTAGTTTGAAAAAAAAAAACTTGAGCTTAATACAAAGGTAAAATGATATAATATTTCTGTTCATAAAATCATGAAGCTTTACCATAAATATTGGTAATGTTTATATTAGAACATTCAAACATATAATTGTTATTATTCATTCATTAAGCTTTCAGTCCAAGTTACAAAATATTTTCTTTATTTGATTTTAAGAAATATATATAAGTAATTGTTATTATTCATTCATTAAGCTTTCAGTCCAAGTTACAATATCAGTTTGAATTTTGGGTTTAGGGTTTAAGGTTGTGCTTGATTGCTCTCCTCTTCGTGTTAGAGTTCAGCCATTTTTGTCTACACTTCATCAGGTTGCCATTTCTATCTGCACTTCATCAGGTTCTTCTCTCTTTCTTCTTTCACTGCTCAATCATCATTCATCAATGGTTCATATTCATTCAATTATTCGTTTCTAGTTAGTTTGATCTCTTTTTCCTTGCATAATCATAATAGCCTTGTAATTCGATGACTCTCTTTTGTTCTAATTGATTTCGTTCATGTAAATCTCACTCTCTCTAGATCTTGTACGAATTTTCTCAATTTGCTACCCTAACTCTTGGATTTTTGTCAATTTGAGCTCTTTTGTTTGTTTGCTTCTTTTTATCAACTAGTTTTTTGTTTTTCTCATTTGAAAATTTTTCAGTGAAGGCAGAGAGGTGAATTTATAGTTTTCGACAGATATGGTTTCCTTCAAAATGAATGACCGCAAGAGTAAGTTTAATTTTTCTCTCATGAGATATATTGTTTTTTATTCTCTTTAGTGGATCAGTTTCTCCTTTGAAGTAATTAGTTGTTGCTTTAGGGTTAACCTACTTGGCTATTACAATCTTATCGGTTTATTCTGTTTGTTATTTGGTATTTAGAAATGATTAGGACATAGTTTTTTGTTGGTTTTAGGGTTGAATATGGTGAATCGGGCTATGGTCATTAATGGTTTCAATTACGTTGTTAATCTAGTATTTTGGTTCTCGTCTTTGCTTGGATACTTAGAACTGGAATGTGTTGAGATTGCATTATGGTCCTTGACTCATTCACTTAGTTTAGTGCGTAGTTACCATCCCTAGGTTTCTTATAGCTTCTGTGTTGCGTCTACTTAACAATGCTCATGCATAAAAGAGGGAAACTATTTGATTTTTTTCTAATCGTATGGTTTCTTATATGAATTGTTTTTGTAATAGCATTAATGATGAATTTGCAAATAATAATACAGTAGGTTTGAAAATAAAAAGACCTCACGCGTAGTAGCTGCATCCAAAAGCAGCACTAATGATAAGACTGATTATAATTAGAAAGATGTAGAGCTCCCACTCTCTCTCTCACAATGGCCCCGTTGAACCCATCTCCGGCGACACTAACTCTGATCACCAATTCTCCGAGTACCTACTTGTGAGCGTGGGTTGGTAAGAAGGCACGATGAAATTCGTCAGGATAGAAAGTAAGGTTTTCTCTTGTGAGTTTGATAGTAAGAGTAGTAGAAGGGTAATACGCATAAATGAGCGCCATCAGAACAAAAGATACTCATTAGTGTGGGATGAGATCATCATCATTTGGCTAATTGACTCCTTAGAGGAAGTTTTACAAGCTCTGAAGCAACAAAAATTCTTCAGGAAGACATTCTGTACATGAGGTTTCATCTGGGTCCAGAAAGTTACGAACAAAAGAGGATGTTTTCTCGAGATTTCCAAAGTGATGTAATCTAGAAAGAAATGTAATATTGTGGTCCCCCCAGGGATTGATCTACATGGTTGGGAAAGCTTCAAGAAACTCTTACTGGATTTCATAAATGAAGGGAGAAGAAAGAAACCTACCTGAAGGTTGACCAATCAGAAGAATGGCCCGCCCTCCCTTCTCAGAACAAAAAGTATACTATGCCCATAGGAAAAGACCTGGTGCCTCAGAGGAATACTTATCCGGAAAAGAACGTTAGGAGGTTAAGTTGGGATGACACTGTGGTTGTTACGAAGAGAGATTTCCATGAAGATTGCAGTAGAAATTTGGAAGTTATACGGAAGCAAACAGAAGGTTGTTTCATCATAAATCCTTTCCTTCCTGATAAGGCCTTCCTTAAATGCCCTAATCAAACAATGGCAAAATTCTTGCAATGAATAAAGGATGGGTGACCTTTGGCCCGTTGACACTAAAAGTGGAAAGATGGGACCCCATAAAGCATGGAAGAGTCACGATGGTCCCATCTTATGGAGGATGGATAAAGCTAAGGAATTTTTCGCTTCATCTTTGGAGTGCTCCAAACTTTAAGGTCGTGGGCGACATGATGGGGGGTTTTCTGGATTTTGCAGATGAAAATTCCTCTCTCATCGACTGTTTGGAAGTTGGAATCAAGGTTAAAGGTAACTATTGTGGTTTTATTCCCTCCGAGTTTGAATTAATAGAGGGTCTCAACTCCTATCTAGTGCAGGTGGTGACATTTCAGGATGCAAACTTCTTAATAGAAAAAGTCGTCAGAACCCATGACACCTTCTTGCCAGAAGTGGCGGCCAACTTCTTCAAGGAATCGGCCACCCGAGTCAAAACCCAGTTGATATCTGGAGGGTTGAGAATCCGGAAGTAAGACCAAAAGTGGTAGTTTCTCTCTGCTCTGAATAAGAAAGTACGATGTGTCAGCCATATATGCCTTCTCTACAAGAGGCAACTTCACGGGGGAAAGAATAAATTTTAAATTTGCCACCCAGTCCTAAGAAATTGGGCCCAAATACTGAGAAGGACAAAAAAGACTTAAAAGGAAAGGGTGTGTTACTTGAGGAGGATAGTAGTACTCGACCCAGATCGTTTGAAGGCCCAAAGGACCTGTTCATTAAAAATGTAAAGACGTCCCCAAAGAAGATCATGAAAAGCTAATTAGGTCAAGGTTTTAAAAAAGTCCAAAAAGAAGTTGAAGTTTGCAGAAAGAAACGAAGTCCATACATTCCAGAAGGGTGTTATTTGTTCCAAGAGTGGGGAGTTAAACTCTTCGAATAAGAATTAGGGAGGAAAAGACAAGGGCAGCGATTATAACTCTGTTCTTTCTATTTCTAGTCTTGACAGTGCGAACTCGGAAAATAGATTTGCGGTCTTAGAGATGGAAGACAATCCTAACTTCTCGAATTGTTTAGAAGATCTCCATGAGCTTTTTTAGAGCAATGAAGCAGACTGTAGAGTAGAGGAAGGTAATCATCAGATAGTAGTTGTTGAAAGTACTCCGCTGAATCAGATGGTAGAGACAGAACATATGGGCTTCGAAAGTGAAACAGAATTAGAACCAGCTTTTTCCCTTCAAAATTCTTCTTTGCTAAGTAAGGAAGTGGTCTCAGCCTTACTTGAACACAATCTCTGTATTTGGGCAATATCTAAAAAAGCCAAAGCTCAGAAAAAGGGTGGGCCTTTAAGTAGTCAGAAGAAATTGACTCAGGAAGTTAAAGCTCTTGTCAGTGGTTGGAAAAAGGAAGCTCTGAGTAGTAGAGAGAAAGATAGTCGGGGTTTGACAAGTTATCCATGTTAGCCCTCTCCTCAAATGTTAGGGGGCTCAATGTGAGGCCCAAAAGAGAGGTTGTGAAAGATTTGATTACTAAGTTTAGTCCGGATGTTGTTATTCTTCAGGAGTCTAAAGTCAATGATGTTGATAGGAAGTTCATTAAGTCGGTTTGGAGTAGTCACCATATTGGTTAGGTTGCTTTAAACGCCGAGGGATTCTCAGGTGGGATCTTAATTATGTGGAAGGAGAGTACCATGGCCATCACGGATTCCATCCAAGGGCAGTTCTCTATTTCCATCCTTTGTCGTTCCAACACTGGTTTCTCTGGGTCGATTTCTAGAATTTATGGCTTGTCCTCGTATAAGGGGAGAGATTTATTTTTGTACGAGTTTGCTAGCCTTTACGACCTCTGTTGTGAGTCTTGATGTGTTAGAGGAGATTTCAATGTTGTGAGATGGATTAATGAAAAATCATCAGGGGGCGTTTCTACTAGAAGCATGAGAATTTTTAACTCTCTAGTTGGAGAGATGGACTTAGTGGACATTCCTCCTAGAAATGGGGTTTTTCTTGGTCAATATTCGATATCAGACCTACTGCCTCTATAATTGATAGATTCTCCATAACTAGAAATTGAGTTGACTTTTTCAGAGAAATCAAGTTAGACAGATTGCCCCGCACCACCTCTGATCACTTTCCTATTCTTCTGAAGCTGGGTTGTCACTCGTGGGGTCTCATTCCTTTCAGATTTAAAAATGCTTGGCTTGAGCACCATACATTTCTAAAAAACTTGGAAGTTTGGTGGGGTAGTTTGAAGAAAGAGGGTTGACCTATTTACTCTTTTATGAGACAACTCAGAGATCTTAAAGTGATCCTTAAAAAGTGAAATAAATATTATTTTGGGAACATTTTTACCCAGAAGCAGAACCTTATTGACAAAATTACGACTTTGGATATTACGGGAGATGGAGGCCCCATTTCTATTTCTAAGATTGATGAAAGAGAGAACAATAAGAAAGAGCTATTAGACTTAATTGTTAAAGAGCAGAGAGTTTGGCTGCAAAAATGCAAATTACAGTGGCTTAGAGAAAGGGATGAAAACTCCAACTTTTTTCACAGATGGGCGTCTGTTTGTAAGTCTAGAAGTTTGATTTCCTCAATTGAAAATAGTAATGGAACAGTCTTAGTAGCTGAAGAAGAAATAGTTGATGAGATTCTTAGTTTTTACTCGAAGCATTTTAGCTATAATATTCCCCACCCACTCTTCTTTGAGAACATCAGTTGGAAGTCCCTTAGCCTTCGGGACTCTTCAGCTTTGGAGTTTCCTTTCTCTGAAAAAGAGATTTAAGTAGCAGTGTTAGAAATGGGAAATTTGAAATCTCCTGGTCTTGACGGGATAACTGGTGAGTTCTACAAAAAGTCTTAGAACATTCTTAAGCCTGATATTTTGGGAGTGTTCCAAGATTTTTTAGAAACGGTATTATCAACAATTGGTACAATGAAACATACGTCTGTTTGATTCCAAAGAAAAAAGAGACCGTGAGGGTAGGTGACTTCTGACCAATTAGTCTTACTACTTCTCTAGATAAGGTCATTTCGAAAGTTTTGGCTAATAGATTGAGGAAGATTCTTCCGCTAATCATTAATGACACCTACATGGCTTTTATGGAGGGAAGACAGATTCTGGACGCAATTTTGATAGCCTCTGAGGCGTGGATTAGAGGCGCACCAATGGTAAAAAGGGGGTCCTTTTAAAATTGGACCTTGAAAAAGCATACGACAAAGTTGATTGGTCCTTCCTTGATATGGCGTTGAAGTTTAAGGGCTTTGGACGAAGGTGGAGGAAGTGGATTTGGGGTTGTTTGTCTTCAATAAATTTCTCCATTTTGATAAATGGCAGGCCGAGGGGGAAGATTAAGGCTAAAAGGGGTATTAGACAAGGTGATCCTCTGGCTCCTTTTCTTTTTACAATTGTTGGTGACGCCTTGAGTTGTCTCATCCATTTCTGTGTGGAAAATAAGACGTTGAAAGGCTTCCTTGTGGGTAACCATGAAGTTAGTATTTCGCACATTCAGTATGTTGATGACACGTTGTTTTTTGTTGATTGAGGCATTGATAATCTTGAAGCTTGGTGGTTGTTGGTTAACATCTTTCTTTCAAGAGCTGGGTTGTCTATCAATGTGGGTAAGACTTCCATTATTGACATAAATGTTGAGCCTTTAGAGTTGAGTTGTTTTGCTGCTAAGGTTGGTTGCAAGGTAGAACGCCTCCCTTTCTCCTATCTTGGATTCTCTATTGGTGGTTCTCGTAGATCTAATGAAGGCTGGAATCTTTTAGAAGATAAATTTAACCAAAAAATTGATAAGTGGAGGTTTGTCGCTCTGTCTAAAGGTGGAAGGCTTACCCTTTTCCAAGTAGTGTTATCGAGCCTCCTAGGGTATCACTTTTCTCTTTTGCAAGCGCCCAAAGGCTTCATCCAACGTATGGAAAAGAAAATTAGGGATTTTGTGTGGAATAGGGGTGATTACAAACCTATTGCTCACCTGGTGAAATGGCAGTCTCCCTCTTCTTCCATCTGCTTTGGCGGTCTCGGTATTGGTTCTCTAAGACAGAAAAATGATGATCTTCTTATGAAATGGTTGTGGAGGTTTAATGTTGAGGAAGAGGCTCTTTATAATGGTGGCTATATATGGAGCAGAGGAAAATGGTTGGTGCACCAAGTTGCCTCAGAGAGGCAAGTCACATAGAATTTGGGCTGGTATTTTGAAGGGATGAGAAGAGTATTAAGTTCTGGACTGAGGAGTGGTGTGACAGTCAATCGTTATCCAGCAGGTTTTCGGAGATCTTTGCCTTGTCATTAAACAAGGAGATGACGGTTGCTGATTGTTGGTGCTCCGAATCTAGATCTTGGAACTTAAGGCTGAGGAGAAATATTAATGATGATGAGCTAAGTGGTGCGGTGTCCATCCTAGAGATTTTACACTCTTGGGTCCCTAGAAGGGGGAAGGATAACATCAAATGGAAGCTGAATGGGAGTGGCACTTTCACGACAAAATCCATGTTCCTTTCATCTACTAAGAAGTCTCCAACTATTGCCTTTCCTCTGGTGCGTTTTATTTGAAAGTGTTGTATCCCGAAGAGAGTGAAGTTCTTTGTGTGGCCTCTTGCCTATAGGAGTCTGAATACACAAGAGAAATTACAGAGGAAGCTTCCTAATTCAACCATGTATCCTTCTATGTGCTGTCTTTGTTTTAAAGATGTGGAATCTCTTGATCATATTTTCTTACATTGTGACTTTGCTAGGAAGGGGTGGTCTATTTTACTTAATACTTTTAGCCTAGATATTTGTCTGCCTGCTAAATAGATGAGTGGATTTTAGAGGACTTGAATCTTAAAGTTTCAAATTCCAAAGGAAACATTATTTGGGGTTGGCGTTCCACTCTTTTCTTTGGGGCATTTCGAAGGAGAGAAATAGTCGTATTTCTTAGGATAGATGCAATTCTTTTGATTATTTTTGGACCATGGTTTAACACACGGCTTCATGGTGGTGTACAAATTATACATCAGATTTTTGTAATTATAGCCTCTCGATGATATTTACAATTGGAAGGCTTTTTTGTGTTAGCTTTTGGTGGGGAGGGCCATCTTGGCCCTTGCCTGTAGGTTGTCCTTTTCACCCTTTCGGATTCATATATATATATACTTGTCTCTTATAAGAAAAAATGATGAATTTGCAAATGAGCAGAGATTGGACTAGGACTTACAGGATTTGGGGTATTTTTCTCATTCCTGGGAACTGTCTTCTTCTTTGACAAGGGATTACTTGCTAAGGAAAATGTAAGTGTAGAATTTATATTTTTCTCAACTCTTGTAACTCTTGTAAAAGATTTATAATTCTTGTTTCTTTCTAATGTAACCTCTTAACACCACCTCTCTTCTTTGATTCACCGAATCAGATCTTGTTGTTCTCAAGAGTAAACCACACAATTCTTTATGAAATGTCAATATTTTAAGGTTGGACATGATCGAGAGACCTATCCCTGCATGCTTGTTTTTTAGTGTGCATGCATTTTTGTTTGACGGTGTGATTTTCATCATTTATGCAAGGAACAATTTCTGAAGCAAAACTTTGTGTCATGATCACAGAAATAAATGTGATCGGAGGTTTTGAAGGTTGGTGGCTAGACACTGGTGTCACACACCATGTCTATCACGACCTTAGTTTATTTTAAAATTATAATGAAACTAAGGATGAAAAAATTCTTCTGGGGGACCACCACACAACTGAAGTTGCTGGAATCGGCGAAGTGGAATTGAAGTTCACCTCTGGCAAAACGGTCATATTGAAAGAGGTTTTGCACACTCCAGAGATAAAGAAGAATCTGGTATTGGGCTATCTCCTCAACAAGGCGGGCTTCACTCAGACTATAGGATCAGATTTATTTACTCATACAAAAAACAATGTCTTTGTGGGGAAGGGTTATGCAACAGATGGGATGTTCAAATTAAATCATGAATCAAATAAAACAAAATCTTCTGCTTACATGTTGTCTTCTTTTAATTTTTGGCAACAGTTGTCTTCTTTTAATTTTTGGCATGCTAGGCTCTTTCATGTTAATAAACGAATAATTAGCAACATGTGTAGGTTGAACCTAATTCCTAAGTTATCAATAAAAGAATTTGATAAATGCGAACATTGTAGTCAAGCCAAAATAACTAAAACCTCGCATAAATCTGTAATTAGGAATTCTAAGCCTCTAGATTTAATTCATTCTGATTTATGCGAATTTGATGGAGTCTTGACAAGGAACAGTAAAAGATACTTTATAACTTTTTATTGATGACTGTTCCGATTTTACTTTTATTTATCTTTTAAAAAATAAAAATGATGCCTTTGACACGTTTAAGTTTTTCGTAGCTGAAATAGAAAATCAGTTTAATCGAAAAATTAAAAGACTTTGTAGTGATAGAGAAATTGAATATGATTCAGTAGAATTTAGTAACTTTTATAACACACATGGAATAATACATGAAAAGACAGCACCCTATTCTCATGAAATGAACGATAAAGCCGGAAGAAAAAATAGAACTCTATCTGAATTAGTAGTTGCTATTTTACTTGATTCAGGAGCTGCACCATACTGGTGGGGTGAAATTATTCAAATAGTGTGTTATGTTCTTAACATAATTCCAAAATCTAAAAACACAACATCACCCTACGAACTTCTTAAGAATAAAAAACCAAACGTGTCTTACTTCAGAACTCGGGGTTGTCTAGCCTTTGTTAGAATTCTAGATCCAAAAAGAAAAAAGCTTGTCAGTAGAGCCTATGAGTGTGCCTTTATTGGGTATGCAATCAACAGTAAAGCCTATAGGTTCTATGATTTAGTAAACCAAGTAATTTTATAATCAAACGATGCAGACTTTTTTTAGGATAGATTTTCTTATAAATCTAGAACTAGTGGGGGCTTGAGCTCTAATAGTCAAACTAGTGGGTGCTCAAGTTCTAGTAGTCTACCTTCAGCTAGAAAAAGCATGAGAATCCGAACCCTTAAAGACTTTGGAGAGGACTTTGAAACCTATAACATAGAAGAAGATCCTAAAGATCTAACAGAAGCCCTATCTTCAGTAGATGCCAACTTATGGCAAGAAGCTATTAACGATGAAATGGAGTCTCTTGAGTCAAATAGGACTTGGCACTTAGTAGACCTACCTCATGGTTGCAAAGCCATAGGATGCAAATGGGTTCTTAGGAAGAAACTTAAACCTGATGGAACAATAGAAAAATACAAGGTTAGACTTGTAGCTAAAGGTTTCAGACAAAGAGAAAACAGACTTCTTTGACACCTTCTCCCCAGTGACTAGAATCACCTCAATTAGAGTGTTGATTTCTATTGCAGCTCTTAATAATCTCTTAATACATCAAATGGATGTCAAAACCGTTTTCCTAAATGGTGAATTAGAAGAAGAGATTTATATGGAACAACCTGAAGGCTTCATAGTTCATGGTCTAGAAAACAAAGTTTGTAAATTAGATAAATCTCTATATGGACTAAAACAAGCTCCTAAACAATAGCATAAGAAATTTCATAATCTTCTCATTTCCAAAGGATTCAAAGTTGACGAAAGTGACAAATGCATCTACTATAAGTATGAAAATAGCCTTTGTACTATTATATGTCTATACGTAGATGATATGTTGATCTTTGGATCAAACATTCACGTCATAAAGAATATAAAATCAATGTTAAGTGCAAAATTTGACATGAAAGATTTAGGAGAAGCTAATGTAATCTTAGGTATAAAGATCACTAGGTCTGGAAATGTGATTTCATTGGATCAATCTCACTACATAGAAAAGATTCTAAAAAAGTATAATTACTTTGATAGTAAACCTGCATGCACTCTTTATGATCCTAGTGTAAAGCTGTTTAAGAACACTGGTGACAGTGTTAACCAATCTCAGTATGTGAGCATCATCGGTAGTCTTAGATATGTTGTTGATTGCACTAGACCAGACATAGCTTATGTTGTAGGATTATTATGTAGGTTTACAAGCAGACCTAGTATAGAGCATTGGAATGCTATAGAGAGAGTTATGAGATACTTAAAGAAAACCCAAAACCTATGACTACATTATCAAAAGTTTTCCGCTGTCCTAGAAGGTTATAGCGACGCTGATTGGAACTCCCTCTCGGATGACTCTAAGGCTACCAGTGGCTATATATTCAATATAGCAGGTGGAGTTGTTGCTTGGAAATCCAAGAAACATACTATACTAGCCTAGTCAACGATGGAGTCTGAGATGATAACACTAGCAACAGCTAGTGAAGAAGCAAGCTGGCTACGTAGCTTGCTATTTGAGATTCCTATATAGGATAAACCGGTACTAGCCATACTGATCCATTGTTATAGCTCTGCAGCTATCGTAAAAGTTTAGAACTGTTATTACAATGGTAAAAGACAACAAATACGTCGTAAACACAGTACCATTAAAGAGTTTTTCACTACTGGTGCAGTTATAGTGGATCACATACAGACTGATGAAAACTTGGCAGATCCTTTGACGAAAGGACTGACCAGAGAGAAGGTTTTTAAAACCACAAAAAGAATGGGACTCAAGCCTATAGAAAAATGAATCACAAGTGAGGTAAACCCAACTTGCAGACTGGAGATCTCAAGAAACAAGTTCAAAAGGTAATAACTGATCACGAGTGATATGGAGAGAATCATGCTAGAATGTTTAGAAGTTCCATTCTTATGATTAGCATGATATCTTGAAGTGAATGAAAAGGTTGAACATCGTTCTTAATAAGTTCTATACTTGATATCAAGTGGAGTACCTAGCTACAGGAGTACTCTTGATAGACTCACCTTTGTGGATGCGGAAGTGAGGGTCGCTTCCTATGGAATTTTAGGCAAATTCTTTAGAGCGTTCACAAAACTAGGATAGACGTGTTAAGCCTTAAAGCACGAGCTTTTTAGAACTACACTTGAATAATGATGTGTGTAAGATGTTGTTAGAGATAGAGTTCAAAACCAAGAGTTACTCTATCATATTCTAAATCATCTTGACTACGTAAAGGTTCAAGTCGACAAACACCTTTGCTTATGCACATTATTATATGGAGTGATACTGCTCGATGAAAAATGTTTTAAAATTTTCAAATGGGGGACTGCTGTTAGTAAAAAAATTTCAAGTGGGGGATTATCGGTGAAAAATGTTTATAAAGAAAAAAAAAACTCAAATGTTTTGTCTCACATTGATAGTTTTTGCAAGTGGAATCTCATTTATATATGCTTGCCTCTAGTTTTGGGTTTGGGCCCTAAGGGCACCCATGTTTTGAAAGGGGTGAGTAGTTAGATGGGTGTGGGCTTGACGATGTTTCCACGTGCCACCGTTGTCGCCCATCTGATCGGGCGGGCGTGGTGAGGTAAGGTGTAAAAATAATAATATTTTTTTATTCAAATTTTCTTTTTTTATTATTATTTTTCCGTTTTCTCTCTCACCTTAACAAAAATTTTGGTGCGTGTGAGTGTGAGTTGATTGGTGGAGTGCGTGGCCCACGACCCGTCCGTTTGTTGACCGCAACCGTCACCCGCGAGTGGCATGCGTAGCTCGCGGCCCACGGTCCAGCCCACCTACTATTTTTATACCTTCCCCTTCACTATATAAACCCCCCTCTCCCATTCATTTTTAAATTATCCCAACACATCCACTTCCACTGCTCCCTACGCTCACTTTTCTCAAATAATTTTTTTATTATTTACTTTATTTCATTTTTGAACAGCTTTCCAAAGTGTTAGTTTTCGCATCAAATTTAGGTGCAATTCTGATCGACGTACTGACTGTTTTATCCTAGAGATGTTGGAGAAACATTCTGACTGTTTGCACACTGAGCAGAGCCACGAAACGTCTTAAAGAGAGCGAGATTCGTGACTCAACCAATTATACTAATTTTGTTTCTGTTTTGCAGTTAATCAGACCTTCTGTTGTATTTCCAACAGCTACATCCACCAACTGTGTTCTAGAAGTTCATGATTGGAGATTAGGGTTTCTCTCTCTAAGCCCTAGCCTTTCTGTACTTTTATGATGGGGATAAGATACAATGTGTAGGGTGAGAGAGGGATCCCACCAAGTAGTTATGACCAATTAGCTTTTAATATTACTATTATTTATTATTACTAGATAATAATTTATTTATTCTCATAAAATATAAACTCAAGTATGTGGGTCGTGGGCCATAAGTAAAATACAACATTCTCCCACTCAACCCATGTAATACATAATAGTGCATTACATATTGCACAAGATATATAAGCTAAATTACTTCTTAATTTTTATCAGATCATAAATCATCAATAAGTACGAAATTAATATGAATCATGGTGGTTGTGTGTCAATTTATCGACACAATCCCTTCCATGTATTACAATATCAATAATATACTCAACATAATGAGAAATAACACCATGGTCCCATAATGTCTATTAAAAGATGAATCTTGTTAAAATCACATAATATAAAGTGTGCACTAATGATAAGATACAATGTAGTCAAATAACAGAAAAAAATATTAAAATGAGCTCAAAGTGTCAAACATAATGAGCGATAAAAATAAAACTAATAAAGGGTTTTGGTGATGCCCATACTCACGACATGATCATTAAATTTCTTCGGTGACAACCCCTTTGTCAATGGATCCACAATCATAAGATTGGTGCTAACATGCTCAATTGACACTCTATGTTTATGAACTTCTTCTTTAACGACAAGATACTTCAATTCCATATATTTAGCACCTTTGGAATATTTGTCGTTCCTTAAAAAGAAGACTGTCACGAAGTTATCACAATAAATTTTTAGCAGCTTGGCAATACTATCGATAATTCCAAGTTCTGAAATAAAGTTTCGTAGTCATAATCCTTGAATTGTAGCCTCGAAGCAGACCCAATTCAGTTTCCATAGTGGATGCAGCGATGATAGTCTGCTTCGCACTTTTCCATGAGATCACACTTTTCCACATTGTGACTGACTTTGGTTTTATGAAATGATATGTATTCTTTTTGTAAATCATAAAGTTTGAGGTTGTAAGCAATTGTATATATTAGATATGTTCAAAGTTTTGTAATTTGTATTATATTGCATATTTATGTGATTGTTGGACTATAGTACAGGTACTACAGGGCCAATACAGGGAACAAAAATATAATCGAATTGTAGGAAAATATTCAAATTGAAATTTAAAAAAATAAAAAACAGGCTTGACGGTTTTAAACTGTCATAAATAAGTGCATTCTTGACGCTTTTTAAATGTCATAAATGTCAAAATTCTTGACGATTTTAAAATGTCATAAAATACCAATTTCTTGACGATTTTTACGTGTCAAGTAAAAATGAAACATCACATGCTTGACGGTTTTTACCTGTCGTCAATATGAACTAACTTGACGGTTTTAAATTGTTATGAATATCAACATTCTTGACGTTTACTGACTGTCAACGATCATTTTTCTTGACGGTTTTTACGTATCACTCTTGATTGTTTTAACTGTTGTAAATACATTCTTGACATTTTTAACTATCAACGTTCATTTTTCTTGACGGTTTAAACTGTCATGAACTTCGACATTCTTGACGGTAGTTTCAACGATGGTTTTGAAATCGTCAAGAATGTTAATTCTTGATCATTTAAAACTGTAAAAAAAAAGGTTTTTTTTTTTGTAGTAGCGATATAAATGGCACAATGATTAAGGTATTGGATTTTGTGTTATAAATCTCATATATCGAGTAGTTTGTCGAAAAAAAAACATATTATTTATTTATTTAATAAAATAATAAGTATTTCAAGTAATTCATGTCCAGGTTATAACCTAAAAGGTCTACAATAAATGAAATCTAATTACGGAGCTAATGGTGATCAATTTAATTGTATTAGAAAATTATGCAAGATCCACTAGCTTTTTTAGATACTTGTGAACGATTTTTCTATTTATGCTCTCAGATACTTTTACTGTTACCTTTACAATAGAAAAGTTATGAATCTTTTAAAGGTATTGTTACTATTACAGGTAGCGTTACCCATTGACCCTAAATGGTAACAAAAAGTTAAGAAGACAATGTGATGTTTGCGAGGGGTTCCACCATTAGTGAGAATAAATTTATTTTAAATCACAAGGTAATTTAGTTATATTATGTTATTCATTCCATTACAAAGTGAAAAGTAAACAAACTCAATCTGAATCAAATTAAATTTGTAAAATTTTGAAATAAACATAATAAAAAAGCAATCCAATAACATTTACGATTAAAATCGATTGCGTTTGATACACGTACAAAAACTCATTACAATTAGTAATACACCCATTTTAATTACAAATTAGTAAAACATGAGTTATTTTCAACATCATAAAAGTGAAATGGCAGGAATGAAGTAATTACTCGCTATAAGCAAAACAAAATTAATAGTTTATTGACGTCAATTTAAACGTACATCATCTAAAGATTTTGAAAGTAGATGCACAAAGCATATAAAAGAAAGTGGGCCACGGTGGCACTAAAGCCCATCAGCCCAGAGATGAATACAGGCCCATATTAGGTATCAAGTCTTCTACTCTGGTAGTGGAATATGGGCCAAATCCTCTCTAAAAGGCACCGGAGTGACGTCATGAGGCCCAAAAGAATTAGTAAGCCCACTTTCCAAATGGGCTTGGGCCATAGCGTCATCTTTCTCAGGTTCAATGTAAGTCACAACTCTATCTTTTCGAAACATTAGGTAAATAACGGCACCAATGTAGGCTGCCATTAACGGAAACACAACGATCCCAATGAAAACATTTGCAACTTTGTGTAAATTGTTGTGAATCAGCCAGTCCACAAAGGCCGTACTGAGATAATAGATATTGATTCCGATGATGGCCAGGCCCAATATCCATGAGATTACAATGATCTGAGGAAAAGCCCAGATTAGTATAAATGGGTTTATGGGCCGACCCAATTATGTTGTGGGCCGGAGGGAATGAAAAGGGAGAAGATTGAGCTTACGTATATGGAGTTCTTGTGGGGGCCCATCTTGGTGCTGCTGCTACTGAATTTGAGGAGTGGAATTAGAGCAAATGGAAGCTCGAAGGAAAGGATCATCTGATGCAAATTACACATTAACCTATTGAATTAATTCTTCAAAATTAATATTTATAAATTTTAGTAAGTTCAAATCATGTATTTAATTTATTATTATTATTTTGATAATTTTTTATACTATTGATAGTTTTTATCATAATAAAAAGTATATAAACTATTTGATACATTTAATTTTAATTATCTTGTTAAAATAAAATACTTTTATAATTAGCCTATATTTGAGTCCTTTTTGTAGTTGATGTAATTCTATTTTATTAGCTTTTCCAATATTAAATAAATAGTCAAAGTTTATTCTTGATTTTTATTTTTAATTCAAACTTACTCTGGCAAATTAGTTAGTCATGCATTTTAATTAGTTAAAAATATGAACTATATATTTTATAATAAGAGAAATTCTTTTAAATAGCAAAAGAAAAAAAAAAGATTAAATGGACTAGAGAGAATTTGATAGATTTTACTATATTTTGTAAATAGTTTCAATTTTTCGCTATATTTTTCAATTTGTTATATTTTTCAATTTTCTATATTTTAATAATTATAATATATAAACTTAATGTCTTTTTTTAATGGTGTTAAATTAATGTGTTGGATGGGGTAATCAAACCTACAACTTTAAGATTGTTCATACAAACACTATGTGAGTTGACATATGCTCATTTTGGCTACATAATTAGGTATTTGACCGTCTCATATTAGCATAAATGAACTTCTTATTTCTATTTTGGAGACTCTGAGCAAACAATAAAGGAATAATATTCAAATATAATTGATATTTATTAGGATGATTGTATGTAAAAGAAGCTTTAGATTCTGTTTAGAATTATTTTTGACAGATTGTATTGAATAAGGGTGTAAAAGCCCGAACCGAACCGGTGGACCCAACCGATCAATTCAATTTGGTTCTGTTTAGGTCAATTTATGACGAAATTATATTCCTTACAAATCATATATTTATGTTTAGGTCAATTCGGTTCTGTGTATTTATTTTTGAAAGGTCATTTTTTTGCCTTACAAATCATATGATATCTTATATTTTTTTTATATATAAAACATGTACATAAATTATATTCCTAACAGTTTTTCTTAGAAAAAAAAAATCAATAATAGTTTATATTGAAACCAATATGTAGTTGGTTGTTATATAGTTTAATTATAAACATATTATAAACACATCTGAAATAATTTTTAGAATAGAAATCCAATTTCTGAATCCATCCAAACTATTTTTACGAAACTTAACTTAATTAATTGTAAAATTTGAAGGAAGAAAAGAGAAAAAAACAAACCGATGCAATAATGATGAGACGGCCAGCTCCTTGAGGACCCCCGATGATGGATACGATGAGACTTGGCGTTATTGCAATCGACCTTGTCATTAGATTTCTCGCCCATGTTTTCATTTTCAAGTCCAAAAATCCCTTTAAACAAAATTTGCATTCATTATTATTATTATTATTATTTAAATATAATTAAATTATGCATAATTTTAATTTAATTAAATTAAATACCTGCATAATGAACTGACCGGCATAAGTGCCGGTGATGCTGGAGCTTTGTCCCGATGCAAATAACGCTATGGCGTAAATAGTGGAGCTTGATTTTCCCAATACATTCTGAATTAATGTATTCAAATTTTATTTAAATATATATATATATCATGATGCAAATTAAAACGGTGCGTTTTGTAGTTAAGAGAAAAAAAAACCTGGAGGAGGAAGGAGGCGGAGTTGAGAGTTATGTCGGAACATTGATCGACGGTGGATTGGGCGACATTTCCGACCGTACAAACGGTGCCGGAAACTGAAACAACGGCGACGTTTATTAAAAATGCTATGAACAATGCAATTCCGCTCTCTATTAGGAAGTACCTACACGCGTCCTGCATGCCGCATTAAACACAAATAAATTTTATTATTTTTTATTTTAATTAAAACATGTTTATAATTTTAACTTTCCTTTTTAATTTTGGTAATTAAATTAACCCTATATATATAGAAAATAAAATTCTAATATAATAAAAAGCAATGGGGTAATGCATGGGTTTATTACATACGTTGATACCACGGACGGAATTGGGGACTTTCCTTGAGAGCACGAGAGCGGAATGAAGAAACAGGTTATGCCTGCGCAGTTCCATTAATTCCACACAAATATTATTATTATTCTTTTATTATTAATTCCATATAATATTATAATTATAATAAGTAAATAAATAAAAATAAATAGCTAGAGCTAGTAGTAGTACGGCATAACGAGGGCGCCTAGAAGAGCAATGGCGTCGGCGGTGGCTCCTTGGCCGTTGAGCTTTGGAACAAACATTCCTTTCAAAACACCGCTCGCCGGAGGCTTCACGTAGCTCATTTCTCCGAAGAAACACGCCGCCATTACAAACACTAATATTGCTATCAACAATTCCAGCTTCCTCGCCTACGTACAATATATTTAATTTATTTATTTATTCCTAAAAAAAAACCACATAATATAATTAATTAATTAATTAGTGAATTTACCCCATATCTTTGGAGACCAAGAAGCAGCAGGGTACTTAAACCGGTGAGAAGAACTCCAGCCCAAACAGGAATATGGAATAGAATATTCAGAGCAAAGGCTGTTCCTATCACTGCAACAAACACACGCAATTTAAAATTAAATTAATTAGCAAAAACAAATTAACGTAATTAATTAATTTAGAGTGTAATAAAATTAAATATAATACCTTCTGGAATATCGGCTGCTATTACAGCAACTTCAGCTAGCAACCAAAGACAATACTTCACAAATATTGGATATTCGGCTTTGCACACTTCTGAAAGATGTTTTCCTTAAATAAAAAAGTTATAAAAAAAGTAATTAGTGTTGATTATCCTAATCATTAATTATTAATCCTGTTCTCAAATTTTTATAAAAGTAACACTTTAGTACTTAATTTTAGTTCACAATTTTAATATAATTTCATGTAGAAGGTTAACATAAAAATTTATTAAAACAAGTTGGGCAAAATAGAAAAGAAAAAATTATTCTACATTATCCTATATTTAATATATAATATTAGAACACTTACCAGTGCTTACGCCAAGATTTGCAGCAAGGGATTGGATTATGAGCGCAAATATTAATCCGATAAGCACCACCCATAGAAGCTGCCCATCAATTCAACCTTATATTATATTATTTATTTACAATATAAATAACTTTTCTTATAAAAAGCAAGTGCACTTATATATATTACAACCTCAAATTAAAATTTATGAAAATCAAACCTACTCCAATTCAGCCGATTTGGTCGGTCCACTATTTATTTTCTAGTGGTATAAACAGTTAAGAGTGTTTAAAAACGTCACAATTTTTTCACTATTAAATTATAATAATTTCATTGAGAAATCTCTTGAATTTATATCTAAAATTTCTAAACTTTTAATTTGACTGTCTAATAATAATAAACAGAGAGAACTTGACTGAATTGAATAAATTAGTTCAGCAATAATAATTAACGTGATCTTTATTTGATAATTGACGTGATAATGAAGATAATTGTTCATGAACTACCTATTTTTCTACCATTTATTTGTTGGTTTTGTTTACCTCGAACCCGTGATTAGCTCCAGCCTGCAAGTCCGTTTCCACTGCAAATTATAGGAAAAGAACAAAAAAAAAAAAAAAAAAAAAAAAAAGACACGATATAGTCTGTCAGGTTACAACTTTGTTAAAAAGAAATATTTAAAAAATTAAAACAATGCCAATAAAATATTTCAAACAACTAAAATTAAATATATATTATATGATAAATAAATAAATAAATAAATAAAAACCTTGCTTACCAACTAATTAGTTATGTATGTCACTTTATCTAATAAAATTTATTTTATTGTCTAATTCTCTTGAAATTTTTTAACCATTAGAAATTGCTGGGAAGTCAGATTTTAAAAAAATATTTATTAGTTGGACATTTTTATAATTATTTTTTTCATGTATTTTTAATATTGCTCTAAGTATTGTTGAATTTTTTTACCAAAAGATCAATAAACTTACGATTGCCGGGATCAAGGTAAGCTAATGAGACGAGAAAGCCAGGGCCAACGTATGATAGAAACTTTCTCCATCCAGTTTTCTGAATAATCACCGTTAAAATAAAATTTAACCCAAAATATAAAGAAAATCGAATTAATTAATGTAAATAACACAAAATGTAGCAAAATTTCATATTCTACCATGGATAAATACTTATTAACACTTGAAGTGTATCAATCCAAAATTTTGATATATTTTGTAAATATTTTAATTTATTTTACTATGTTTAAAAATTTTCATTCAAGGACTCAAAAATTTATTTATATAATAAATATAGTAAGAAAATCCATTTTACCATTTTGCTAGATAGAACATTTTATTTTTACTTTTATTTGTTTCCAGAGATCATCAAAAGACCTGATGGGTGGTAGTTTTTTCTTCTTGGTGATTCTGTGGCTTGACGGCGTTGGTTGGAGTTGTGATGTTAACCGCCGCTATGCGGTTGCTGCCACCACCAAAAGACGGTGTCGCCGCCGTACTCATCTGTGCTTCCATCTGCTGACTTCCCGTTTCTCTGTTATTCAGTGTCGATGCCAACTTGACGATTTAACATAATGAGCAGTTAACGTATTTATAATTACGAGTTAGCCAATTCTGTCCGACGTGGCCACATTTTTTATTTTTTCATTTGCTACACACCAAAAGATTTAAATATTGTCCTTAATTACACTACATTTAAAAGATAATGTGTTAGTTCTAAGAGTAAAATGAAAAATATTTTAAATCAGTAAAATATACTAATATATCGATAAATTACGATATACTAATATTATTAATAGATATAGATAGTAATTTATAGCGAGCCATCATAAATGAAGGATAATATTTTACTATATTTTGTAAATATTTTGATTTGTTTTACTATATTTAAAAATAGTTCATAATAAATAGCGACAAAGTAGTCAAATTTATTCGATGAAACTAGGTGGAAGATTTTGAAAAAAGTTGAAATGTTTTAAAGCCAACCCCAATTATTACCTACACTCATTGACCCAAGATCAACTTGGTATCATAATTTATATTAACCCTATTGTTGATTTTTGGAAAAGTTACCATTTTATCATTGGATTTTGAGTCTATATTCCCTATTTGGGTTTTACTTTTTTTAACTTTTAGTTTGGTTTCCGTATCTTAAAATGTTACAATGATATTCGAGGCAAGATTTGAGTATTTAATATTTAATTATGATTTTTCTTTAAATGTATCCATTTTCTCTCACCCTTTGACATTAATGTTTATTAAATAACTTAAATTAAAATATTTATGAAGTGAAATTTCAGATTTAATTTTAACAGTTGAACTTAATCAATTATATTTTTTATAAAAGCATTAATTAAAAGATATTACTATAAAGTGAGTATTTATTAAAAAATTAAAAATTAAGTTGAAACAAAACTCAAATCTCAAAAGTAAAATTGTAACCTTTTGAAATTTATGAATTAAATTAAAACCAAACTCAAGACTTAATAATCGGATGTATACCATTTTGAATCTATGAACCAAATAAAGATTCAACTTAGAACATAAAGACCAAAAATTACTTTTGTTAGAATGCTTTGAATTCATTATGTGTGACGCTACGAATAATCTAGTACATAGAAAATTCGTTATGTGGTGCTACGAATAACCAAAAATTACTTATGTTGGAAAGCTTTTTAGTTTTCGTGATTGAGCATATGTAGTTATTTACGATTTTGACCTTAGGGTTTAGAGAAGTGCTACATATAAACTCTCTAACTCTAGTGGTACTGTATGTATTCTGAAACATTCTCTCTAATAATGTTTGTTATCCATGCTCGTGGACGTAGCAAATACACTGTTAGTGAACCACGTATATCTATGTGTTGATCTTTACATTATTCATACTGTTGATTTCGTAATAATTTCGTTAAAACTTAGATAATTAGAATGACAATTAATCTTTTTTTTTCGACCGGAGAAACAAATCTCTAATTTCAAGATCAATGCTTATTTTGGCTAATGATGATTACTTACTCTTGGGTCTTTGATATATTAAATAATCCAAACGATTGACCTCTTTTTTGGATTAATGAAAATGTCCATTTTTATTTGATTTACCTATTAGTTACCCATCCACTTGAACTTATATTGTGCTACTACAAATATAAAAACAAAAAACAAAAGAAAAAAAATAAATAAAACGTACTGTTTCAAGCTACCTTATATTATATATTCACAAACGTCTATTATAACATATGGTTTTTGTTATATTTTAATTGGATGTATTTCTTATAGTCAATGGGGCTTATTCTATAGAACGATAGTTACACTATTATTATATGATAACAACATCTGAAAAATACTTTAATACAAAACCAATCAACAACTTATTTAAGTTTATTAATAAATAATTAATTAGAAAAAAAAAAAGAGGGGAAAGTTTTTGTTTTACTTTCGAGTCAATTTTGACCTTAATTTTTTTTTTTTTTTGAAATGTTAATACAATCAACTTAAAGTACAATAATATTGCATAAGAGTGATGTAAATACCATCTATTAGTTTTGAGTTGATTTGGTCTTTATTATTTTGGACTGTGTTTGTGACTAAAAAAGAAATCTTATCCTTTTTTTAAAAAAAAAAATGTCAAGGTCTTAATTTCTTCGAGGTATCGATATCACTCAAAATTTCTAAAATTTATGTAACAAAATTTAAAGAAAATATGATAATCAATTTATATTGTTTAATTAAGTTATTTCTTATTTATAGAGAGAAATGTCTCTTTTAAACCCTAGATTTTGGATTCTAGTTTTCATTTGGGTCATAAGTTTTAAGATAGTAACATTTTTAGTTCTTAAATTCTGAGTTTAGTTTTAATTTACTCTTTGTATTGTTACAATTTTACCTTTGAGATTGGGGTTTTATTTCAATTTGGTCGACATATTAAAATTTTACTTCATAATTATTTTAAATTAATTAATAGACATAAACAAACAACATTAAAAGTATGTATTTAGTAAAAAATTGAGGTTAAAAAGGAAAATCTTGAAATTTAAGAAGTAAATCAAAATCAAAGTCAAAACTTAAGGACTAAAAATATCTATTTTGAAATTACAAACCAAAGAAAAATAGATAAAAAAAAAAAAAAACTAATTAGAACCAAAATAATATTGTTGCTTTATTTATATTATATTCGCATTAATTAGCGATAGTTCAAGATCTTCTTGTTGTTTTTTTATGTTACATAGAATCCATCATGTTAATGTTAAACCCATAAATATGTGAAAATATCTGTACATTGATGTTATATATTCCAAAATTTTGTAATGTTAGCTTTTAGTAGATTGATGTCTTTTTTTCTTTTTTTTGTTAAGATTTTGTAGCATGGATTTATTTAGTGTATTGGTTTTAAGCCCATTTCCTGTTTTTTTTTTTTTTTAATTTTTTATTTGTGAGTGTCTAGATCAATTTACGCACAACTCGATTAATTTTATTAAACAATTCACCTAACCCTACAACATTTGAATGTAAAAAAAACTAGTAGGATATTAAATCATAGGTAGGTGACCACGTTAATTCAAACTCATCCTCATATTTAATTTTGTTGTTTGTGTAAGTTTCAAATTTGATCACTTCAAACTAAAAAAAATGCCGAATTTTAATTTGTTCAATAGATAATACGTGAATTATCATCCTTCAATCTTCACTCTATAACTACTGAGCTCATAAAAAATTATAATATAAATTATTCATTAAAAGATAAAAATATTATATATAAATTTAAAAGAATATATTTATACTCTACAGTGACCATCCACCTAAAATATAATAAGGAAGGAAAAAAAAGCGTCAGTTAAAAGTATTGCATGATACCCAAGTTAGGAGATTCTAATTATACTCTCATGAAAATGTTTCGAATATTATTTTATCACAGAAACATTTTATCATATTGTTTTTATTATTATTATTACTATTATTATTATTATTATTATTATGAAATTACATGAAACTTGCTTCCGGGACATGCTTGATAAAATATGAAAAGATAGGAATAAATGATTAAGTGAGAAGTGCAGATGTGTTGGGATGTTTTTCACTTATTTATTTATTTGAATATTTAAAATTAAAAAAAAAAAATTGATTTAGACATGCTTCATGCCTCCCATATACTTGAAATAAAAATTGTGATTATTCTCTAGCTAGAATAGGTATATATATATATATATAGGTTTCTAAATTAGTTTAAACTTTGTTAGAGTATGGAACTGAGACAGTGAGGTGATAAAATATGTAGTTTTTAATTGCATTTTGCTTTCATTTAGATTTCTGCTTTCTTGTCACCCCAATAATTGTCACCTACACAATTCTGTATGCAACTCAAAAAAAACAAAGGAAAAAAAAAAGTATGCTTTTGGATTCTTTCTTGTTAGAATCACTCTTGATATTTTGAAAATTACATTTAAAAGTTTTAAATTAGATATTAAATTAAATTTTAGTTAACGTTTGTCTAAAATTATATGAAAATTTTGATTTTAACGATTTCAAAATTATTCTCAAACAAACAAAAATATCTTTTGGATTCATAGGTTTTGATTTCAAAATTGTTCCACATTTAGTTATTAATTTTGAGTTTGGTTTTAATTAGGTCCTAGGTTTGGAGGTTTATAGTTTTAATCTCAATTTTGCACTAAAATTTTCCTTTTTATCTTGGGTGTATTATTGTCAATTAATTGATTTCAAATAGGAATAAATAAGAAAGATTTGTTTGCCCTTTTAGATCATTACCCTTTAAAATTTAAAACTAGTTAATAAGAGGGGCAATAGTGGCCTCTTTCATTTCTTTCTTTCATCTTTATTTATTTATTTATTTATTATTATTATTATTATTATTATTATTATTTTAATTTAAAAGCAAAATAGAAAACAAGAGCAACAATTTGACTATGATAAAAAGATAGAATCATGGTTCTTACAACATTTCCGTAACCACTTAGAAAAAGAAAAGGATCATAAAAACTAAATCCCAGTCCTTTTCCTACAATCGAAACGAAAAAAAAAAACTTACATTTCAAATGAAGTGAACAAGTTTTTAATTTTTTCAATCAACGACCTGTTCTTTAATAGAGGTTGAGTCATGTCATGATTAATCATAGATTCCAATTAAGACATGATTATTGCAAATAGACAAAATAATGAAAGTTTAACGGTGTAATTTAACCAACTTTCCCCTTAATTGTATACCTCAAAAAGCCTAAGCATGTAAAATATAGAAATAGAATGTAGCATCTTATGTACGTAATACTTTGAATTTGAATTAATCTTAGGATAACAATTTGCAATAAACTTGGACGTGCTCCTATTGGATAATTAATAACGTCACAGTGTTATATATTATCGTGTTTTTTTTAATTATTGGTTGACAAATTATAGTGTTATCATGAAAATGATTATGATTTGTGATTATTAAACAGAATTATGGTGACATATTTAAGGGATAAGGCATAACACGTGCCGTTAACAATTGACCACCCGCCAGCCACGTGATAATTTATCTGCGCTTCGATAGTTGACTTCGCATTCGAAGGCTTGGTAAATTTATTAGGAACAATAATTATTTCCATTTTTTAGAGCAATTTGTTTTAAATAATTTTGTAAAAATTAATGTGTTGATTCGAATTTCCATTATTATATATATTTTTAATTATTTTATTTTTAAGGACAATGATCTGGGGTATAGTGTGGGTGTGGAAAACTACCACGCATTGCTTATTGTTGCGGGCCTTTCTTTGACTCGTTTTTTGGACTAGTTTCACTTTTTGAGCTAACTTGATATGATGTTGTTTCCCACACCCACAAGTGTAAGTTTGTACCAAGAACAGAAATATCGTTATTAACAGGAGCATAGCTACGTGGGGGCAAAGAGCCACGTGGCTTCAATTCAATTACATTTACTTGCAAACAAAGATTAAAAAATTGCAATAAATCGATATCGCTATATCGCTAAAATGGCATGTCTGATAGGGATAGTAGAAGGAAGATCTTTTTCAACAAAAATTGCAAAATATGTGATATTGGCGAAATATCGTCAATGTATTGTCCATATATCGATTTTCGATAAATATTCGCTCACAAATTTGCAGCCATGGATATTTCGTGGATGTATCGATGAAATATCGTAGTTTTTGACATAATATCACAGATATTTTGTAACGCTCCAAAATTTTAATTTTAATCCAGGGTTGTTACTTAAATAAAACTCATTAACTTGAAAAAAATATAGCGGAAGCATTTGTCACTCGTAACAACATCAGCATAGCGGAAACATTTGTCAATATAGTCCCTGGTCCTTCCAGACCATCGCTAGTTTTCTCATACTTACTTGAAAGATAAACATAAAAATGGTGAGTATAAAAATACCCAGTAAGGAACCCACTATTGGGCCCACTAGGTTAACTGTTAACTTCTTATTAAACTGACTCTACGACACACAGTCAATTGGTTTAGTAGAAACACCCATACAACCCAATGTCAGGGTCGTCCTAGCAAACTCGTGGGTCCACATGCAAAAGAAGCTATTGCCCCACATATAGAGTACAACATGGCTAATAGATAAAGTTAACAGCTACCATAGTCCCAAAACCATCACCAGCAGTTAACTAAACCGTTCAGTTAACTCACCACTTAACTAATCCATCCAGTTAACGACTCACATAATCATCACTAACAGACAGTTCAACATAAGCAAATCATCGAGTCCACTAGGTGACCATTAACTCTCTCTATTAACTTGTACTATACGACACATAGTCAAATGGTTTGGCAGGAACATCCATACAGTCCAATGTCAGGGTCGTCCTAGCAAACCGGTGGGACCACATGCAAAAGCAATCATGTCGGAACAATACGCCACACAGGCTTGTTAACCCGACTCTGTCGGAACAATACGCCACACAGGCTTGTTAACCGACTCTGTCGGAACAATACGTCACGCAGACTTGTGACCCTCGTGACATACGCCACACAAGCTTATCGATCCGTCTCACCACAAAGTACACAAAGTTATCAGATAAAGTTAACAGACACCATAATCCAACAGAAACTACAGTAAAAAAGTAAAGAAGTCACAAACATAACTTCATTCCACATGGTACAGTTAATGTGCTTTCCAGATTCCACATAGTAAGAAAGGGCATGCATAAACACCACACAGTTAAATATACATAAATCAAATCATCATACTACAATATAACCAACATCTCAACCATGACATAAAGTGTTATATATAAAGTGTCCCATAACATCCTTAAAACATAACCACAATAAACAGATTAATGACCGTAGAAATTGGATAAGGCATACATGCGATCTAATCCATCTTCCACACCTTATACATCTAAGGTATGTATTTGGTAGAGTATCCCTTACTCATCCAATTTTAATTAATAATTTTCCATAAAAATTATTAATTAAAAAAAGTTAAACTGGCTATCTAATCAGTCAATACATTTATCACATAATCAAGCAATCTAGATGTCGCATAAAAATCCTACCATCGCATATATATCCTTATCGAGAAACCAGTAGTAAGTCTCTTACATCAAGTGTCAATAATATTTTTCCTTGAGTTTCTCCCTCAAATTGATCCTACACATAAAACATTTAATTAATAATTTTTTCTTAAAATTATTAATTAATTTTAACTTTAATCCTTCGATAAAATATTTTTATTCTTACCAATTGGTCATCGAATTCCAATCTAATTCGTAGAGAAAATTCTACGACTTAATTCATCAATGAAGCTCCAAGTCAAATCTATACATAACAATTTAATTAACAATTTTTCCATAAAAATTATTAATCAAATTTACCCTTAAACTCTTCAAAATAGTTCTTTAATCTTACAAATTTGTTGTCAACGCTCCAATTAAAACAGGATAAAGGTGTGAGGTGTTTGTGGTTCTTATTTTTTAATTAAACTTCATATGTGTGCTTATGAATGTTTTGGACAAAGATTGCATGTGTTGGGACTATGGTAGCTGATAACTTTATCTATTAGCTATGTTGTACTCCGTATGTGGGACGATAGCTGCTTTTGCATGTGGACCCACAGATTTGCTAGGACGACCCTGACATTGGGTCGTATGAGCGTTTCTACTAAATCAATTGACTGTGTGTCGTAGAGTACAGTTTAATAGGAAGTTAACAGTTAACCTAGTAGGCCCAGTAGTGGGTTTCTTACTGGGTATTTTTATACTCATCATTTTCATGTTTATTTTTCAGGTAAGTATGAGAAAATTGGCGACAGACAGGAAGGACCAGTCCCCATGTTTTTGAGGACTATATTGACAAATGCTTCCGCTGTGCTGATGTTGTTACGAGTGACAAACGTTTCCGCTATATTTTTTCAAGTTTATGAGCTTTTATTTAAGTAACGACCTCGAGTTAAGATTGAAATTTCGGGACGTTACATATTTTACAGATATTCAATAGATGCATTGCCACATGTCGATTATTTTTCTTCATAAACATAATGGTAAATATTAAATTTATTTATCAATTTTTTCCAAATATCAAGATAATCCAATTTAAATTTGGGACATTTTCAAATATAGCATAATGAACCAATTATTTACAAAATATAACAAAATTTTTTATTCTATCAGTGATAAATACTGATTGACTTCTATCAATGTCTATCAATGTGCTGATAGACACTATAGAAATCTATCAATATCTATCGATGTTTAACATTGATAGAATTTAAAATTTTATTATATTTTATAAATATTTTCAATAATTTTCCATTTACAATAATTATCTCTCAAATTTTAATTCAAAACTTAGATTTACCGTTTCAAAAGAAAAACAATTTGAAAAAAAAAATAATAAAATATATTGATTTTTTTACCTCTTTCAAAATCTTTTTCAATTTTCTCATTAGCTTACTCTTCAAATTTTCATTTCTAAGAAAAACAATTTTCAAAAATAGCATATATTAATATTACTTTCTTACCTAATTCAAAGTTTTTATTTTTATTTTTATTTTTATTGAATTCTCACACCACCTTATTTTAGGCGACACATGCGTGCTACACACCACCACACAAATACTTTAGAAGAGCAGACCAAGGTTAAGAAAGTCAATATGTCTATAACAATAGTTATTACTATTATTCTCATAATAGTTAATCTACGATATAATCATAGACAAAATTTTGAAAATTTAGAAACTAACGATCAAACATTCAAATAAATACAATTTTAAATGAAATGATATATAATGTCAAGAAAAATCGAAATGAGATTAATTTTTCAGTCCTCAGTATATTGAATGTTAAATAATAAACTAAAATAATATATAAATGTACATGTTTAAAAATTAAATTAAAAAAAATTTAAGAATAATATACCTAACGTTAATTATTAGAAACCAAATTGAAAATCTAAATGATTTTTAATTAAAAATTAGTTTAAATAACAAAACTTCTAAAAATATTTACAAATATAGCAAAATATCACAATTTATTTGTGATAAATTACAATAGACCAAGATAGATTACTATATGTGTATCATGATACAAATAGTAATTATCTTGCTATATCAAAGTCCATTGTAAATAGACGGTGATATTTAGTTAAATTTTGTAAATATTTTAGCTTATTTTGTTATATTTAAAATTAGCTATTTTAATTACTTACTTAAAAGAAAAATGAAAGAAGAAAAAGAAGTTAAAAAAAAACACAAAATGCAGAGAGTTGAGGTGTCAAACGCAGATCTAGGGGCACTCCTGGCCTTCTCTTCCTGCACAATGACCACTAAGCCAAGTTGAAATGCGTCGTAGATATACATAACTTGATCCTTAGAGATAGAGGTAAATGTAACAATAATAATACATTTTCATAATTTTAAGTAAATATGATTAAAATGATCCAATTACATAAGCGATTCAAGTTCATTACAATTGATTTATGAATGAAATTTCATGATGATTATATCAATTTTCATAGTGATTTGATAAATATGGCGTTAATGTAATGAATTAGTTAACCTAAGTGTATTTTGGTGCGTGGAGATCAACATTTACTTTTGGAGGTCACATCTTGCCTTTTTGGTTGCCTAATTTGGCTTTTTGCCAACACTCACCATACTCCCTACACACATACTTATTTTTTGGGCCCATTCCATTAATGCCCTCCTTATCTATTATCAACTCCTAAATCTTACTCTTTACCTCTTACTATTTTTTTTTAACATGAGGGTTACTTCAGAACTGGTGCAATTTATCTATCTTTATATATGCAATGTTTTTCTTTACTATATGCTCCATTGTATTCATATTTGTATGTTTGGTAGTCACAAACTTATTATCTTATATCTTAGGACATACATTCTTTTTAATATGTTATGTTTTTTTATTTTAATTTTGTATAAAGTAATTACATTATTTTTATGTTATTTTTTCTCATCTAATTTCAATAAGACACTCAAATAATTAATGATTAAAAAGCTAACTAGACCATATTCTAGTTTCTAGTTTTTAGACAATTAATATAAATAATAATTACCACCAGTAAACCATAATTTAAAAGCCACTAATTAAATGTTTCAAATACTTGCCCACTTTGCTCCAAAGACAAAAGTCTCAAAGCTAAAAGCTAAAAACTTGTTGCATTCTTCAAATGTTGTTCCAGACTAGAATGTAATTAGAATTTATTAAGAATTTAGGATGTGTTGAGATGCATGATTTATCAATCAGTTTGATATCACAAATCGAGTTCAAATTCAACAGATGAATTTAGAGTTACATTGTATTACGAATCTATCCCATTGAAATTGATTATACATTAATACAAATTTAAGTCACAAGTTAATCTTTTTTTTTTTTTTTTTTTGTCTAAATGATAAAGGTAACAACTTTATCACAAATTACACGTTGGTCTCAAAAAAATGTCTCAAGGCTAAAAGTCTGCCTCGGTTGAGATTGAGATTACTTTTGAATGTTGCCTTGAGATTGAGTTTAAAATGATCTAGGAACTTTTACTATTCAAGTTTTTTATGAGATGTTTTAAAGTTGGACATGAGCTTAAAGTTGTGATTGAGAACACAGGTTTGTAATGTGATTAATTCTAGTATTATATTGTAGGGGCGGAAGGTAGGTATGGCATTGGTGAGAGCCTAAGTTTTTCTTATAACAATTGAGATTAGCTTTGAACGTTACCCTTGGGTTGAGTTTACAAACATGATATAAAATCTAGGATTCTTTTTCATTATTGATGTTTGGATATTTCTAGTCAGTTGGAAGAGTTAGAAAGTTGTATTGAAAACCTAAGTTTGCAATGATTCTAGCACTGCAGGCGGTGGGCGGGGGGCGGTGGGCGGTGGGCGGTGGGCGTGGGCGTGGGCGTGAGGTAAGTGTAGGGGGCGGGATAACCTAATTAAGTTTGCCTTGTGATTAAGATTAGTTTTAAAATTGTAACCTTCTAATTAGGTTTACAATATAATGAAATTTTAGGATTTTTAATTTTGCATGTTGCGTTGTGCATGCTTATCACTTAATTGAGTTTTCGATCACTTTAAGCTTAATTATTGACGTGTGTATAACTTTAATAATAATAGTACTGATTATTGCTCAGTTTAATTAATTAAATTTTATCTTTATTAGGTCGTCCTATGGGAGTCAGGTGATGTGTTGGATATATTTAAGATGTGTATGACCAAAACATTTTTGTATTTATATATCTCAGTTACTTTATATGTAAACATTCTCTACTCGTATGCATGCAAACAAGAACTTTATGAACAAATTTAGTTGATTTGAATGTTATGTAAACAAATTGGTTGATTTGAATGCTACAGTTCAAAAATTGGTTGGTTCAGTAATTATTCTTTTCTCATGTCAAAATTTTAGGTTTACACATCAAGAATTTGAAATATTAAAAAATATAATCTTCCAACAACAACAAAAACATCATCAGAAGAAACATCAAAACATCTTACAATGATATCAAAATATCCTAGAGAGATGCATTTTCTCTCGACGCTGCTCCATTTAGTGTCGGAAAATAATCTCATGGAATTTAGAACAATTTGTCGAAGTATTTTCCGATGGTTACAACTGCTCGGGAGAGAATGTGTATCCCAATGCTTACTATGCGATAGTTTACAACAACACTGCATATATATAGACCATCATGATCAGATGGGTCATATTGTCGACACACCCCTATGGCATTGCCAAAAGCTCTCCTAATGGAGCTGACAACTATACCCACATGTGATGAACCGTCAGAAAATCCCTTTTTAGGTAATGACTAAGCTACTTAAAAACCCATGTAAAAATCTCACTAAGCAACAAATCCCCCTCATTCTTGATTATAATCGTGACATGAAATTGAATTGCATTGTTTCTTCTTTAAATAGAATAAGCGAAGTAGAGATTATAAAGACTTTGAACGGAAAAATACTCTCTAAAGTTCTCTTGCTCATTATTTCATCAACTCTCAATTTCCCATCAATTCATCATATTGGATCCCACAATCCATTTTAAGGTCGGAGAATAGTCGAGAAGACCCTAGCTGTGGTCCACGAAATGTTCATGATCAAAGTCATCCGGTGGATTGTTTTAATTTTGAGCTACATTCAAATATGTTTCAAAAACTCTGTTTTTTGTTTTCTTGTATGAACAAGCATGTTTTATCCTTAAAAGTAACGTAATGTGAGTGTTTTAGACCCATTTGGCTTCTCCTAGCATGTTTGTAACTCTTTCGGTTACAAGGTTTATTATTTCCAACTCATATCTCTTTCTTTCTTGATTATAATAACCAACTCAAGACTACAAACATTCAAAAAAGTTTGTCACCTTACAACTTGGAATTAGATACTTGAATGAACTATATAAAGATGTAGATTGAGATCAAATCAAAGTAGTTTTTAGGGGAATTAGAGAAAATGACAAAAACGGGTGGTTACACTGATTTTTTGGCAAAAAAAATGTAAGGAATAAGATTTATGGCAAACTACCATTTTAACGTGTAGTGTTAAAGTTATTCTAAAAATGCACTAGAAGATCTCCAACTTCCAAATCTTAACCATGCAAACCAAATCTCATTTTTCCAAATTTCAACCTTTAAATCTCTATTCTTTTGTTTTAAAATTTTACATCGTATTTTTTATTTTGCAATTTGCTATTTTAATTGCAAATATATTATTAAAATAAAAATTTAAGATTTTTAACCCTAATCCAACTAATCTCAATGGCGGCAACCACAAATCAATGTCGATGTGTGGTAACAATGAATTGAAGGCACATGTCTGAGTTGCAAGACCCTAGGTGTAAGGTACTTCATGGATTTGTTGATTCCATACATGATATTATATTCATCTCCTGGTTACTTATGGTTGCATGGTGTTTGAGTTCTTCTAAGTTTGTTATTGATTTCATACATGATATTTACTTAGCTTTTTTTTGTTGGCTTTTTGGTCCTTAATCTCAAATTAATTAATTAATGTTTTGATGATAACAAATTTAAGTATTTTTATTCAAAAGTTTATTATTTTGAATAGTCCATAGTGTAGAGCTCGGAACAATGATTTCGACGCCTCTTGAATCACCCAAATCAGAGTTCAAACGAATAAGATATTGTTGATACCCGAGATGATGACGTGACGACCAAATAATCAAATTGAGCCAGTTAGAAAAAGCTACTTGGAGCAATGGAAGGTAACATGTGGCTTTTGATTTTTGGATTGGCTTTAAAAAAATGAATTTAAAAGAAAATAAATTTAATATTATTTTATGTTTGTGTCTAACGGCTAATTTTAAAAAAAATGGTGGACTTGTTTTTGTTGGGTTTTAAAAGAAATAAATTTAATATTATTTTTCTATTTGTGTCTAACGGCTAGTTTTTTTAAAGTTAATAGACTTGTTTTTATTTGTCTTTGAAAAATGGTTTAAAAAAAGATATATATTATTATATTATTATTTGTGTTTGTGTCTAACGGCTAGTTGAAATTAAATCTCCACCATTCAATTTTATTCATCTACATCCAATGACCCAAAATGATTTTTGGATTTCAATATTCTTCCTCTCTTTTTAAATACTTCATTTTCCCCCAAATTTCTTTCAACTTGACAATTCTCAAAAATTGGAAAAACCAAAAATTGTTATTCTCTCTAAAGCTTCCAATTTGCATTCTTTTCATCTTGCCCTTGAGAGGATTCTTATTGTAGTGTGAGGATTAATTATTGTAAGCTCAAAATTATATATTCGCTCCTTTTAGACAGTTTTTCCTTTGTGTGATTTGAAGCTTCAAAATAATGTGACGGTTGGATCATAATACGTGAAAAGGATCAGGTTTGCTCTTGAACCCCAAAAAGAACCAAGGTAGCGGTTCAGCTCTAATCAGTGGAAAGAGTCAAAATAAGGTTTCCAATCAAAATCCCGAGAGGTCTAGGACAAGTGGATGTAGGTCGAGTTTGACCGAACCACTATAAAATTACGGTGTCTTTCTTCTCTAACTATTTTCTATTTATTTTTTCATTTAATTTTAGTTGCATATTCTTGTTGGTTGAGATTGATTGTATACTCTATTACACATTTTTATCAATTTTTTTATTTAGCATAAATTAGTTATAGTTTTTATTAATTTAATTTAAAAATTATCTAATTAGTTTAACTTGGGCATATTTAAAAAAAAAATTAATTAAACCCTATTCATCCCCCTCTACCAGTCCAACATTTTTTACCCATTCTTCAGCTATACTGTGATACTTGTGAGATATTTTTAGTTGATAGGCTCGTTGAAGGCACATATGCTACTCCAGGTTGTGAGTATGACTCTGCACGTGGTGATCAGTGTGAGAAGTGTGGAAAACTTCTTAATCCAACTGAATTGCAAGACCCTAGGTTTTACGTCATGGATTTGTTGCAACTGAAAAACATTTTTTTTGTATTACACAATCCTTCATTAAATGCAGCGATCTGTATAGAACTTCCTATGAAATACACTATTTTTTCTTCCAAATACACTATATATTAATAGTATAGAGTCTTAAGTCTATGACTAATACTTATTTCTTTCAGTATAAGGTATTTCTAAGTTTGTAAGTCTATGACTAATACTTCCTATGAAATACAATATTCTTTTCTATCAAATACACTATATTTTAAGAATACAAAGTCTTGAAGTCTATGACTGATATTTCTTTCTTTCAGTATAAGGTATTTGAAGTCTTTTAAGTCAATAACTAATAGTTATTTTTATAGTAAATATAAGGTATTTATGGCGTATTGATCATGTTGAAAATTGATTGCTCAATTTCTATGAAATTCTATTTGACTATACACTTTCTAAGATATTATATTTGTATTTGTAGAATGGGGACTAATAGTTATTTATATTTGACTATACACTTTCTAAGATATTGTATTTGTATTTATATTTGTATTTGTATTTGTATTTGTAGGATGAGAACTAATAGTTATTTTAAATGTTGTGGTTCATAGGTTGTTTTTAAATGTAATTTAAATTTTATTTTGAAAATATTATGTTTTTCATAGTCACCAATTTTTTTTAATAATAATTGTTTATAGAAATATAGTTAAGATTTGATATATACGATTTGTATTTTAGAAATAGTAGAATTTAAAAATATTTATTTTTTACGAGTAGTAAAATCTAGTGGTTAGGATTTGAATATGATTGAAATTAGTTAAGGGTATTTTGGTCAATTGTTAATTCGTAATTAAAAATTTTAAAATTCATTTTGTCATTTTTATAATTTTAAAACCTTTTTACTATTTTTTAAAATGAAATATTTTATTTCGTCATTTCTCTTGTTGGGCCTAATTTTTAATATTAATTACTACCGATTAAGTTCAGTTTTTGTAATTAAATTTTCCTTATATGAAAATGATGGTGGATTAGAGTATTGTAAGCCAAATGGTGAGATAAAATGTGTGGTGCTACCATAAACTACAAAATCATTTTAAAATATATTATTATTTTTTAATAAATAAATAAATAAATAAATATATATATATATATATATATTATTAGTTATTTAAAAATGAATACATGTCGTTAGTTGGAAAACGACAAAAGGAATACGATTGCATTGGCCGGGCATGATGCAGCACTTTCTGTATGGTTTTTGTAATTGGCCCGACAAAAATAAAGAGAAATTCAAATTATTTTATTTCCACGTGCTTTCTCATTTGCCACGTGGACAGGATAACGCCACGTGGGAAATGTACCTCTAATTTCTTTAATTTTGATTTCCACCCCTTCCTATTTATATTCTTTATTACATATAACACAACCCTAATTAGTTTACAACCTCCAAAATATTGGAAAGGAAACATCGCCCAGATCAAGGGCATACTTCATAGCCTCGAGAGTAAAAAAGGAAACTTCAATAAACTGTGTAGACTTGTCTTTCAAAAGATTTATAACTTCTAAATAGTCAGATTCTTCCATGACATTCTGAATATCAAGATATCAAATTGGAGAAACCTTCATAAGTGGCCTTAGCTTCAAGAATCTTGACGTCAATAATCGCGTGTAACATGTTAACTGTATATATGGTCGTGGAATTTGAAACACAAACAACTTGGTCAATAACACATATATATGTTCGTAAAGCTATACTCACTTTATATGTGTGATGTTAAATAGTAATTGTATGGAGAAAATAAAAAAGATGTATACACGTGTAGTTTGTTAGATTGAAATTGAATAGTTATCAATTGTTATTCCTTCTTCAAACATTATTCAAAAGTTAGATATGAATTTGTCTCCAATATATATTTATTTATGTATTTTAGATTGAAATTGAATAGTTATCCATTGTTATTTTAACAATCGGTGCAAAGTTTTGTCAAATAATAATAACATTAATGACAATTAGAAGTATATTTGTAACTGCTATATTGTAAATAAATTTTCAATTATAAATAATTCAGTCTTTCGTTCATTTATGACAAATTTTAATTTTTTTTAAAAATAAATTATTAACAAACTATTTTTTTTACTATATTTTTGAATCCTTGAAGCCTTTGTAAAGCTATGGTCATTGATGACACATTGAAAAAAATGTCGTTAAATTGCTTATATGACATTTATTTAATGTCGACAATGAAGTTATCCAGACATTTAACAACTATCACCGTTAACTAAACTTCGACACAACGTAATTGTCATTGTTTAGGTCCAAATTTGTTTGTTTATGTAACATTTTCCTAGTAATGACATTTTTTTACTGTCATTAATAAGCATTTAGTAATAATTAAGCATTATCTACATATAATTTTTCATAGCAGTTTTGTGTGTTATAATTAGTTATATATCGACATTACTTCAACGTCGTTACCTTTCAGATCACAATATGATTTAACAGTCATGAAATTACTAAATTCTACGTTATTGTTCAGTCAATAAAATCTAAATATTGATTGTAAATGGACACTTTTACCCTATCATTTCTCATACAATTTAAAGAACGAAGTAGTCATATAAGAATAAAATTGGTACAACTATAAATTTGAATATTTATATATAAGAATAAAGTTGATAACGTTTTTACAAAGAAACTATCGAATGTCCCCAAAGGAAAAATACAAGCAAATTACTAACTAAAACTTGGTAAAAATTTTAAAAATAAACTAAGTACAACGATATATATTGTACTAAATAACTACATTACAACATGCTTTATCACTAACCAAACGTCAATCATTTGCTGGGTAGCTTCACAACTTCAATGGATTCATGCAAGACCTAGTAAAAACACAATATTCATTTTAAGAGTTCAACTCAGAGTTTTAAGACCAGTTAAAGCTATTAAGGGGCGTAATACAATCCACCAACTAAAGAAAACATGTAGTCTATGTAAAAAGTTCCTAGAGAAGGATAACACCTAAAATTATGAACACTTGGAATTCAAAACAACAATATTAGAGTATAAGATTGGTTGGATCAAAAGTTACAAAAACAATTCTAAAAAGAAATTTAAAATAGAAATATATATTATAAGTCTTTCACATCCTTTGAAAGAAAACAAAATAAATTCTAAGAGCCTTTTCAATTTAAGCTATATGCTACCTATTATTGTTTGAAGGGTCAAATAGTTCAAGTACTTATAAAATGCTCTTAAAATGTAGCTAATTAGTCACACTTTGTTTAGGAAAATCGTAAACAAGAGTTTATCAACTTAAGAAACTAAGGTAGTCAAATGGAAGGAAAAAGAATAATAACTTCTTAGATACATTCCAACATGATATATCAAACACACAAACAACTAAACAATTTTTCAATACAATTAATTTGTGACTACCATAACTGCAAGATACTCATAACACTTCAAGGAGAGAGTAGGAGATGAATAAAATACCACATTTAATTTTCAGGACCTCTAACCCTGAAAAATATATAATAAAGAACACTTGAATTGAGAAAGAATAATATCAATAGGATCCCTAAAGCTAAGAGTACATTGCAACCAATTGTTATCACTAACCCTACAAAATGATCTTTGTATATCAATGGTTGGTTGTGGCATCTCCACTTCATTAGCTTCGCACAAAAACCTAGTAAAAGAAAAAATATACATCTTAAGAATTCAATCTAACACATCACTAAGAAGGAGTTTAGTTTAAAGTAGCTCAGGAATGTATCACACCTTAACCTCTTGACCACAAATGCAACAAAATTTTAATCACACAATCCACTCAAAATACTAACTTGATCGAGCTAAAAACCCGAATACATGGAAGATGAATGATACTTGGAACAAAAGATATTGTTATGATTCAAGCAATGATACAATAGTTAAAGATCTCTGCTCTTCTCACATCCATGTGGCTTAGGCATAACCTAGTACCCTACACAAAAAGACCAAACATTTCAAAATGTAAGGGTAATTCACAACATTATGGAAAGAAGTTTCACCTACCTTGACCACCTTCCAAATTGGCTCAATTCTTCTTTACGATATTGAAGAACCTACGAATGCATATATGCATTATCTTCTTTGATGGTTTCCAATAAATGAGAGTCAAAAGTGGGATGATGGGGCAACCATTAGATTTAGCTTTCATTATCTCTTTATCATCACAATCACAACTATCAATTTGCAACAAATTTATTAGTCCAAGGTAACTTACAATGGTTTTGGTGGTCTTGACCAATCACTTAATTTCCTTTTCAAGTTATTTCCTTTATATCCAAACATGAAATCAAAAAGAACCTAAGCCTCACTTTCAATCTTTAAGACAATAGTCAAATCTATGTTTTGGTAAGAATGTGGAAACTACTTACCTAAGATCGAAGCTCACAGTTTCTTATTCAAAAAGCCACTTCATTGAATAAACACCAACTTTTTTAAGATCTAAACAACAACAAAGTTTAGGTGTTACAACATAGGTCAAAAATCTTAACCAACACGACATGATCATTTAAGAGAGATATATTATCCACAATCAACAAAAACTAACAATAGACCTTAGTTGCAATGGGATAGGATTGAAACTCTCCTACAAATATTGATCATGATGAAAACAACCAGAACCACCACAAATGGAGTATTTTAAGATGTCCAAATGCTAAAATGAACACAATATAAATAGTAACATTACACTTGCCTTAGCCAAAGAAAAAAAAAGACATTAGATTGTTTAACATCTAAGAACACTATAATTCGGCAACAAGCTACAGTACAATATTTAAAAAGTTTAAAAAGATCAATTTAAAGTAGCTCACAAAGTAAAACAATCTTAAGTCTTAATTCAAACATTTTAATTTAAACATGAGTAATGATCAAGTGCATCCCTACATGCTCCTCATCTCTCAACCACACAAAAACAAGATTAAAAGTTATTTTTGTAAAAAGTAAATTTTATTTTTATTTTTGTGTGATTGAGAGATGGAAAAGTACCTAAATGGATGCACCCAAGTTTTTTTCTTTAAATGAAGACAAAGAAGTTGACATAAATGAAGAGTTAGAAGAGTTAATAGAACATACCTTGAGATTCTTCAAGCCCTTGCCAAAAAAAAATTCAGCAAGACAACAATTAAACTACATGGAAAAAAACTATAAAGTAATATAAAATTGAAAAAATCTAAGGCTACAAAACCCAATTAGCACAAAAGCTGTCAAATATCAACTTTATTCATCAGTCTTTATGGAGAAGAAACAAAAAAGAAACATTAGAGGGTTTAACATCTAAGAACACTTCTAATTCGACAACAAGCGACGATACAATATTCTATTAATGTAAACAAATACTGATAAATGTCTATCGTTGATATAGATGGCGGTATTGCTATTTTATCTGAAAATATTTTCAAGAGTTTTGTTATTACTAATTGTATTATATATGATATTTTATTTTTTATGAAAATGTTAAAACACTACAAATTTCTTTCTTTTATTATCATTGAGAATATGTGGGGTTGGAAGATCCAACTCCGAGGTTGATAATACATATTTCATGTAATTAGACTACTTAAAAAAATTAGTACAAATGGAGACTGGTAGATTTGAACCAAAGACTTTTTTATTGTCAAACAGTTAGTGATTAATAGCATTTTTGTTACGAAAACGAAGATATACTAACTTCCGGATGAAGAACAGATCCACGGAAGATGTAATGAATATAGGGACCAAAATGAAAATGGAAAAGACGTTTAAACTACTTTCAGCAGTTGAGTAATGGATGGGCGGTCATGCAGGCTGTGGAGCCATAGAACTTGAATCGGATTCCTTTGATGTTTGTGGAGTGAAATATTTAATGGAGTATCCATATAAGTATAAGCCATCGCACTCACGGCAAGCCACATTGTAATGATCAAAATCCTCATAAAAAATTATTCCTTTCTCAGGCAACGCAGTAATTATCAGCAGAGTTGAACTCATTAAAGTCGTGAATCCGATTGTGTTAAACACGACGTCCTTATCATACGTTTCTTTGTGTTTTGCGGCAAAAATCAACGTTCCAGTTACCTGAGTTGAATTATTCTTTGAAATCTTACAATAATGTAATGGATTGTAATCTCAAGTGAACATTTGGACTTAGAGTTTGGTCTGGTTTGTTATCTCAATTACATTCTTTTCCTACAATTTTTAACCTAGCCATCTTTCTCACCATTCTTATACCTTTTCACGTTTTACGATTTTATTTGGATATCAATTTCAACATGTCATTGTAATCCTAATTATTACATTTCAGCCTCTCGTCCGTTTCTCTTCTGTATGTAGATTAAAATGGTGAGTCCGACAAGACCAATGACAACTTGAGTGAGGAGCATAATTCTGACTTCGCGTATAAGCGACAACGGCGTGAAAACAGTTACCGACGACCAATAAGTGATACCCATGCCGTAAAATGTGAGGCCCAAAGAACCGCAGAGAAAGTCCCTGGAATCAAAGAGTTTATTGTAAGGCAACTCATTCATCAGCATCATAACTTGCATTGCTGAAAATACCATCGCCGCTGTTACACCGACGTTGAAACTCACAAACTGAGATGGGTGTTTTGAGGCCATTATCGATTTCCATGCTTCAAACCTTGAATCCCATGCGTACAAAGTTCCTTCAAATGTTATAATTAATTAGATAATTTTTATTACAATATGCTCACATTATTCTACTTAGAGAATAAATTTTTAGCACTTAGAAGGGATAGAGTGAACATAGAGACCACTTGGGAGAGGCTAAAAGTTTGTCTGAAGTAACAGAAATTGAATATTGGAAACGTTTTTTAAATTTAATAATTAAGTGCTAAAATAGCCACAAATTTACAAATCTACCAAACTTCTATTCTTAACTTTTTAAAAATTATGTAGAGATTTAGAATTGCGAGTTAGAAAGTAAACTTAGAAATTGTAATTTCTTTTTAAGTTAAAATGTCCTCTATTTTTTTTTTGAAAAATTACCTTAAATAATAATATTGTTAAAAATATTTACAAATATAATAAAATATCATCGTTTATTGCTATAGATCGTGATAGTTACTATATGTGTCTATAGTCTATTACGCTCTATCTCAAATAGACGATGATATTTTGTGATATTTGTAAATATTTTGGTTTATTTTGCTGTATTTGAAAACAACATAAATTTGTTTACATTTAACGCCCAATCCTAAACCATTCATTTTCAATAAATCATTAAAATAATTAATATTGCAGTTTGGTACGTTAGGTAGCTAGCTTATTGTGGTTCTTTTAGAAAAGAAAATGTCTATTAATATTTTGTTTATAGATTTTGAGAATATATTCACAGTATGTAGTGTCACTGTCACAGTATAAAAATATTATATTATTATTATTATTATTATTAAACCAACTTCAATTAGAAAAAAAAAAAAAGAAATAGCTTTGAGATACTAAAGTTAAGATTTATTCAAAATACGTTACACAAAATTTAAATAAAACTTCAAGAATAATGAATATAAAGAGTCAAAATGATATTTTAACCTTGATCCTTTATGATGTACGTGGGGTTATATCAATTTATATCATAAACTAATAGTTGTATCATTTTAAACGTTAAACTTTCATAAATGCATCAATTTAAACTTTGAACTTTTGAGTGTATTCATAAATGCATAAGTTTGTTCAAGTAAAACATAATAGAAGGTTTAAATTGATATATTTATATAAGTTCATGGTCTAAATTGATACACATGTAATAATTTGTAGTCTAAATTGATACAATTATTAGTTTGAGATTGAAATTGGTAGAACTCCTGAAGTTCAAGGTTTAAATTGATATATTTATTCGTTTAAAGTTTAAATTGATACAAACTCCAAAGTTCGAGCACATAGATTGAAATTTTTGTTGGCTTTTTGGCCCTTAATCTCAAATTAATTAATTAATTAATCAATATTTTGATGATAACAAATCTGATTTTATTTATTAACAATTCTAGTGTTTTGGTGAG
>JBBPDJ010000084.1:0-49233 GCA_037974625.1 Cucumis cinereus | reverse complement strand
ATCTACTAACTCTTGTAGCTGAGTCTTTAACTCTTTTAGTTCACTTGGTGTCATTCTGTACGGTGTCTGTGAAATCGACGCTGTCCCAGGTAACGAATCAATACTGAACTCAATCTCACTATCAGGTGGCAGTCCTGATAGATCATCAGGAAACACATCTATAAACTGTCTTACTACTGGGACGTCCGTAGGTTTTAGCTCCTCTTTCTTTAACTCAACTACGTGTGCCAGATATGCCATACAACCTTTCCTCATCATCTTCGTAGCTTTGAAAATTAGACATGTAGGAATAACTTTCCTTCCCCTTTGAAAATTAACTCCGCTGTTCCTGGTCTTCGGAAAGTCACTTCCTTTGTATGGCAATCCATGGTAGCATGATTGGAATACGGAAAATCCATGCCCAAAATTACATCTAGCTCTTGCAAATTAAGAGGTATTAGATCTGCAGATAGACCGACACCTTCTACTATGATCTCACACTCTCTAATCACGTCACTGACCAACACTCCATCACCAACAAGTGTATAAATACTAGGTCATTTGGCAGTGACTCTATAATTTCTACTTAGTTTACTTACAAACAATGTAGATACAATACTAGGTCATTTGGCAGTCCTGATGATGATCCTGATGATCGACTGGAGGTTCTCTGAGAAGCACTCCCTGAGCTATCTCTCCAGAAAGACTGATTAGGAAGCGAGATTTAAAATCTCTCCTTCTAGACAATCCTGGAGTAAATTTCCGATGGTCTCGTCCACGAAAACTACTAGTCGTAGAAGCAGTCCAACTAGGTCCCATGTCTTGCCTGCACTCACTTAGTCTATACTCTACTCACATCGCTGTCTCGACCAGCTGTGAAAAGTATTCCCACTTGGTTATAGCAGTGACTGATGTTCGGATGTCCTTCGTTAGTCCTTTCTTAAATTGTCGGCACCTATCAGTCTCTGATGCTACAATAGTATGAGCATACCGTGACAACTCGATATATTTCCTCTCATATTTTGCAACTGACAGTACACCTTGTACTAATATAAAGAATTCATCCCTTTTTGTTTCACAGTAAGTACTAGGATAGTACTTATCTTAAAAAATCCTTATGAAGGTTTCCCAGCTCATGGTATTGGTATCTCTTCGTCGTGAATCTATTGATCTCCGCCAGCCTTCCGCTTCTTTTTGCAACATGAACATTGCCAGTCTGACCTTCCTCTCATCTGGGCAGTCCATAACACTAAAACATTTCTCGAACAGATTCAGCCAAGCTTCTGCATCTGCTGGGTCAATCGAGCCCTCGAATACCGTAGCTTCTAAAGCTTTGAGTTGTTCAATACTATATACCTCTCTAGATCGTGGGATAATGATCCAAGTGATTCTGCCAATCTCTATGCGAATCGCGAAAACATACGACTCTCTAGATCTACTTGTTCTCTGGGGGTACTACATTACCCTTCAAACTGAGCCTAGGTTGGATCTCACATCCCTTTTACGTTCTGCCTATGTTCTCTACTTTCCTTTCGAGGAGGCATAATTTCCTGTATCACGTCAATCTATTAGACATGTTAAACCTGCCTCTTACCTACATGAACTTCTATTAGAGATGTTACTAGACTCTTAAACTCTCTTTACTCTTCTGAACATCCCAACCTCCTAACCTTTTCTCTAACTCTAACTCCCAAAGTACGAAACTCTTGCTCTGATACCAAGCTATAACACCCTCTTCCAGACTCTCAAACCCTAGCCTAGGAGACGGTGTGAAGCCAGCGAATCTTGCCTTACCTTGGCGAATCTTCACTAACCAACTTAACTTAACTGCGACTTAAATAACTCCAATAACTTAAAAGGTCCGGAATAAACTTAACTGCAGAAAAACAATTTCAAAATTAACATATAACTGTGGAAACGAAACAAATATCTTATATATAGTGCAACCCATACTATCTTATACAAACCATCTCACTATACCAAAACTTATTATAACAGTAACATGCTTGATTTACTACTAACGTACATTAGTACTAAAACTTCTCGCGTAGTAGATAGTCTGTGGTAGGTCAGGCTCCGGGATCACGATCTCTACCTTGAAAGTGGGAAAATAATTTGAAAGAATGAGCTAAAACGCCCAATGAGTGTGCTTATTAGAAAATACTTAAAACATATATATAGCATAACTAAAAATCATCGACTTAGAAATTTTCATAATTTAAATCATAACTGAAACTATAAATCATAATTTAAACTGAAATAACTTGAAAGGTGTTTGCACGATACTTATCTGTAAATCATGGTAAAACTATGCATAAATGAAATCATTCTAAAACATGAATATCTGAAATTCTGTAAGCGATGTGTATCAAACTGAACTACGTCATAGAGGAGAAAACCCAGCACTAGCTACGTCTTTGTCGTAGTGGAGTAATCTCACACTGACGACAGCTATATCTACGCCGTGGTTGGATCAAGACCAACGACGTCTTCGCCGAGGTGGAGCCAGCTCAACACAACGACGGTATCCTACGTTATAGTGGGGCTAGCAACTATAACACCTTTGTCAAAGTGGGGCGAACCAAACACTAAGGCATCGAAACTACGTTACAGTGAGACCAACACCTGCAACGTCTTTGCCATGGTAGAGTAATCTCAACACCATGACAGTGTAGAACTACGAAGTAGCGGAGCCACCGCCCACAACGTCTTTGCCATGGTGGGGCGAACCCTCACGCAAGGAAGCGCATACCCTATTGTGTACACCTAGTATAGTAGCTTCAGTCTCACATGGATACACATGCTTAAAAACAAATCATCGTAAAACGTGCAAGTCATATAAAACATATCATCATCTCAAATTATTTTTCAAATCATCATGGAACTTGTAATACTCGAAATCATGCCTAAACATCACTTATAACATGGTAGAAATCTCATAGAAGCATTAAATCATCATAACTCGTGATTTCGAGAAATCTCGTAAAACGTGAAAAAGTGCTTAGGCCCTATAGCTTTCAAAACAAGCTCAAACAATTATCAAAATGATGAAAATCATCTCAATAAAGATAAACAGAGCCTAACGTATTATAAAACATGCTTATTTCATGAATAGGCATTGCCTTGTAAAACGTGTCAATATAATGCTATTATATTCAAACTACCGGCAATGCCTTAAGCACTTAAATCATGCTTCAAACAAGTTACCATGTGACAGTACATCGAAAATATATGAACCACATAATTTTTCAGAATTTTTCTAAAAAATTTCAAATTCTCGAAAAAACGTGCATTCCAATCATTATTTTTATATTAAAATATTAAAATAATACTATCACTCACAAACTTAACGGGCTATCCCTGGCTCGTACATTTTTCCGATTTCCAAATCTCCAGAAAAATAAATTCAGAATCGACCCTTAAATAACTTGGCACGAATATCGAGGAAAATCTATTTTTCCTTTATTTCTCTTTTTGTTTTAATTAATTCTTTTCTCCTAAAATAATATATATATAAATACAAATATATAGATAGATATATTAATATTTCTACTGCCCGTGAAAAGTTTGTTAAAATATAGAAATATTAACATACTCCTCGTGACCTTTTATTTATATATATATAATAATATTACTTTACAAGTACAGCCCCACGAGAAGAGTTTAATTTTATTAAAGACCTACTATGACGGTCAACAAAAGTCAACTTCATCTTCGACCTTCCATTTTGCTTCCCTTTTATTTTTCCAGTTTTCCGGCCACAACTCCTGTCATACTTCGGCGAGCTAATTCTTTCAATCTACTAATAATTAGAGGCTCTAAACTATGGCAAATGATTTCTACATGAGCCTATTTGCTTACCTCAAATTTTTAGCTTCAAACATGTCGTGGATAGCTCGAAATCATCTGGAAGTTTTCTTGCTCAGTTTTCCGATGAGCTTAACTTCGAGAATTAAAACTTATATTTCTTCTTACACAAACGAAATTAAATCAATTCATTTTACATAACTTTAAATAAACTATTAATCTAGTTTACCTACAAAATTGAGACTTTAACACGGCCTGTAGACGGAGAATTTTTAAAGTTTTGGGTTCGTTTTTCACGTTTTCCAACAGTCAGAGCACGTTTCCTTCAAATTCAGTGGTCTCTTTGGACAAATTTCTCCAAATCGAAGCTACGGTCAGCTTCTACTCTCTCTTATAGTCACTTTAGACTGAAATGTTTTCCAAATTGGTTTAGAATTGATTTCAATTTCTCATTTCTTCTCAATGTGTTAAAAAACATATTTCAAATTTTTCTCTTCTCTACCTCTCGGTTTTCTCTTCCTTTTTCCTTTAATTTCTCACTTCTCTTCCTTAAGTTGACCGACAACTGCTCAATTTTAAAGAAAACCTCACCGTTTTTCCATCCAATTAAAAGAACAGATGGATTAAAAAATTTCAAATTTTCTTCCTTTCTTTCGTTCGTATCTCTCGGGTGAAATTCACAAAATTCAATTCTTTTTTTGAAATGAGAAATACAACTAAAATGATAAATACCAATTTCATAATAATAATTATTATAATAATAATAAATTAAATATTTTTCTTTCTTTGTTTCTCCTTTTTTTTTCCTTTTTCTTTTATATTTATTCATTTTTTTTAATAAAACCAAGTAAATTACCATTTAACACTTGATGTAATTTAATTTTTAACAAAATTACTAAAATGTCCTTTTCAAAAAAGTTTCTAAAATACCCTTCGATTATTTTATGAATACATTTACAACAAACAACCTATATAAAAAGTCGGGTATTACATATATAGTTCATGCAAAATGTGTCAGAGACATGATTAGGGTCAGGGACGCGCATTTCTAAACCAAGAATCGTTGAACTATGGGGTGTAGGACGAAAATACAAATGGAAAATTGTTGCTGGTCATTTTATTTTTCAAAGCAGAAACCGAGTCTTGGACGTCTTTGGTAAATTATTTTTGGAAAAAACTTAAAATTACTCCAAATGAGCTCATTTTATAGATAGAAATGCATTTTAGGTCGAACTTAGGTCCATTTTTCGGAAGCTATATATTGGTGGATTTTCGTCCGTTTTGGTCTGCACGTTAGTCCAACCTCAAGTATCTCTCTTCGCGACCTATATAGTTCATGCAAATGTGTTAGAGACATGTTTAAGGCCTTGGAAGAGCGTTTCTGAGGCAAGAATCCCTGAACTGCGGGGTGTAGGACGAAAAAAGCAAAGGGAAATCGTTGCAGGTCATTTTGTTCTCCAAGGAAGAAACTGACTCAGGGACGTATTTGGTTGTTTATTTTTGGAAAACACTTCAAAAATCCTCCAAATGAGCCCATTTCATACCTAGAAATGCATTTTAGGTCGAACTTTGGTCCATTTTTAAAAAGCTATATTTCTGGTCGATTTTCATCCGTTTTGGTCTGCACGTTCGTCGTACCTCAAGTTTCACTCTTAGCAACCTATATAGTTCATTCAAATGTGTAAGACACATGTTTAGGGTCAAGGACATGCATTTTTTAGCCAAAAATCCTTGAACTATGGGGTGTAGGACGAAAATACCAACGGAAAATCGTTTGTTGTCACTTTGTTCCCTAGAGCAGAAGACGAGTCTGGGATATCTTTGGTAAATTCTTTTTGGGGAAAACTTAAAAATTACTCCAAATGATACCATTTTATAGCTAGAAATACATTTTAGGCCGAACTATGATCCATTTTTCGAAACCTATAGTACTGGTGGATTTTTGTCCGTTTTGGTCTGCACGTTAGTCCTACCTAAAGTTTCTCTGATCGCGAACTACATAGTTCATGCAAATGTGTCAGAGACATATTTATGGTCCTGGACGAGCGTTTTTTTTGCAAGAATCCTTTAACTACAGGGTGTAGGACGAAAATACCAAAGGGAAATCGTTGTAATCCATTTTGTTTCACAAAGCAAAAACTAAGTCTGGGACGTCTTTTGTCGTTTATTTCTGTGACAAATTTCAACATTCCTCCAAATGAGCTCATTTTATACATCGAAATACATTTTAGGTCGAACTTTTGTCCATTTTTTTAAAGATATAGCATTGGTCGATTTTCGTCCATTTTGGCCCGCACATTAGTCCTACCTCAAGTTTCACTTTTAACGACCTATATTGTTCATGCAAATGTGTTCGAGATATGTTAAGGGTCAAGGATGCACATTTCGGAGACCAGAATCCCTGAACTACGAGGTGTAGGACGAAAATACAGAAGGAAAATCCTTGCTAGTCACTTTGTTCCCAAGCAGAAACTGAGTCTGAGACGTCTTTCGTAAATTCTTTTTGGGAAAAACTTAAAAATTACTCTAAATGAGCCCATTTTATAGCTAGAAATGCATTATTGCGAAACTTTGGTTCATTTTTCGAAAGCTATAGTACTAGTGCATTTTCGTCCAATTTGGTCCGCACGTTAGTCCTACCTCAAGTTTCCCTCTTCACGACCTATATAGTTTATCAAAACGTGTCAGTGACATATTTAGGGTCATGGACGCACGTTTTCGAGGAAGGAATCCTTGATCTAGTAGGCGAAAATACCAACGGGAAATTGTTGCAGGTCATTTTCTTCCCCAAAAAAGAAACTGACTCTGGGACTTCTTTGGTCGTATATTTTTGGGAAAATCTACAACATTCCTCTAAATGAGCCCATTTTATACCTGGAAATGCATTTGAGTTCAAACTTTGGTCTATTTTAAAAAAGCTATACCACTTGTCGATTTTCGTCCATTTTGGTCCGCACATTAGTCCTACCTCAAGTTTCACTCTTAGCGACCTATATAGTTCATGCAAATGTGTCAGAGACATGTTTGGGGTCAAGGACGCGCATTTCTTGGCCAAGAATCCCTGAACTATGTGGTGTAGGAAGAAAATACTAAAGAAAAATCATTGTTGGTCACTTTGTTCCCCAAAGCAGAAACCGAGACTGGGATGTCTTTGGTAAATTATTTTTGGAAAAAACTTAAAAATCACTCCAAAATGAGCCCATTTTATAGCTAGAAATGCATTTTAGGCCAAATTTTTGTCCATTTATCGGAAGCTATAGTACTGGTGAATTTTCGCCCATTTTGGTCCACTCGTTAGTCCTACCTCAAGTTTCTCTCTTCGCGACCTATATAGTTCATGCAGATGTGTCAATGACATGTTTAGGGTCATGGACGCACGTTTCTGAGGCAAGAATCCCTAAACTACGGGGTGTAGGACGAAAATATCAAAGGTAAATCATTGCTGGTCACTTTGTTCCCAACAGCATAAACCGAGTCTGGGACGTCTTTGTAAATTCTTTTAAGGAAAAACTTAAAAATTACTCCAAATCCGCCCGTTTTATAGCTAGAAATGTATTTTAGACCCAAGTTCGTTCCATTTTTTGAAAGTTATGGTACTGGTGGATTTTCGTTCGTTTGGGTCCGCATGTTAGTCCTACCTCAAGTTTGTCTCTTCGCGACCTATATAGTTCATGCAAATGTGTCAGAGACATGTTTAGGGTCATGGACGCGCGTTTCTGTGACAATAATTCTTAAACTACGGGGTCCAAGACGAAAATACCAAAGGAAAATCGTTGTAGGTCATTTTAATGTCCAAAATAAAGACTGAGTTTGGGACGTCTTTTGTCATTTATTTTTTGGAAAAACTACAACATTCCTCCAAATGAGCCCATTTTATACCAAGAAATGAATTTTAGGCCGAACTTTGGTCCATTTTTAAAAAGCTACACCACTGGTCGATTTTGGTCTGTTTTGTTCCGCACAATAGTTCTACCTCAAGTTTCACTTTTAGCGAACTATACATGAAAATGTGTAAGAGATATGTTTAGGGTTAAGGACGCGCGTTTCGGATGCAAGAATCCCTGAACTATGTGGTGTAGGACGAAAATACCAAAGGAAAATCCTTACTGGTCACTTTGTTCCCTCTACTAGAAACCGAGTCTGGGACGTCTTTGGTAAATTATTTTTGAAAAAAACTTAAAAATAACTCTAAATGAGCCCATTTTATTGCCGAACTTTGGTCCATTTTTCGAAAGCTATAGTACTAGTGGATTTTCGTCCATTTTAGTCCTACCTCAAGTTTCTCTCTTCACGACCTATATAGTTTATGAAAATGTGTCATTGACATGTTTAAGGTCATGGACACAAGTTTTCGAGGCAAGAATCCTTGAACTACGGGGTGAGGGGCGAAAATACCAAAGGGAATTTGAGCAGGGCGTTTTGTTCCCCAAAGCAGAAATTGAGTCTGGGACATCTTTGGTCGTTTACTTTTGGGAAAAACTTCACCATTCCTCCAGATGAACCCATTTTATACCTAGAAATGCACTTGAGATCGAACTTTGGTCTATTTTTAAAAAGCTATGCTACTTGTCGATTTTCGTCCATTTTAGTATACATGTTAGTCTTACCCTAAGTTTCTCTCTTCGCGACCTATATCGTTCATGCAAATGTGTCAGAGACATGTTTAGGGTCATGGACGTGCATTTTTTAGGCAAGAATCCCTGAACTACGTGATGTAGGACAAAAATACAAAAGGAAAATCGTTGTAGGTCATTTCGTTCTCTAAAGCAGAAACTCAGTCTGGGACGTCTTTGGTCGTTTATTTTTAAAAAAAGCTTCAACATTTCTCCAAATGAGCCCATTTTATACCTAGAAATGCATTTTGGGTAAAACTTTGGTCCATTTTTAAAAAGTTATACCACTGGTCGACTTTTATTCGATTTGGTCTGCACACAAGTCCTACCTCAAGTTTCACTCTTAGCGACCTATATAGTTCATGCAAGTGTGACAGAGACATATTTAGGGTCAAGGACGTGCATTTCTGAGCCAATAATCCCTGAGGTATGGGGTGTAGAACGAAAATACCAAGGGGAAATCGTTTCTGGTCACTTTGTTTCCGAAAGCAGAAACCGAGTCTAGGACGTCTTTGATAAGTTATTTTTTAGAAAAACTTAAAAATTACTCCAAATGAGCACGTTTTATACCTAGAAATGCATTTTAGCCCGTACTTTGGTTCATTTTTCTAAAGCTATAGTACTGGTGGTTTTAGTCTGCATGTTAGTCCTACCTCAAGTTTCTCTCTTCGCGACCTATATAATTCATGCAAATGTTTCAGTGACATGTTTAGGGTCATGGACGGACGTTACTGAGGCAAGAATCCCTGAACTACGGGCTGTAGGACGAAAATAACAAAAGGAAATTGTTGTAGGTCATTTTGTTCCCTAAAGCAGAAACTCAGTCTTGGACGTCTTTGGTCGTTTATTTTTGGGAAAACTTCAACATTCCTCCAAAGGAACCCATTTTATACCTAGAAATTTATTTTAGGTCGAACTTTGGTCCATTTTTTAAAAAGATATACCACTGGTCGATTTTCGTCAGTTTTGGTCCTCACATTAGTCCTCCCCCAAGTTTCACTCTTAACGGCCTGTATAGTTCATCCAAATGTGTCAGATACATGTTTAGGGTCAAGGACGTGCATTTCGGAGCCAAGAATCCCCAAACTATTGGGTGTAGGACGAAAATACCAAAGGAAAATCATTGTCGGTCACTTTGTTCCCCAAAGAAAAATTCGAGTCTGGGACGTCTTTGGTAAAATATTTTTTATAAAAAACGTAAAAATTACTCCAAATGAGCCCGTTTTATAGCTAGAAATGCATTTCAGGCCCAACTTTGTTCCATTTTCTAAAAGCCATAATACTTGTGGATTTTCGTCCGTTTTGGTCCGCACGTTAATCCTACCTCAAATTTGTCTCTTCGCGACCTATATAGTTCATGCAAATATGTCAGAGACATGTTTAGGGTCATGGACGCACGTTTATGTGACAAGAATCTCTGAACTACAGGGTGTAGGACGAAAATACCAAAGAGAAATCGTTGAAGGTCATCTAGTTCTCCAAAAAAGAAAAATGAGTTTGGGACATCTTTTGTCGTTTATTTTTTGAAAAACTTGAACATTCCTCCAAATGACCCATTTTATACCAAGTAATGAATTTTAGGCTGAACTTTGGTCCATTTTTAAAAAGCTATACCATTGGTCGATTTTCGTCTGTTTTGTTCCGCACATTAGTCCTTCCTAAAGTTTCACTTTTAGCGACCTATATAGTTCATGCAAATGTGTTAGAGATATGTTTTGGGTCAAGGACGCGAGATTCGGAGGCAAGAATCCCTGAACTACGGTGTGTAGGACGAAAATACCAAAGGAAAATCCTAGCTTGTCACTTTGTTCCCCCTAGCAGAAACCAAGTCTTGGACGTGTTTGGTAAATTATTTTTGGGAAAAACTTAAAATTACTCTATGTGAGGCTATTTTATAGCTAGAAATGCATTTTTGCAAAACTTTGGTCATTTTTCGAAAGTTATAGTACTAGTGGATTTTCGTTCATTTTGGTCCGCACGTTTGTCCTACCTCAAGTTTCTCTCTTCACGACCTATATAGGTCATGCAAATGTGTTGGAGACATGTTTAGGGCATGGACGTGCATTTCTGAGGCAAGAAACCGTTAGCTACGGGGTGTACAACGAAAATATTAAAGGAAAATCGTTGCAGGTCATTTTGTTCCCCAAAGCAGAAACTGAGTCTAGGACATCTTTGGTCATTTATTTTTTAGAAAAACTTCAAAGCTCCTCCAAATGAATCATTTTATAACTAGAATGGCATTTTAGATCGAACTTTGGTCCATTTTTAAAAAGTTAAACATCTGGTCGATTGTCGTCCGTTTTGGTTCGGACATTAGTCCTACCTCAAGTTTCACTCTTAGCGACCTATTTAGGACATGAAAATGTGTCAATGACATATTTAGGGTCAAGGACATGCATTTTCGAGCCAAGAATCCCTTAACTATGGGGTGTAGTACGAAAATATCAAAGGGAAATCGTTGGAGTTCTGTTTGTTCTTCAAAGCAGAAACTATGTCTGGGACGTCTTTGGTAGTTTATTTTTGGAAAAAACTTCGACACTCCTCCAAATGAGCCCATTTTATACCTAGAAATGCAATTTAGGTCGAACTTTGCTCCATTTTTAAAAAGCTATACAACTAGTTGATTTTCGTACGTTTTGGTCTGCTCAATTGTCCTACCTCAAGTTTCGCTCTTAGTGACCCATTTCGGACATGCAAATGTGTCAGTGGAATGATTAGGGTCAATGAAGTGCATTTCTTAGCCAAGAATCCCTTAACTATAGGGTGTAGGACGAAAATACCAAAGGAAAATCGTTGCAGGTCATTTATTCTCCAAAGTAGAAACTGAGTCTGGGAAGTCTTTAGTCGTTAATTTTTGGGAAAAACTTCAACACTCCTCCAAATGAGCCCATTTTATACCGAGAAATGCATTTTAGATCGAACTTTAGTCCATTTTTAAAAAACTATACCATTGGTCGATTTTTGTTCGTTTTTGTCCGAACATAATTTCTACCTCATGATTAACTCTTAGTGTCACACCCTCTTCCAGATTCTCTACTCCTAACTTAGTGGACGGTGTGCAGCTAGTGAATCTCGTCCTTACCTTGACGGTCCTCAATGACTATCTTAACTTAACTCCGACTTAAACAATACCAATAACTTATAAAGTGCGGAAAAACAAACTTAACACAAAACAGCGAAAATTAAACAAATATCTCCTACATAGTGCAGCCCATATTTTTTATACAACCCATCTCACTGTTCCAAAACTTATTATAACAGTAACATGCACGATTTATTACTAATTTACAATATTACTAAAACTTCTCGATCAGTCTGTGGTAGGTCAGGCTCACTATGGTACGTACAGACTGATCAGTCTGTGGTAGATCAGTCTGTACGTACAATATTACTAACGTACGATTTATTACTAACGTACAATATTACTAAAACGTACAATATTAACGTACAATATTACTACCTCAAGTTTCACTCTCAGCGACCTATATAGTTCATGCAAATTTCTTAGAGAAATGTTTGTTATCAAGGACGCGTGTGTAGGAGGCAAGAATTCCAAATCCTTGAACTACGAGCTGTACGACGAAAAAACCAAACGAAAATCATTGCAGGTCATTTTGTTCCCCAAAGCAGAAACTGAGTATGGGACGTCTTTGGTCATTTTTTTTTGGGAAAAACTTCATTATTCCTCCAAATGGTCCCATTTTATACCTAGAAATGCATTTTAGGTCGAACTTTGGTTCATTTTTAAAAAGCTATACCACTGGTCGATTTTCGTTCGATAGGGTGTAGGACGAAAACACCAAAGGGAAATCATTATTGGTCACTTTGTTCCCCATAGAAGAAACTGATTATGGGATGCCTTTGGTAAATTATTTTTTTGAAACACTTAAAAATTACTCCATATGAGTCTGGTGGATTTTCGTTCATTTTTCTCCACACGTTAGTCCTTCCGCAAGTTTCTCTCTTCGCGACCTATATATTACATGCAAATGTGTCAAAGACATATTTAGGGTCAAGGACGTGCATTTCTAAGCCAAGAATCCCTGAACTATGGGGTGTAGGATGAAAATACCAAAGGGAAATCGTTGTTGGTCACCTTGTTCCCCAAAACAAAAACCGAGACTGGGACGCCTTTGGTAAATTATTTTTGGAAAAAAACTTAAAAATTACTCAAAATATGCCAGTTTTATAGGTATAAATGCATTTTGGGCCGAACTTTGGTAGATATCTCGAAAACCATAGTACTGGTGGATTTTTGTCTGTTTTGGTCCGCACATTAGGTCAACCTCAAGTTCCTGTCATCGCGACCTATATAGTTCATGCAAATGTGTTAGAGACATGTTTAAGATTAGGGTGAGCATTTCTGACGCAAATATCCCTGAACTACGGGGAATAGGAAAAAAAATACCAAAGGGACATCGTTGTAGGTTATTTTGTTCCCCAAACCAGAAACTGAGTCTACAACGTCTTTGGTAGTTTATTTTTGGGAAAAAATTCTACATTCCTCAAAATATGCCCATTTTATACCTAGAAACGCATTTTAGGTTGAACTTTAAGCCATTTTTAAAAAGTTATACCATTGGACGATTTTCGTACGTTTTTTGTCCGCACATTATTCCTACCTCAATTGTCACTCTAGGCGACCTATATAGTTCATGCAAATGTGTCAGAGACTTGTTTAGGGTCAAAGACTCGCATTTCGGAGCCAAGAATCCCTGAACTATGGGGTGTAGGACCAAAATACCAAAGGGAAATCATTGCTGGTCACTTTGTTCCTCAATGTAGAAATCGAGTCTGGGACTTCTTTGGTAAATTACTTTTGGGGAAAACTTCAAAATTACTCAAAATGAGCACGTTTTATAGCTGAAATGCATTTTAGGGCGAACTTCGGTCAATTTTCAAAATCTATAGTACAGGTGGATTTTCGCCCGTTTGGTCCGCTTGTTAGTCCTACCTCAAGTTTCACTCTTAGTGACCTATATAATTCATGCAAATGTGTTAGAGACATGTTTAAGTCAAGGACATGCATTTTTGAGCCAAGAATCCCTGAACTATGTGGTGTAGAACGAAAATACCAAAAGAAAATCGTTGTTGGACACTTTGTTTCCCAAAGCATAAACCGAGTCTAGGATGTCTTTGGTAAAATATTTTAAGAAAAAACTTGAAAATTACTCCAAATGAGCTCGTTTTATAATTAGAAATGCATTTTAGGCTGAACTTTGGTCCATTTATCGAAAGTTTCAGTACTGGTGGATTTTCGTTCGTTTTGGTCCGCACGTTAGTTCTACCTCAAGTTTCTCTCTTCGTGGCCTATATAATTCATGGAAATGTGTTAGATACATGTTTAGGGTGATGAACACACATTTTTTAGGCAAGAATCCCTAAACTACAAGGTGTAGGATGAAAATACTAAAGGAAAATCGTTGCAGGTCATTTTGTTCCCCAAAGCAGAAACTGAGTATGAGACGTTTTTCGTCATTTATTTTTGGAAAAAACTTCAATATTCCTCAAAATGAGCCCATTTTATAACTAGAAGTGCATTTTAGGTCGAACTTTGATCCATTTTTAAAAAGATATACGACTGGTTGATTTTCAACCTTATTGGTCCGCACATTAGTCCTACCTCAAGTTTAGGGTTTTAGCGACCTATACAGTTCATGGAAATGTTTCAGAGACATGTTTAGGGTCAAGGACGCACATTTCTAAGCCAACAATCCCTTAAATATAGGGTGTTGGACGAAAGTACCAAAGATAAATGGTTGCAAGTCACTTTGTTTCCCAAAGAAAAAACCGAGTCTGGGACGTCCTTGGTAAATTATTTTTGTGAAAAACTTAAAAATTACTCCAAATGAGCGCGTTTTTAGCTCGAAATTCCTTTTTGGCCGAACTTTGGTCCATTTTTCGAGAGCTATAGTATTGGTTGATTTTCTTCCGATTTGGTCCCCACGTTAGTCCTACCTCAAGTTTCTCTGTCGCGACCTATTTAATTCATTCAAATGTGTTAGAGACATGTTTAGGGTCATGGACGCGTGTTTCTAGGGAAAGAATCCTTGAAGTACGAGGTGTAGGACAAAAATACCAAAAAACTTCAACACTCCTCCAAATGAGCCCATTTTATACATAGAAATGCATTTTAGGCCGTTTTGGTTCGCACATTCGTCCTACCTCAATATTAACTCATAGCGACCTATATAGTTCATGCAAATGTTTCAGAGACATGTTTAGGGTCAACGACGCGCATTTCTAAGCCAAGAATCTCTTAACTATAGGGTGTAGGAAGAAAATAGTTGCTGGTCACTTTGTTCACCAAAGCAGAAACCGAGTCTGGGACGTCTTTGGTAAATTACTTTTCGGAAAAACTTCAAAATTACTCCAAATGAGCTTGTTTTATATTTTGAAATGCATTTGAGGCCGAACTTTGATCCATTTTTCGAAAGCTATAGTACTGGTGGATTTTCATCCGGTTTTGTCCGCACGTTAGTCCTACCTCAAGTTTCTCTCTTCGCAACCCATATAGTTCATGCAAATGTGTGAGAGACATGTTTAGGGTCATTGACGCGCATTTTTTAGGCAAGAATCCTTGAACTGAGGAAATTGTTGCAGATCATTTTGTTCCCACAGAGCAGAAACTGAGTGTAGGACGTCTTTGGTCATTTATTTATGGGAAAAACTTCAATATTCCGAAAAATGAGCCTATTTTATACTTAGAAATGGATTTTAGTTCGAAGTTTGGTCCATTCTTAAAAAGCTATGTACCACTGGTCGATTTTCGTTCGTTTTGGTTCGCAAGTTCGTTTTACCTCAAGTTTCACTCTTAGTGACCTCTATAGTTCATGGAAATGTGCCAAAGACATGTTTAGGGTGAAGGATGCGCATTTCTAAGCCAAGAATCGGTGAACTATGTGGTGTATTACGAAAATACAAAAAGATAAATTTTTGCTGGTCACTTTTGTTCCCGAATAACAAAATCAAGTCTCTAAAGTCTTTGGTACATTATTTTTGAAAAAAACTTAGAATTTACTCCAAATCAGCCCATTTTATATCTAGAAATGCATTTTAGAAAAAATTTTGGTCCATTTTCCGAAAGCTATGCTATTAGTAGATTTTTGTTCGGTTTGGTCCGCACGTTAGTCCTACCTCAAGTTTCTCTCTTCGCGACCTATATAGTTCATGCAAATGTGTTAGAGACAAGTTTAGGGTCATGGACACGCGTTTCTGAGGCGAGAATCCCTAAACTATGGGGTGTAGGACGAAAATACCGAAGGGAAATCGTTGCAGGTCACTTTGTTCCCTAAAGTAAAAACGAAGTCTGGGACGTCTTTGGTCGTTTATTTTTTAGAAAAACATATTCCTCCAAATGATCCCATTTTATACCTAGAAATGCCTTTTAGGTCGAACTTTTGTCCATTTTTAAAAAGCTATACCACTGGTCGATTTTCGTCCGTTTTGGTCCGCACATTAGTCTTACCTGATGTTTCACTCTTAGCAACATATATAGTTCATGCAAATGTATTATTGACATGAATAGGGTCATGGACGCACGTTTTTTAGGCAAGAAATCCTGATTTTAGGTGTGTAGGGCAAAAATACCAAAGGGAAATCGTTGCAGGTCATTTTGTTTCCCAAATCAGAAACTCAGTCTGAGATATCTTTCGTCGTTTATCTTTGGAAAAAAGCTTCAACACTCCTCCAAATGAGCCCATTTTATACCTAGAAATGCATTTTTGGCTGAACATTGGTTCATTTTTAAAAAGTTACACAACTGGTCCATTTTTCGTCCGTTTTTTTTCGCACATTTGTCCTACCTCAAGATTCACTCTTAGCGACCTATATAGTTCATGGAAATGTTTCAGAGACATACTTAGGGTCAAGGACGCACATTTCTGAGCCCAGAATCATTAAACTATTGGGTGTAGGATGAAAATACCAAAAGGTAATCGTTGCTTGTCACTTTGTTCCCCAAAGATGAAACCCAGTCTGGGACGTCTTTGGTAAATTAGTTTAGGAAAAAACTTAAAAATTACTCCGAATGAGCCCGTTCCATAGCTTTAAATGCATTTTTGGCCGAACTTTTGTCCATTTTTCGAAAGCTATAGTACTTGGGGATTTTCGTTTATTTTGGTTCGCACGTTACTCCTACCTCAAGTTTCTCTCTTCGCGACCTATATAGCTAATTTGATTGTGTCAGAGACATGTTTAGGGTCATGGACGTGGGTTTCTGAGGCAATAATCCCTGAACTACGGAATGTAGAATGAAAATACCAAATGGAATTCATTCTAGGTCATTTTGTTCTCCAAAAGAGAAACTGAATCGGGACGTCTTTGATCGTTAATTTTTGGAAAAACTTAAACATTCTTCCAAATGAGCCCATTTTATACCTAGAAATGAATTTTAGGTCGAACTTTGGTTCATTTTGAAAAAGCTATACCACTTGTCGATTTCGTCTGTCTTGGTTCGCACATTAATCGTACCTCAGGTTTTACTCTTAGCGACCTATTTAGGACATTCAAATGTGTCAGTGATGTGCATTTCTGAGCCTAGAATCCATTAACTATGGGGTGTAGGACGAAAATATCAAAGGGAAATCGTTGGAGTTCTTTAGTACTCCAAAGCAGAAACTAAGTCTGGAACGTCTTTGGTCGTTTATTTTTGGAAAAAACTTCAACACTCCTCAAAATGAGCCTATTTTATTCCTACAAATGTATTTCAGGTCGAACTTTGGTCCATTTTTAAAAAGTTATACCACTGGGCGATTTTCATACGTTTTGGTCCGCACATTGGTGCAACCGCAAGTTTCACTCTTAGCGACCTATTTATGGCATGCAAATGTGTCAGTGACATGATGAGGGTCAAGGGTTCTGAGCCAAGAATCCCTGAACTACGGGGTTTAGGACGAAAATACCAAAGGGATATCGTTACAGGTCATTTTATTCTCCAAATTAGAAACTTAGTCTAGGACGTCTTTGGTCATTTCTGTTTGGAAAAAAATTCAACACTCCTCCAAATGAGCCAATTTTATACCTAGAAATCCATTTTAGGTCGAACTTTGGTCGATTTTTAAAAAGCTATACCACTTGTCGATTTCGTCCGTTTTGGTCCGCCCATTCGTCCTACCTCAAGATGTTAATGCAAATGTTTCGGAGACATGTTTAGGGTAAAGGACGCGCATTTCTCAACCAAGAATCCTAAAACTATTGGGTGTAGGACGAAAATACCAAAAGAAAATCGTTGCTTGGCGCTTTGTTCCCCAAAGCAGAAATCGAGTCTGGGACGCCTTTAGTAAATTATTTTTGAGAAAAACTTAAAAATTACAACAAATGAACCCGTTTTATAATTGGAAATGCATTTTAGACTGTACTTTGGTCCATTTATCGAAAAATATAGTACTGGTGGATTTTCTTCCGTTTTGGTCCGCACATTAGTCTTACCTCAAGTTTCTCTCTTCGTGACCTATATAGTTCATGGAAATGTGTTAGATACATACTTAGGGTCATGGACACAGGTTTGTAAGGCAAAAATTCCTAAACTACGTGGTGTAGGACGAAATACCAAAGGGAAATTCTCGCAGGTCATTTTGTTCCCCAAAGCAGAAACGAAGTCTTGGACGTTTTTGGTCGTTTATTTTGGAAAAAACATCAATATTCCTAAAAATGAGCCCATTTTATACCTAGAAATGCATTTTCGGTCGAACTTTGGTCCATTTTTATAAAGCTATACTACTGGTCGATTTTCGTTAGTTTTGGTTCGCACATTAGTCTTACCTCTAGTTTCATTCTTAACGACCTATATAGCTCATGCAAATGTGTCAAAGACATGTTTAGGGTCAAGGACACGCGTTTCTGAGCCAAGAATCCTTGAACTTTGGGGTCTAGGATGAAAATACCAAAGGGAAATCGTTGGTGGTCAATTTGTTCCCCAAACAGAAACTGAGTCTGGGACGTCTTTGGTCGTTTATTTCTGGGAAAAACTTCAACATTCCTCCAAATGTGTCCATTTTATACTTAGAAATGCATTTTAGTTCGAACTTTTGTCCATTTTTAAAAAGCTATGTATCACAAGTCGATTTTCGTCCGTTTTGGTCTGCACATTAGTCCTACCTCAAGTTTCACTCTTAGTGACCTATATAGTTTATGCAAATGTATTAGAGAAATGTTTAAGGTCAAGGATCCACATTTCTGAGCTAAGAATCATTGAACTATGTGGTGTAAGACCAAAATGCCAAAAGGAAATCGTTGCTATTCACTTTGTTCCCCAAAGAAGAAACAGTCCGACACGTCTTTGGTATTTTTGTAAAAACTGAAAAATTACTCCAAATGGGCCCATTTTATAGCTAGAAATGCATTTTAGGCCTAACTTTGGTCCATCTTTCGAAAGCTATAGTACCGGTAGATTTTCGTCCATTTTGGTCCGCACGTTAGTCCTACCTAGATTTTCTCTCTTCGCGACCTATATAGTTCCTGCAAATGTGTTAGAGACATATTTAGGGTCATGGACGTGCATTTCTGAGGTATTAATTCCTAAACTACGGCGTGTAGGATGAAAATACCAAAGGGAAATCGTTGTAGGCCATTTTGTTCCCCAACACAGAAACTGAGTCTGGGACGTGTTTGGTTGTTCATTTTTGGAAAAAACTTTAACTTTTCTCAAAATGAGCATATTTTGTACCTGGAAATGCATTTTAGGCCAAACTTTTGTCCATTTTTAAAAAGGTATACCACTGGTCGATTTTCATCCGTTTTGGTCCGAACATTAGTCATACCTCAATTGTCACCCTTAACGACCAATATACTTCATGCAAACCTGTCAGAGACATGTTTAGAGTCAAGGACACACGTTTTTAGCAGAGAAACCCTGAACTATGGGGTGTAGACGACAATACCAAAGGGAAATCGTTGTTGGTCACTTTGTTCCCCAAAGGAAAACTTGAGTCTGGGAAGTCTTTGGTAAATTACTTTTGGAAAAAACATAAAAATTACTTCAAATGAGTCTGTTTTAAATCAAGAAATGCATTGGCAGAACTTTGGTGCATTTTTCAAAAGCTATAGTACTGGTCGATTTTCGTCCCTTTTGGTTCACACGTTAGTCCAACTTCAATTTTCTCTCTTCGCGACCTATATAGTTCATGAAAACGTGTCAAAGACATGTTTAGGGTCATGGACCTCCCTTTTTTAGGCAAGAATCCCTAAACTAGGGGGTATAGATGAAAATACCAAAGGGAAATCGTTGTAGGTCATTTTGTTCCCAGAGAAGAAACTGAGGCTAAGACGTTTTTGGTCTATTATTTTTGGGAAAAACTTCAACATTCCTCCGAATGAGCTCATTTTATACCTAGAAATGAATTTTAGGTCAAACTTTGGTCCTTTTTTAAGAAGCTATACCATTGGGCGATTTTCGTCTGTTTTGGTCCGCACATTAGTCCTACCTCAAGTTTCACTCTTAACGACCTATATGGTTCATCGTCCTATATAGTTCATACAAATGTGTAAGAGACATGTTTAGGGTCAAGGATGCGCATTTCTATGCCATGAATCCGTAAAATATGGGATGTAGGACGACAATACCAAGAGGAAATCGTTACTTTTCACTTTGTTTCCCAAAGAAAAAACAGAGTCTGGGACGTCTTTGGAAAATTATTTTTGAGAAAAACTTAAAAATTAATCCAAATAAGCCCATTTTTAGCTAGATATGCATTTTTGGCCGAACTTTGGTCCATTTTTTGAAAGCTATAGTATTGGTGGATTTTCGTCCGTTTTGGTTCGCACGTTAGTTCTACCTCAAGTTTCTTTCTTCTCGACCTATATAGTTCATGCAAATGTGTCAGACACATGTTTAGGGTGATGGACGTACGTTTTTGGGGCAAGAATCCCTGAACTACGGTGTGTAGGACGAAAATACCAAAGGGAACTCGTTGTAGGTCATTTTTTTTCCCAAAGCAGAAAATGAGTCAGGGATGTGTTTGGTCGTTTATTTTTGGGAAAAACTTTAATATTTCTCAAAATGATCCCATTTTATACCTAGAAATGAATTTTAGGCCAAACATTAGTCCATTTTTAAGAAGCTATACCACTGGTCGTTTTTCGTCCATTTTGGTCTGTACATTAGTCCTACCTCAAGTTTCACCCTGAGCAACCTATATAGTTCATGCAAATGTGTCGGAGAAATGTTTAGGGTCAATGACACGCGTTTTTTAGCCAAGAATCCATGAACTATGGGGTGTAGGACGAATATACCAAAGGGAAATCATTGTTGGTCACTTTGTTCCCCAAACTAGAACTCGAGTCCGGGACGTCTTTGATAAATTACTTTTGAGAAGTACTTAAAAATTACTCCAAATTAGCCTGTTTTATATCAAGAAATGCATTTTAGGTCGAACTTTGGTCCATTTTTCGAAAGCTATAGTACTGGTGGATTTTCGTCCTTTTTCTTTCCGCACGTTAATCGTATCTCGTTTGTCTCTTCGCGACCTATATAGTTTATGAAAATGTGTCAAAGATATGTTTATACCTAGACGTGCGTTTCTGACGCAAGAATTTCAGAACTACGCCGTATAGGAAGAAAATACCAAAGGAAAATCGTTGTAGGTCATTTTGTTCTCCAGAGCAAAAATTGAGTTAGAGACGTCTTTGGTCATTTATTTGTGTGAAAATCTTCAACATTCCTCCAATTGAGCTCATTTTATACCTAGAAATGCATTTTAGGTCGAACTTTGGTCCATTTTTAAAGAGCTATACCACTAGTCAATTTTTGTCCATTTTTGTTTGCACATTAGTCCTACCTCAAGTTTCACTCTAAGCAACCTATATAGTTCATGCAACTATGTCGGAGAAATGTGTAGGGTCAAGGACACGCGTTTTTTAGCCAAGAATTCCTGAACTATGGGGTGTAGGACGAAAATACCAAAGGGAAACATTGTTGGTCACTTTGTTCCCCAAACTAGAACTTGAGTCTGGGACGTCTTTTATAAATTACTTTTGAGAAAGACTTAAAAATTACTCCAAATTAGCCTGTTTTATATCAAGAAATGCATTTTAGGTCAAACTTTGGTCCATTTTTCGAAAACTATAGTACTGGTGGATTTTCGTCTGTTTTGTTTCGCACGTTAGTCGTACCTCATGTTTGTCTCTTCGCGACCTATATAGTTCATGAAAATGTGTCAAAGATATGTTTATACCTAGACGTGCGTTTTTCATGCAGGAATTTCAGAACTACGAGGTATAGGAAGAAAATACCAAAGGGAAATCGTTGTAGGTCATTTTGTTCTCCAGAGTAAAAATTGAGTTAGAGACGTCTTTGGTCATTTATTTGTGTGAAAATCTTCAACATTCCTCCAATTGAGCTCATTTTATACCACTGGTCGATGTTTGTCCATTTTTGTTCGCACATTAGTCCTACCTCAAGTTTCAATTTTAGTGACTTATATCCTTAGTGCAAATGTATCAGAGAAATATTTAGGGTCAAGGATGCGCATTTATGAGCCAAGAATCCTTGAACTATGGAGTTTAGGACGAATATACCAAAAGGAAATTGTTGGTGCTCACTTTGTTCCCCAAAGAAGAATTAGAGTTTGGGACGTCTTTGGTAGATTATTTTTGGGAAAAACTTAAAAATTACTACAAATGGGCCCGTTTTATAGCTAGCAATGCATTTTAGGCCGAACTTTGGTCCATTTTTTGAAAGCTATAATACTGGTAGATTTTCGTCCGTTTTGGTCCGCAAGTTAGTCCTACCTAAATTTTCTCTTTTGGCGACCTATATAGTTCCTGCAAATGTGTTAGAGACATGTTTAGGGTCATGGACGCATGTTTCTGAGGCAATAATTCCTGAACTACGGGGTGTAGGACGAAAATTCCAAAAAGAAATGGTTGCAAGTCATTTTATTCCCCAAAGCAGAAACTGAGTCTGGGACGTTTTCGATCATTTATTTTTGAAAAAACTTGAACCTTCCTCAAAAGAAGCCCATTTTATACCTACAAATGCATTTTAGGTCCAACTTTGGTCCATTTATAAAAAGCTATACAACTTGTCGATCCTCGTTCGTTTTGGTTCGCACATTAGTGTTACCTCAAGTTTCAATCTGAGCGACCTATATAGTTTATGCAAATGTGTCAGAGACATGTTTGAGCTGATGGACTCGCATTTCTGAGCGAAGAATCCCTTAAATATGGGGTGTAGGACAAAAATACTTAAATGGAATCGTTGTTGGTCACTTTCTTCTCGAAAGCAGAAACCGAGTCTGGGACGTCTTTGGTAAATTACTTTTAGAAAAAACTTAAAAATTACTCCAAATGAGCCCGTCTTATATCTAGAAATGCATTTGAGGCCGAACTTTGATCCATTTTTCAAAAGCTATAGTATTGGTGGATTTTCATCCCGTTTGGTCTGCACGTTAGTCCTGCCTCAAGTTTCTCTCCTCGTAACCCATATAGTTCATGCAAATGTTTCAGGACATGTTTAAGGTCATGGACGCACGTTTCTGAGGCAAGAATCCCTAAACTACGATATGTAGGACGAAAATAGCAAAGGAAAATCAGTGTAGGTCATTTTGTTTCCAAAGCAGAAACTGAGTCTGGGACGTCTTTAGCCGTTTGTTTTTGTGAAAAACTTGAACATTTCTCCAAATGAGCCCATTTTACACCTAGAAATTAATTTTAATTCGAACTTTGGTCCATATTTAAAAAGATATATTACTGGTCGATTTTCGTTTGTTTTGGTCCGCACATTCGGCCAACCACAAGTTTCACTCTCAGCGACCTACATAGTTCATGCAAATGTATTAGAGACATGTTTAGGGTCAAAGACGCACATTTCTAAGCCAAGAATCCCTAAACTATGGGTTGTAGGACGAAAATACCAAAGGGAAATTGTTGCTGGTCACTTTGTTTCCCAAAGAACAAAACCGAGTCTCAGACGTCTTTGGTAAATTATTTTTGAGAAAAAATTAAAAATTATTCCAAATTAGTTTGGTTTTAGTTAGAAATGCATTTTAGCCCGAACTTTGGTCCATTTTTCGAAAGCTATAATATTGGTGGATTTTCATCCAGTTTGGTTCGCACGTTAGTCCTACTTCAAGTTTCTCTCTTTGCGGTTTATATAGTTCATGCAAATTTGTAAGAGACATGTTTAGGGTCCTGGACACGCGTTTCTGGGGCAAGAATCCCTGAACTACGGGATGTAGGATGAAAATACCAAAAGAAAATCGTTCAAGGTCATTTTGCTCACCAAAGCATAAACTGATTCTTAGACGTTTTTTGTCGTTTATTTATCAAAAAAACTTCAATATTCTTCCAAATGAGCCTATTTTATACTTAGAAACACATTTTAGTTTGAACTTTTGTCCATTTTTAAAATCTATGTACCACTAGTCGAATTTTGTTCGTTTTGGTCCGCACATTCGTCGTACCTCAAGTTTAACTCTTAGCGACCTATATAGTTGATGCAAATGTGTCAGAAACATGTTTAGGGTGAAGGATGCGCATTTTTAAGCCAACAATCGCTTAACTATGGGGTGTAGGACGAAAATAGCAAAAGGAAATAGTTTCCCGAAGAAAAAAATTGAGTTTGAGACGTCTTTGGTAAATTATTTTTGAGAAAAACTTAAAAATTACTCCAAATAAGCCCATTTTATAGCTAGAAATGCATTTTCAGAAAACTTTTGGTGCATTTTTCGAAAGCTATACTATTAGTGGATTTTCGTCCGGTTTGGTCCGCACCTTACTCGTATCTCAAGTTTCTCCTTTAACGACGTATATAGTTCATGCAAATATGTCAAAGGCATGTTTAGGGTCATGTACGCGTGTTTATGAGGCAAGAATCCCTAAACTATGGGGTGTAGGACGAAAATACCAAAGGAAAATCATTGCAGATCATTTTGTTCTCCATAGAAGAAACTGAGTCTGGGACGTGTTTGGTCGTTTATTTTTTAGAAAAACTTCAACATTCCTCCAAATGAGCCCATTTTATACCTATAAATGCATTTTAGGTCGAACTTTGGTCAATTTTTAAAAAGCTATACCATTGATCGATTTTCGTTCGTTTTGGTCCGCACATTAGTTTTACCTCAAGTTTCACTCTTAGCGACCTATATAGTTCATGAAAATGTGTCAAGAATCGCTGACCTATGGGGTGTTGGACGAAAATACTAAAAGAAAATCGTTGCTGGTCACTTTGTTTATCGAAGAAAAAAATCGAGTATGAGACGTCCTTGGTAAATTATTTTTGAGAAAAACTTAAAAATTACTCCATAAGCCCATTTTATAGCTAGAAATGCATTTTAGGAAAAACTTTGGTCCATTTTTAAAAAGCTATATCACTGGTCCATTTTCGTTCGTTTGGGCCGCACATTCGTTTATCTCAAGTTTCACTTTTACCGACCTATATAGTTCATGGAAATGTACCAGAGACATGTTTAGGGTCAAGGACGCGCATTTCATAGCGAAGAATTCCTTAAATATGGGGCGTAGGACGAAAAAATCATAGCAAAATCGTTGCTGGTCACTTTGTTCCCAAGAGAAGAAACCGAGTCTGGGACGTCTTTGGTAAATTATTTTTGCGAAAAACTTAAAAATTACTCCAAAAGAACCCGTTTTATAGCTGGAAATGCATTTTAGGCGAACGTTTTGTCAATTTTTTTAAAGTTATAGTATTGGTGCATTTTCGTCAAATTTGGTCCGCACATTAGACCTCGCTCAAGTTTCTCTCTTCGCGACCTATATAGTTCATGCATTTGTGTCAGAGACATGCATAGACACACGTTTCTGAGGCAAGAATCCATAAACTACAGGGTGTAGGACAAAAATATTAAAGAGAAGTTTTTGCTGGTCATTTTGTTCCCCAAAGCAGAAACTGAGTTTGGGACATCTTTGGTAAATTATAGTAGCAAAAAACTTAAAAATTACTCAAAGATCCCATTTTATGGCTAGAAATGCATTTTAGGCCAAACTTTGGTCGATTTTTCGAAAGCTATAGAATGGGTGGATTTTCGTTCGTTTGGGTCTGCACGTTAGTCCTACCTCAAGTTTCTCTCTTCCGGACCTATATAGTTCATACAAATGTGTCAGATACATGTTTAGGGTCATGGACGCGCGTTTCTGAGACAATAATACCTGAACTATGGGGTGTAGGACAGAAATACCAAAGGAAAATCGTTGCAGGTCATTTTTGGTATGCACATTAGTCCTACCTCAAGTTTCACTCTTAGCGACCTATATAGTTCATGCAAATGTGTTAGAGACATGTTTAGGGTCAAGGACGCGCGTTTCTGAAAGAATCCCAGAACTACTAGGTGTAGGACAAAAATACCAAAGGAAAATTGTTGTAAGAAATTTTGTTCCCCAAAGCAGAAACTGAGTTTGAGACGTCTTTGGTCGATTAATTTTGAGAAAGACTTCAATATTCCTCTCTATATGAGCTCGTTTTATAGCTAGAAATAAATTTTAGGCTGAACTTTGATCCATTTTTTGAAAGCTATAGTACTGGTGGATTTTCGTCCATTTTTGTCCACACGTTAGTCCTACGTCAAGTTTCTCTCTTCGCAACTTATATAGTTAATGCATATGTGCCAGAGACATGTTTAGGGATATGGACGCGTGTTTCTGAGGCAAGAATCCCTGAATTGCGGAGTGTAGGACAAAAATGACAAACTGAGTCTAGGATGTCTTTGGTCGTTTATTTTTGGGAAAAACTTCAAAATTCCTTCAAAGGAGCCCATTTAGACCTAGAATAGCATTTTAGGTCGATTTTTGGTCCATTTTTAGAAAGCTATACCACTGGTCGATTTTCGTTCGTTTTGGTCCACACATTCGTCCTACCACAAGTTTCACTTTTAGCGACCTATATAGTTCATTCAAATGTGTCAGTGACATGTTTAGTGTCAAGGAAGCGCATATCTGAACCAAGAATCCCTGAACTACGGGGTATAGGATGAAAATACCAAAAGCAAATCGTTGTTGGTCGCTTTGTTCTGCAAAGCAGAAACCGAGTCTGAGACGTCTTTGGTAAATTATTTTTGGGAAAAACTGAAAACTTACTCCAAATGAGCCCGTTTTATAGCTAGAAATGCATTTTAGGCCAAACTTTGGTACATTTTTATAAAGCTATAGTAAGGGTGGAGGACGAAAATACCAAAGGGAATAGTTGCGGGTCATTTTGTTCGCCAAAGCAGAAACTAAGTCTGGGACGTCTTTGGACATTTATTTTTAGGAAAAAGTTCACCACTCCTTCAAATGAGCCTATTTTATACCGAGAAATGCTTTTTAGATCGAACATTGGTCCATTTTTAAAAAGCTATACCACTAGTCGATTTTCGATTGCTTTTGTTCGCACATTAGTCTTACCTCAAGTTTCACTCTTAGCGACAAATATAGGGCATGCAAATTTGTCAGAGACATTGTTAAGGTCAAGGGCATTCATATATGAGCCATGAATCCCTATACTATGGGGTGTAGGACGGAAACACCAAAGTGAAATTGTTTCGGGTCATTTTGTTCTCCAAAGCAAAAACTGAATTTGGGACGTCTTTGGTCGTTTATTTTGGGGAAAAACTTCAACACTCCTCCAAATGAGCCCATTTTATACCTAGAAGTGCATTTTAGGTCAAACTTTAGTCCATTTTTAAATAGCTATGCCACTGGTCGATTTTCGTCTGTTTTGGTCCGCACATTTGTTCTAACTCAAGTTTCACTCTTCAGAACTAATTAGGACATGCAAATGTGTTAGTAACATGTTTAGACTCAAGGACGCACATTTAGAAGCCAAGAATCCCTGAACTATGGGGTGTAGGACGAATATACCAAAAGGAAATCGTTGCTTGTCACTTTCTTCTTCAAAGGAGAAACCGAGTCTGGGACCTCTTTGGTAAATTATTTTTGGGAAAAACTTAAAAACTACTCCAAATGAGCCCGTTTTATAGCTAGAAATGCATTTTATGCCGAAGTTTGGTCCATTTTTCGAAAGCTATAGTACTGGCGGATTTTCGTCCGTTTTGGTCCGCACGTTAGTCATACATCAAGTTTCTCTCTTCGCGACCTATATAGTTTATGCAAATGTGTCAGAGACATGTTTTGGGTCATGGAGGGGCGTTTATGAGGCAATAATCCGTAAACTACGGTATTTATGACGAAAATACCAAAGGGAAATCGTTGCAGGTTATTTTGTTCCCCAAAACAGAAATCGAGTTTGGGATGTCTCCACGAAATAATTTGATCTATGGACAGCATTTGGTAAATTAGTTTTCGAAAAAACATATAAATTACTCAAAATGAGCCAGTTTTATAGCTCGAGATGCATTTTAGACCGAACATTGGTCCATTTTTCGAAAGCTATAGTACTGTGGATTCTCGTCCGTTTTTGTCCCCACATTAGTCCTACCTCAAGTTTTTCTTCGCGACCTATATAGTTCATGCGAATGTGTCAGAGACATATGTATGGTCATGGACGCGTGTTTTTCAACCAAAAACCCTTGAACTACGAGGTGTAGGATTAAAATACCAAAGGAAAGTCGTTGTAGGTAATTTTGTTCCCCAAAGCAAAACTAAGTATGGGACGTCTTTGTTCGTTTATTTTTTGGAAAAACACCAACATTCCTCCAAATGAGCCCATTTTATACGTAGAAATGCATTTTAGGTTAAACTTTGGTCCATTTTTAAAAAGTTATACTACTGGTCGATTTTCATCCTCTTTGGTCCGCCCATTAGTCCTACCTCAATTTTTACTTTTAGCGACCTATATAGTTCATGCAAATCTGTCAGAAACATGTTTATTGTCATGGACGCGCATTTCAGAGGCAAGAATCCCTGAAATACGTGTTGTAGGATGAAAATACCCAAGGGAAATCGTTACATGACAATTAGTTCACCAAAGAAAAAACTGTGTTTTGAACGTCTTTGGTAGTTTATTTTTGGGAGAAACTTTAACTTTCCTCCGAATGAGCCCACTTTATACCTAGAAATGCATTTTAGGTCGAATATTGGTCCATTTTTAAAAAGCTATACCTCATGTCGATTTTTGTCCATTTTGGTCCGTTTCGGTCTGCACATTAGTCCTACCTCAAGTGTCACTCTTGGCAACCTATATAGTTCATGTAAATGTGTCAAAGACATGTTTAAGGTCAATGACGTGCATTTTTTAGCCAAGAATCCCAAAACTATGTGTTGTAGGACGAAAATCCAAATGGAAATCGTTGATGGTCACTTTGTTTCCCAAAACATAAACTGAGTCTGGGACGTCTTTGGTAAATTATTTTTGGAAAAATCTTAATAATTACTCCAAATCAGCTCGTTTTACAACCAAAAATGCATTTTAGGTCGAACTTTTGTCCCTTTTTCGAAAGCTATAGAAGCGGTGGATTTTCATCCATTGTGGTTCGCACATTATTCCTACCTCAATTTTCTCTCTTCGCGACCTATATAGTTAATGAAAATGTGTCAGAGACATGTTTATGGCCATGGACACGCGTTTCTGACGCAAGAATTTCTGAACTACGGGGTGTAGGATGAAAATAGCAATGGGAAATCGTTGCATGTCATTTTATTCCCCAGAGTAGAAATTGAGTATGGGACGACTTTGGTCGTTTATTTTTGGGAATAACTCCAACATTCGTCCAAATAAGCACATTTTATACCTAGAACTGCATTTTTTGTCGAACTTTGGTCCATTTTTAAAAAGTTATACCACTGGTCGATTTTCGTCTGTTTTGGTCCGCATATTAATCCTACCTTAAATTTCACTCTTATCGACCATCTATAAAAGAAATCATAATTTGAATCAAATGTCAGCTATAGTTGTTCAGCAACAACCTATTTTCTTTCTGACCATTTCGCAGCTTTCTAAGAAAAACAAGGATAAACAAATAAGTTTTTGGGGTAGCGAAATTACCCATTAACTTACATTTACATTTAAGTTTTTTTACTATATTTAATTAGAGAGAGGAAAACATAAATTATGGCAAATGGTGATAAAGATCGAGAAGACGTATGCAGTAAACATAACATCTACGTACAACAAGAATGTTTTCTCCCAACAAATTTGACTCCATTGCAATCTTTGAACCCACAAGTTAAGACCAATAATGTTTACATATATGTAATTATGTGGCGCAAACCCCAAATACACGCTGATGGTCTTCAAAGGAAACCCAACAAATTTGACTCCATTAAATGTCTTCCCTCTGGAATGTTAATATCAACAAGAGATAGAAGGGCACGCATGATTTATCTGACTTGAAAAACAATCTGGAATGCATATTTAGAAAACCAATAGTAACATAAAAAGTTAATCTCAAATATTGTGTAGCAAAGATTAATGATGTCAATCATCACACCTACTGCTTGTGCAGGCTTTTCTGGCTTTCAAAATCGCCTATCATCTTCTTCACAAAATCAAGTGTGACAACATCTTCTTCTATCTTAGCACCAGTATACTGAGGCTCAACATCTAAAATAGAAGTACAAACGAGCCTTACTATTTCATAAAGAAACTAAAACAAAAATAATAATAATAATGATAATAGAACAAGAGATTGATGATTTAACAAAGTAATATTAACTCAGTAAGCAAAAAACTATCAACAAAGAAAAAGAAAATGAAGAAGGAAACTAAAATTGTAATCAATGATCCCCTAATCTCTATAATGTTCGACCTCCCCACTAGACCTTCATCACATGATCTCTTCCCTCTTATCTGACTAAAAGGTATCTTTAGCACATATGACAACTCTTGTATCACTCTGGATGCGTTGACTCTTAAGTTGAACGGAATTTAACATAATCAATCTATTATAAAACCAAGAAATATATAGATAAAAAGAAAACAATAAGCTGGCACTTAAAACTTCCATACAACTTCTTCCCCAAAGAGTAATGAAAAAACTGATGTGGCATCACATGGTGCCACGTAACTACCCTCCTTCAACTTAATAATAATAAAAAGGAAAAGTTTGTATCTATCTCAACTATGCAGGATATTCTTCACTTGCTTATTGATGCCTTCTCTTCTTAGAGTCAAATCTTTCACCCTTTCTTTTTTATTTTTTTTTTACAGAAGAAAGGTCGGGTACATGGATGAATGCCTTCCCTTGCCTAATTGGTATAAATATTATAAAATTCAAGAGAATAGACTGGAGATCCATTTAAGTTATTAGTTTTCAACAACACTATAATTGATTAAAGGGATAAAATAAACATTTTCCAAAAATATGTGGGTATATTCTCTCAAGAGGAGTGGGGTCTAGTTGCACTAGCTTCAAGGTGTGATAGTGCCATGAGCATCTTAAGTAAAAAAAATTACCTATCAGATGGAAATCGATGGAATTTGCTACGGAACGCCTCTCAGATTCAGATACAAAAATTGCTTCTACAAACTTAAGCTTCATAACTGCTTTTTCAGATTCCTTCAACTTCTTAACAGCATCAGGATCATTGGGACAGATCTTATTGAGCTAGATTACAAAGAAGTGAACCTCATTAATCAAACCCCAAGTAATTATCTAAATGATAAGTAAATTGTATGCTGAAACTAACAAGGGGAAGAACATCAGTATACCAGTATCCTCCACATTGATTTTCACATACTCAAACCTATGCTTTTTTTTTCTTTGCACAAGAAGGACAGGCACTTGATCTTCCTTGAGTCCAAAATACTGTTAATATAAATAAAGAAAGGTGGTATTAAACATGTGAGCCTTGATGGAGAACAAGATAAACAACTCAAATAGACACACAAAACAAAAATAATACAAATGTTTAAGGCAGCTTAACTGGATTTGTTGTCTCCAATCAGGAAACTTATTCCCTTTCCTTTGTGTTGTTCAGCTACTTCACAGTACTTAGATTTAAAAGAATCGACAACCTCAGTAGCATTGTTTAAAAAAATATAGCCTACACAAGAAAACAATTTTTTTTTTTATCAAACCTCATTATTTTATCGACGGAAAATATTCATTTTGAATCCACAGAAAATAAAATTCAAAGTTCTTTGCGTGAAAGATAACAATGAAATTATTAAGATCATTATAGTGTTATATAATTGAAAACTTTAGCTTTTGCTTTCAAAGGCGATTTAAGAGAGGAAATTCACATGAACTAGATAAAAGTAAGACATTCATTTATTGAACAACAGAAAAGCAAGCTGGGAACGTTAGTTCACAATTAGTTGAATACAGAGAATGGAAACAATTTTTCAACTAATAAGAACGGTTCTCAAAACGTATCCTGTCACGTTACCTTATCATTAGAACTAGAGAAGAAAAATCATGCTCCTTGAAGCCCAGTTCATATCACTCCTTTTTCAAAAATTCTGTATAAGAAAATGTACAATACATGAAAAGTTAAAGACAGAATCAACAACCCATTCCTCAAGGCCTTCTTTACCCATCAGAAGAAAACAAAAGAAAACAAAAGCAAAAGAAGGAAAAGACCTAAAATGGAAAGCTAGAAACAGAAAGAGAAGAAGAACAACAACAAGAAGTTACAAAATTTCCATCAAAACGGACCCAGTTGTCGAAAGTCCTCTCCTAAACCTAACCCTCTCTCAGTCGAAGGTTAGCTTAAGTTTATCGTAGGCTTTTTGCTAATTTCCCTCAGTAATTCAGACGAAATTATAAGAAAGGGACAATCGAAGGCAATAAAAATGGGAGATCTGGACGAAATTGGAACAAAGGGAAAGAAAAATGGAGCTTTTTGTTTGGAAGAAATGGAAGAACACTCACGAGGATGAGAAGAGCAAGGGTTTTGTGAAACTTTCCCCGTTCTTTGCAAAGTGAAAGGGCAAAATTTTGCGTTAATTGAAATGGGAAGAAAGGGCGCTTGTTTTTTTTTTTTTTAATTCAACCACTTGACTTGTAAATTTCGTCAAGTAAAAATAAATTATACCTGACGGATAAAAACCGTCAAGTATGTAAAAAAATAAAAAAAAAGCATCTTCATTATTTCTCTTTTTGTTTATTCTTCACGGTTTTTAACATTACTTGACGGTTTTGTATAAAACCATCAAGTAATGTAAAATAAAAAGTGTCAAGGAAAGTCATTTTTGTAGTAGTAAACATTCCTCCCATTGATCCCATCTTATACCTAGACATTCATTTTAGGTCGAACTTTGGTCCATTTTTTAAAAGCTATACCACTGGTCGGTTTTCGTCTGTTTTGGTACACACATTAGTCCTACCTCAAGTTTCACTCTTAGTGACCGCTATAGTTCATACAAATTTGTCAGAGACATGTTTACGGTCAAGGACACACATTCTTGAGCCAAGAATCCATGAACTATGGGGTGTAGGACGAAAATACCAAAAAGAAATCGTTGCTAGTCACATTGTTCCCCAAAGTAGACACCGAGTCTGTGACGTCTTTGGTTAATTATTTTTGGGAAAAACTTCAACATTCCTCCAAATGAGCCCATTTTAAACCTAAAAATGCATTATCGGTCGAACATTAGTCCATCTTTAAAAAGCTATACCATTGGTCAATTTTCGTCCGTTTTTGTATGCACATTTGTCCTACCTCAAGTTTCACTCTTACCGAACTATATTGTTCATGAAAATGTATCCGAGACATGTTTAGGGTCAAGGAAACAAATTTTTTAGCCAAGAATTCATGAACTACGAGGTGTAGGACGAAAAGAGCAAAGGGAAGTTGTTGCTGGTCACTTTGTTCCCCAAAGCAGAAATGGAGTCTGGGATGTCTTTGGTAAATTATTTTTTCGAAAAAGTTAAAAATTACTCCGAATGAGCCCGTGTTATAGATAGAAATGCCTTTTACTTCGAACTTTGGTCCATTTTTCGAAACTTGTAGTCCTGGTGGAGTTTTGTCCGTTTTGGTACGCACGTTAGTTCTACCTCAAGTTTCTTTCTTCGTGACCTTTATAGTTCATGAAAATGTGTCAGAGACATGTTAGGGGTCATGGACGCGTGACTCTAAGGCAAGAATCTTTGAACTACCAAGTGTAGGATGAAAATACCAAAGGGAAATCGTTGCAGGTCATTTTGTTCCCTAGAGAAGAAACTGAGTTTCAGACGTCTTTGGTCGTTTACTTTTAGGAAAAACTTAACCATTCTTCCAAATGAGCCTATTTTATACCTAGAAATGCATTTTATGTCGAAGTTTGGTTCATTTTTTAAACTTTATACCACTGGTCAATTTTCGTTCGTTTTTGTCCGCACATTTGTCCTACCTCATGTTTCACACTTAGCAACCTAAATAGTTCGTGCAAGTGTGTCAGAGACATGTTTAGGGTCGAGGAAGCGCATTTCGGAGCTATGGGGTGTAGGACGAAAATACCAAAGGGAAATCGTTGTTGGTCACCTTGTTCTCTAAAGAAGAAACTGAGTCTAGGATGTCTTTGGTAAATTATTTTTGAGAAAAACTTAAAAATTACTCCTATTGAGCCGGTTTTATAGCTAGAAATGCATTTTAGGCCAAACTTCGATCTATTTTTCGAAAGCTATAGTATTGGTGGATTTTCGTCCGTTTTGGTCCGCACGTTAGTCCTACCTCAAGTTTCTCTCTTCGTGACCTATATGGTTCATGCAAATGGGTCAAAGACATGTTTAGAGTCATGGATGCGTGTTTCTGAGGCAATGATCCCTTAACTACGGGGTGTAGGACAAAAATACCAAAGGGAAATCGTTGCAGATCATTTTTTTCCCCAAAGCAGAAATTGAGTCTTGGACGTCTTCGGTCGTTTATTTTTTAGAAAAACTTCAACATTTCTCCAAACGATTCCATTTTAAAAAAGTTATACCACTAGTCGATTTTCGTCGATTTTTGTCCGCACATTCGTCCTACCTCAAGTTTCACTCTTAGCGACCTAAAAGGTTCATGAAAATGTATCTAAGACATGTATAGGGTCAAGGACGCGCATTTTTTGAGCTAAGAATCCCTGAACTATGGGGTGTAGGACTAAAATACCAAAGGGAAACCGTTGTTGGGCACTTGGTTCCCCAAAGCAGAAACCGAGCCTGGGACGTCTCTAGTAAATTATTTTTGGGAAAAACATAAAAATTACTTCAAATGTGGCTGTTTTATAGCTAAAAGTGCATTTTAGGTCGAACATTGGTTCATTTTCCAAAAGCTATTGTAGTGGTAGATTTTTGTTCGTCTTGGACCGCACGTTAGTCGTACCTAAAGTTTCTCTCTTCGCGACCTATATAGTTCACAAACATTTGTCAAACACATGTTTAGGGTCATAGACGCGCGTTTATGTGGCATGAATCCCTGAACTACGGGGTGTAGGACGAAAATACCAAAGGGAAATCGTTAGAGGTCATTTTGTTTCCCAAAGCAGAAATTGAGAGTGGGACCTCGGTTGTCGGTTCTTTTTTTGGAAAAAACTTCAACATTCCTCCAAATGAGCCCATTTTATACCAAGAAATGAATTTTAGGTCGAACTTTGGTCCATTTTAAAAAAAGCTATACCCCTGGTCAATTTCCGTCCATTTTAGGCTGCAAATTCATCCTACCTTAAGTGGCACTCATAGCAACCTATATAGTTCATGCAAATGTGTCAGAGACATGTTTAGGGTCAAGGAAGCGCATTTCTGAGCCAAGAATCCCTGAACTATAGGGTGTAGGATGAAAATACCAAAGGGAAGTCGTTGTGGGTCACTTTATTCCGTAAAGCATAAACCGAGTCTGAGACATTTTTCATAGATTATTTTTGTGAAAAAACTTAAGTATTACTCCAAATGAGCCCATTTTATAGCGAGAAATGAATATAGGGTAGAAGTTTGGTCCATTTTTCTAAAGCAATAGTACTGGTGAATTTTTGTCTATCTTGGTCCGATCGTTAGTCCTACCTCGAGTTTCTCTCTTCGCGACCAATATAGTTAATGCAAATGTGTCAGCGACATGTTTATTGTCATGGACGCGCGTTTCTGAGACAAGAATACCTGAACTATGATGTGTAGGACGAAAAGACTAAAGCAAAATCGTTGTAGGTCATTTTCTTCCCCAAAGCAAAAACTAAGCGTGAGACGTCTTTGGTCGTTATATTTTGGGTTAAGGAAGCGCATTTCTGAGCCACGAATCCCTAAACTATAAGATGTTGGATGAAAGTAACAAAGAGAAATCGTTGTTGGTCACTTTGTTCCGCAAAGCATAACTGAGTCTAAGATGTTTTTGGTAAATCATTTTTGGCAAAAACTTAAATATTACTCAAATGAGCCCGTTTTATAGCAAGAAATGCATTTTAGGACGAACTTTGGTCAATTTTATGAAAGCTATAGTACTTGTGGATTTTCGTCCGTTTTGGCCCACACGTTAGTCCTACATCAAGTGTCACTCTTAGCGACCTATATAGTTCCAACAAATATGTTGGAGACATGTTTAGCGTCAACTGTGGGGTGTACGACCAATATACCAAAGGGAAATCGTTGCTGGTCACTTTGTTCCCCAAAGCTGAAACCGAGTCTATGACGTCTTTGGTAAAATAGTTTTGTGAAAAACTTAAATATTACTTCAAATGAGCCTGTTTTATAGCTAGAAATTTATTTTACGCTGAACTTCGATCCATTTTCCGAAAGCTATAGTACTGGTGCATTTTCGTCCGTTTTGGTGTGCACGGTAGTCCTACCTCAAGTTTCTCTCTTCGCGACTTATATAGTTCATGAAAATGTGTTAGAGACATGTTTATTGTCATGGACACGCGTTTCTGAGGCAAGAATCCCTTAACTACGGGGTGTAGGACGAAAGTACGAAAGGGAAATCATTGCAGGTCATTTTGTTCCCCAAAGCACAAACTGATTGTGGGACGTCTTTGGTCGTTTTGTTTTCTAAAAAACTTCAACAGTACTCCTAATGAGCCGATTTTATACATAGAAATACATTTTACGTCGAACTTTGGTCCATTTTTAATAAGATATACCCCTAGTCGATTTTCGTCCGTTATGGTCAGCATATTCGTTCTACCTCAAGTTTCACTCATAGCGAACTATATAGTTCATGCAAATATGTCATAGACATGTTTAGGGTCATGGAAGCGGATTTCTGAGCCAAGAACCCCTAAACTATAGGGTGTAGGACGAAAATACCAAAGGGAAATCATTGTTGGTCGCTTTGTTTCGATAAGCATAAACTGAGTATGGTACGTCTTTGGTAAATTAATTTTTGGAAAATCTTAAATATTATTCCAATGAGACATTTTAAAGCTAGAAATGCATTTTAGGTCGAACTTTGGTCTATTTTTTGAAAACTATACTACTGGTGGATTTTCGTCTGTTTTGGTCAACAGGTTAGTCCTACCTCAAGTTTCTCTCTTCGCGGCCTATATAGTTCATGCAAATGTGTCAGAGACATGTTTAGGGTCATGGACGCGTGTTTCTGGGACCAAAATACCTGAACTACAGGGTGTAGGACAAAACTACCAAAGGAAAATAATTTTAGGTCATTTTGTTCCCCAAAGCAAAAACTAAGTCTGGACGTCTTTGGTCATTTATTTTTGAGAAAGACCTAAACATTCCTCTCCATATGAGCCCGTTTTATAGCTAGAAATTAATTTTAGGCCAAGCTTTGGTCCATTTTCAATAGCTATTGTACTGGTGGATATTCGTTCATTTTGGTTCGCACGTTAGTCCTACCTCAAGTTTTTCTCTTCCTGACCTAAATAGTTCATGAAAATGTGTTAGAGACATGTTTAGGGTCAAGGATGCACATTTATGAGCCAAGAATCCTTGAACTATGGGGTGTAGAGCGAAAAAACGAAATGGAAATCGTTGATTGTTATTTTGTTTTCCAGAGTAGAAAATGAGTTTGGGACGTCTTTAGAAAACTATTTTTGAGAAAAACTTAAAAATTACTCCAAATGAGCCTGTTTGATAGCTAGAAATGTATTTTAGGCCGAACTTTGTCCATTTTTCGAAAGCTATAATATTGGTGGATTATCGTTTGTTTTGGTCCGCACGGTAGTCCTACCTCAAGTTTCTCTCTTCGCGACCTATATAGTTTTTGCAAATGTGTCAGATACATGTTTAGGGTCATGGACGCATGTCTGAGGCATGACTCCCTGAACTACCGGATGTAGCACGAAAATACCAAAGGTAAATCGTTGCTGGTCACTTTGTTCTGCAAAGCAAAAACCGTGTCTGGGACATCTTTGGTAAATTCTTTTTGGGAAAAACTTAAATTTTACTCCAAATGACCTTGTTTTATAGCTAGAAATGCATTTTAGGTCGAATTTTAGTCCATTTTGTGAAAGCTATAGTATTAGTGGATTTTCATCCGTTTTGGTCCGCATACCTCAAGTTTCTCTCTTCGCAACCTATATAGTTCATGCAAATGTGTCAGAGACATGTTTAGGGTCATGGACACGCGTTTTGAGAAAATAATCCTTGAACTACGGGGTGTAGGACGAAAATACCAAAAGAAAATAGTAGCAGGTCATTTTTTTCCCCAAAGAAACTGAGTTCTGGACGTATTTGGTTGTGTATTTTTTGTAAAAACTTCAACATTCCTCCAAATGGGCCCATTTTGTACCTAGAAATGCATTTTAGGTCGAACTTTGGTCAATTTTTAAAAAGTTATAGCATTGGTCGATTTTCATCCATTCTGGTCTTTAGTCCTACGTAAAGTTTCACTCTAATGGACCTATATAGTACATGCAAATGTGTCAGAGACATGTTTAGAGTCAAGAACGCGCATTTATGAGGCAAGAATCCCTTAACTATGGGGTGTAGGACGTAAATACCAAAGAAAAGTCGTTGCCGGTCACTTTGTTTTCCAAGGTAGAAACCGAGTCTGGAACGTCTTTGGTAAATTATTTTTCGAAAAAACTTAAAAATTACTCCAAATGAGCCCATTTTAGAGATAGAAATGCATTTTAGGCCGAACTTTGGCCCATTTTTCGAAAGCTATAATACCTGTGGATTTTCGTCGATTTTGGTCCGCACGTTAGTCCTACCTCAAGTTTCTCTTTTCGCGACCGATGTAGTTCATACAATTGTGTCAGAGACGTATTTAGGGTCAAGGACGCGCATTTCTAAGCCAAGAATCCCTGAACGATGGTGCGTAGGACGAAAATACCAATAGAAAATCGTTGTTGGTCATATTGTTCCCCGAAGCAGAAACCGAGTCTGGGACGTCTTTGGGGAACAAAATGTCCAGTTCAAGTGTCCATGACCATGAAATGACCTTAACCAAAATGACCAAAGACGTCTAAGACTCAGTTCCTGCTTTGGTATTTTCACCCTACACCCCTTAGTTAGCGGATTCTTGCCTAAAAAACGTGCGTCCATGACCCTTAAAATGTCTCTGACACTTTTTCATGAACTATATAGGTCGTGAAGAGAGACACATGAGGTAGAGACACACTGAGTCTTAGACGTCTTTGGTCGTGTATTTTTGAAAAAAACTTCAACATTCCTCCAAATGAACCCATTTTATACCTATAAATGCATTTTAGGTTGAACTTTGGTCCATTTTTAAAAAGCTATACCACTGGTCGATTTTCGTCTGTTTTGGTCGGCACATTACTCCTACCTCACAATTCTTTTTTAGCGACCTAAATAGTTCATGAAAGTGTGTTAGAAACATGTTTATGGTCAAGGACGCACATTTATGAGCCAACAATCCCTGCACTATGGGGTGTAGGACGGAAATACTAAAGAGAAATCGTTTCTGGTCACTTTGTTCTCCAAAGCAGAAACTGAGTCTGGGATGTCTTTGGTAAATTATTTTTGGGAAAAACTTAAATATTTAATCCAAATGAGCCTGTTTTATAGCTAGGATAAATTTTAGGCCAAACGGTTGTCCATTTTTTGGAAGCTATAGTACTGGTGCATCTTCGTCCGTTTTGGTCTGCACGTTTGTCCTACCTCAAGTTTCATTCTTCGCGACCCATATAGTTCATGGACGCACGTTTTTGAGGTAAGAAGCCTTGAACTTCGAGGTGTAGGACGAAAATACCAAAGGAAAATAATTGTAGGTCATTTTGTTCCCTAAAGTAGAAGTTGAGTCTCGGACGTCTTTGGTCGTTTATTTTTTTAAAAAAATTAAATATTTCTCTGATGAGCCCATTTTATACCTAGAAATGCATTTTAGATCGAACTTTGTTCCATTTTTAAAAACCTACACCACTGGTCGATTTTCGACCGTTTTGAACCGCACATTAGTCCTACCTCATGTTTCACTCTTAAAGACCTATATAGTTCATGCAAATGTGTCAGAGACATATTTAGGGTCAATGACGCGGATTTCTTAGGCAAGAATCCCTGAACGATGGGATGTAGGACAAAAATACGAAAGGAAAATCGTTGCTTGTCACTTTGTTCCCCAAAGCAGAAACCAAGTCTAGGATGTCTTTGGTAAATTACTTTTGGAAAAAACATAAAAATTACTCCAAATGAGCGCGTTTTATTACTAGAAATGCATTTCTTGCCGAACATTGGTCCATTTTTAAAAAGCTATAGTACCGGTGGATTTTCGTTTGTTTTGGTTCGCACGTTAGTCCTACCTCAAGTTTCTCTCTTCACGACCTATAGTGTTCATGCAAATGAGTCAAAGACATGTTTAGGGTCATGGACGCAAGTTTTGAAGGCAAGAATCCCTTAACTATGGGGTGTAGGATGAAAATACCAAAGAAAAATCGTTGTAGGTCATTTTGTTCCCCAAAGAAGAAACTGAGTAGGTACTTCTTTGGTCGTTAATGTTTGGGAAAAACTTCAACATTCCTTCAAATGAGCCCATCTTATACCTAGAAATGCATTTTAGGTCGAACCTTGGTCCATTTTTAAACAGTTATACCACTGGTCGATTTTCTTTCGTTTTGGTCCGCTCATTAGTCCTACCAAAATGTTCACTGTTAGTAACCTATATATGTGATGCAAATGTGTCAGAGACGTGTTTAGGGTCAAGGACGTGCACTTCTGAGCCAAGAATCCTGAACTGTTGTGTGTAGGACGAAAATACCAAAGGGAAATCGTTGCTGGTCATATTGTTCTCCAAAGCAGAAACCGAGTCTGGGATGTCTTTGGTAAATTATTTTAGAGAAAAACTTAAAAATTATTCCAAATAAGCCCGTTTTATAGCTAGAAATGCATTTTTTGAAAGCTATAGTACTGGTGGATTTTCGACCGTTTTAGTTCACACGTTAGTCCTACGTCAAGTTTCTCTCTTCACGACGTATATAGTTCATGCATATGTGTTATAGACATGTTTAGGGTCATGGATGCGCGTTTTGGAGGCAAGAAACCCTTAACTACGAGGTGTAGGACGAAAATACGAAAGGGAAATCGTTGTTGGTCATTTTGTTCCATAAAGCAGGAACTGAGTTTTGGACGTCTTTGGTCGTTTATTTTTGGGAAAAACTTTAACATTCCTTCAAATGATCCCATTTTATACATAGAAATTTATTTTGGTTCGAACTTTGGTCCATTGTTTAAAAGTTATACCACTGGTCGATTTTCATCCATTTTTGTTCGAACATTCGTCCTACCTCAAGTTTCACTCTTTGCAACCTATATTGTTCATGAAAATGTGTCAAACACATGTTTAGGGCCAAGGACACGTATTTCTGAGCCAAGAATCGTTGAACTATAGGGTGTAGGTCGAAAATACAAAAGGAAAATCGTTGTTGGTCTCTTTGTTCCCCATAGCAGAAACTGAGTTTGGGTCGTCTTTGGTAAATTATTTTTTGACAACACTTCAAAATTACTTCAAATGAGACCGTTTTATAGGTTGAAATGCATTTTAGGCCGAACTTTGGTCTATTTTTTTAAAGCTATAGTACTTGTGGATTTTCGTCCGTTTTGGTCCGCACGTTGGTCCAACCTGAAGTTTCCCTATTCGCAACCTATATAGTTCATGCAAATGTGTAAGAGACATGTTTAGGGTCATGGACGTGCATTTCTGATGCGAGAATCCCTGATTTACGGGGTCGTAGGACAAAATTACAAATGGGAAATCGTTGCAGGTCTTTTTATTCCCTAAAGCAGAAACCGAGTCTGGGGCGTCGTTGGTCGTTTATTTTTGGGAAAAACTTCAAAATTTCTACAAATGAGCCCATTTTATACCGAGAAATTCATTTTAGGTCGAACTTTGGTCCATTTTTGAAAAGCTATACCACTGGATTTTCGTCTGTTTTGGTCTGCAGATTAGTCCTACCTCAAGTTTCACTTTGAACGATCTATATAGTTGATGCAAATGTTTTGAAGACATATTTAAGGTCAAGGATGCGCATTTTGGAGCCAAGAATATCTTAACTATGGGGGGTAGGAGGAAAATAGCAAAGAGAAATCACTTTTCGCCATTTGTTCCCCAAAGTAGAAACCGAGTCTAGGACGTCTATGGTAAATTATTCTTGTAAATGTGTTAGAGACATGTTTAGGGTCATTGAGATGCGTTTCTGAGGCAATAATTTCTGAACTACGAGGTGTAGGACGAAAATACCAAAGGGAAATTGTTGCATGTCATTTTGTTCCTCAAAGCAGAAACTGAGTCTGGGACGTCTTTGGTCGTTTATTTTTTGGAAAAACTTTAACTTTTCTCAAAATGATCCCATTTCATACCTAGAAATGAATTTTACACCGAACTTTGGTACATTTTTAAAAAGCAATACCATCGGTCGATTTTCATCCGTTTTGGTCCACACATTAGTCCTACCTCAAGTTTCACCCTTTGTGACCTATATAGATCATGCAAATGTGTCAGAGACATATTTACGGTCATGGACGCTCGTTTTTTGGACAAGAAGACCTGAACTATGTCGTGTACGAAAAAAACACCAAAGGAAAATTGGTGCAGGTCATTTTGTTCTTTAAAGCAGAAAGTGATTCTTGGACGTCTTTGGTCGTTTATTGTTGGGAACAACATTCCTTCAAATGATTCCATTTTATACCTAGAAACGCATTTAAGGTCGAACTTTGGTCAATTTTTAAAATGCTATACCACTGGTCGATTTTTGTCAGTTTTGGTCCGCACATTAGTTTTACCTCAAGTTTCACTCTTAGCGACATATATAGTTCATGCAAATGTGTCAGAGACATGTTTAGGGTGAAGCATGCGCATTTCTAAGCCAAGAATCGTTGAACTATGGGGTGTATGACGAAAATACCAAAAGGAAATCGTTGTTGATCACTTTGTTTCCCGAAGAACAAAATCGAGTCTCAGACGTCTTTGGTAAATTATTTTTGAGAAAAACTTAGAAATTACTCCGAATAAGCCCATTTTATTGCTAAAAATGCATTTTAGGAAAAATTTTGGTCCATTTTTCGAAAGTTATACTATTAGTGGATTTCGTCCGGTTTCGTCCGCACGTTAGTCCTACCTCAAGTTTCTTTCTTTGCGACCTATATAGTTCATGCAAATGTGTCAGAGACATGTTTAGGGTCATGGATGCACGTTTCTAAGGTAAGAATCTCTAAACTACGGGGTGTAAGACGAAAATACCAAAGGAATATCGTTGTAGGTCACATTGTTTCCTAGTGCAGAAACTGAGTATGGGACGTCTATGGTCATTTATTTTTTAGAAAAACTTGAACATTCCTCCAAATGATCTCATTTTATACCTAAATATGCATTTTAGGTCGAACTTTGTCTATTTTTAATAAGCTATACAACTAGTCGATTTTCGTTCGTTTTGGTCCGCACATTAGTCTTACCTCAAGTTTCACACTTAGCGACATATATAGTTCATGCAAATGTGTCAGAGACTTGTTTAGGGATAAGGACATGCATTTCTGAGCCAAGAATCCCTGAACTATGTGGTGTAGGACGAAAATACCAAAGGGAATTCGTTGCTCGTCACTTTGTTTCCAGAAGAAAAAAACCGAGTATGGGACGTTTTTGGTAAATTATTTTTGAGAAAAAACTTAAAAATTATTCCAAATGAGCCTTTTTTTTATCTAGAAATGCATTTAGCCCAAATTTTGTCCATTTTTCGAAAGCTACAATAATGGTGGATTTTCGTTCGCTTTGGTCCGCACATTAGTCCTACCTCAAGTTTCTCTCTTCGCGACCTATATAGTTCATGCAAATATGTCAGAGACATGTTTAGGGTCATGAACATGCTTTATGGGGAAAGAATCATCGAACTACGAGGTGTAGGATGAAAATACCAAAGGAAAATCGTTGTAGGTAGTTTTGTTCTCCAAAGTAGAAACAGAGTTCGGGACGTATTTGGTCATTTATTTCTGTGAAAAACTTCAACATACCCCCAAATGAGCCCATTTTATAGTTAGAAATGCAATTTATTGCGAAACTTTGGTCCATTTTTAAAAAGCTCTGTACCACTGGTCGATTTTCGTCCGTTTTGGTCCGCACATTAGTCCTAACTCAAGTTTCACTCTTAGTTACCTATATAGTCTGCAAATGTATTAGAGAAATGTTTAAGGTCAAGGATGCGCATTTCTGAGCCAGGAATCATTGAACTATGGAGTGTAGGACGAAAATGCCAAAGGGAAATCGTTGCTACTCACTCTCTTCCGCAAAGAAGAACAGAGTATGGGACGTCTTTGGTAAATTATTTTTGAGAAAAACATAAAAATTACTCCAAATGGGCCCGTTTTATAGCTAGAAATGCTTTTTAGGCCGAACTTTGGTCTATTTTCGAAAGTTATAGTATTGAAGATTTTCGTCTGTTTTGGTCTGTACGTTAGTCCTACCTAAATTTTCTCTCTTCGCGACATATATAGTTCCTTAAAATATGTTAGAGACATGTTTAGGGTCACAAACGCGCATTTGTGTGGCAATAATTTATGAACTACGAGGTGTAAGACGAAAATACCAAAAGAAAATCGTTGTAGGTCATTTTGTTCCCCAAAGCGGAAACTGAGTCTGGGACGTCTTTGGTCGTTTATTTTTGGGAAAAACTTTAACATTTCTCAAAATGAGCCCATTTTATACCTAGAAATGCATTTTAGGCCGAACTTTGGTCCATTTTTAAAAAGCTATACCCTGGTCGATTTTCGTCTGTTTTGGTCCGGACATTAGTTCTACCTCAAGTTTCACCCTTCGAGACCTATATAGATCATGCAAATGTGTCAGAGACATATTTAGGGTCATGGACGCTCGTTTTTTAGACAATAATACCTTAACTAGGTGGTGTACGACAAAAATACCAAACGAAATCAGTGCAAGTCATTTTGTTCTGTAAATCAGAAAGTGATTCTGGGACGTATTTGGTTGTTTATTGTTGGGAAAACCTTCAACATTCCTTAAAATGATTTCATTTTATACCTAGACATGTTTAGGCAAGAATCCCAAAACTACTGGGTGTAGGATGAAAATACCAAAGGAAAATCGTTGTAGGTAATTTTGTTCCCCAAAGTAGAAACTGAGAATGAGACATCTTTGGTCGTTTATTTTTTTGGAAAGACTTCAATATTCCTCTCCATATGAGTTGGTTTTATCGCTATAAATGAATTTTAGGCCGAACATTGGTCCATTTTTTCAAACGCTATAGTCATGTGAATTTTCATTCATTTTGGTGTGCACGTTAGTCTTATCTCAAGTTTCGCTCTTCGCGACCTATATAGTTCATGCATACGTGTCGGAGACATGTTTAGGGACATGGACGCAAGTTTCTGAAACAAGAATCCTTGAACTGCGGGATGTAGGATGAAAATACCAAAGGGAAATTGTTGTAGGTCATTTTGTTTACTAAAGCAGAAACTGAGTCTGGGACGTCTATGGTTGTTTATTTGTGGGAAAAACTTCAATATTCCTCCAAATGAGCCTATTTTATACTTAGAAATGAATTTTAGTTCGAACTTTGGTCCATTTTTAAAAAGCTATGTACTACTGGACGATTTTCGTTCGTTTTCGTTCGCAACTTCGTTCTACCTCGAGTTTCACTCTTAGCGACCTATATAGTTCATGCAAATGTGTCAGAGACATGTTTAGGGTGAAGGACGCACATTTCTAAGCCAAGAATCGCTGAACTGTGGGTTGTATGAAGAAAATACAAAATGGAAATCGTTCCTGGTTACTTTGTTTCCCGAAGAACAAAATCGAGTCTCAGACGTCTTTGGTAAATTGTTTTTAAGAAAAACTTAGAAATTACTCCAAATAAGCCCATTTTATAACTAGAAATGCATTTTAGGAAAAATTTTGGTCCATTTTGTGAAAGTTATACTATTAGTGGATTTTCGTCCGGTTTTGTCCGCACGTTAGTCCTACCACAAGTTTCTCTCTTTGCGACCTATATAGTTCATGCAAATGTGTCAGAGACATATTTAGGGTAATGGACGCGCATTTCTGAGGCAAGAATCCCTAAACTACGAAGTGTAGGACGAAAATGCCAAAGGAAAATCGTTGCAGGTCACTTTGTTCCTCAAAGCAGAAACTGTGTCTGGGACGTTTTTGGACGTTTATTTATGGGAAAAGCTTTAATATTTCTCCAAATAAGCCCATTTTATACTAAGAAATGCATCTTAGTTCGAACTTTGATCCATTTTTAAAAATCTATGTACTACTGGTCGATTTTCATTCATTTTGGTTTGCAAATTCATCCTACCTCAAGTTTCACTCTTAGTGACCTATATTGTTCATGCAAATGTGTCAGAGACATGTTTAGGGTGAAGGACGCGTATTTTTAAGATAAAAGTCGCTGAACTATGGTGTGTATGACGAAAATACCAAAAAGAAATCTTTGCTAGTCACTTTGTTTCCCGAAGAATAAAATCGAGTCTAAAACGTCTTTGATAAATTGTTTTTTAAAAAAACTTAGAAATTACTCCAAATAAGCACATTTTATAGCTAGAAACTGAGTCTGGCACATCTTTGGCTGTTTATTTTAGAGAAAAACTTCAATATTCCTTCAAATGATCCCATTTTATGCCTAGAAATGCATTTTCGGTCGAACTTTGTCCATTTTTAAAAAGCTATACCACTGGTCGAGTTTCGTCCGTTTTGGTCCACACATTAGTCTTACCTCAAGTTTCACTCTTAGCGACATATATAGTTCATGCAAATGTGTCAGAGACATGTTTATGGTCAAGGACATGCATTTATGAGCCAAGAATCCCGGAACTATGTGGTGTTGGACGAAAATACTAAAGGAGAATCGTTGCTGGTCACATTGTTTCCAAAATAAAAAAATTGAGTCTGGGACGTATTTGGTAAATTATTTTGGAGAAAAAACTTAAAAATTACTCCAAATGATCCTTTTTTTAGCTAGAAATGCATTTTAGCTCGAACTTTGGTCCATTTTTTGAAAGCTACTGTAATGGTGGATTTTTTTTCGGTCTTGTCCGCACGTTAGTCCTACCTCAAGTTTCTCTCTTCGCGACCTATATAGTTAATGCAAATGTGTCAGAGACATGTTTAGCGTCATGGACGTGCGTTTATGGGGCAAGAATCCTCGAACTACGACGTGTAGGACTAAAATACCAAAAGGAAATCCTTGTGGGTAATTTTTTTCTCCAAAGTAGAAACTTAGTCGGGGACATCTTTGGTCGTTTATTTCTGGGAAAAACTTCAACATTCCTCCAAATGAGCCCATTTATTTGTTAGAAATGCATTTTAGTTCGAACTTTGGTCCATTTTTAAAAAGCTATGTACCACTTGTCCACTTGTCCACTTGTCCACTTTGGTCATGAAAATGTATCAAAGACATGTTTAAAATCAAGGACGCGCATTTCTTAGCCAAGAATCCCAAAACTATGGGTTGTAGGACGAAAATACCAAAGGGAAATCATTGATGGTCACTTTGTTTCCCACAATAGAAACCGAGTCTGGGACGTCTTTGGTAAATTATTTTTGGTAAAATCTTAATAATTACTAAAAATCAGCCCGTTTTATAGCCAGAAGTGCATTTTACACCAAACTGTTGTACATTTTTCAAAAGCTATAGTAGTGGTGGATTTTCGTCCTCTTTGGTCCGCACGTTAGTCCTACCTCAATTTCTCTCTTCGCGATCTATATAGTTAATGCAAATGTGTCAAAGACATGTTTAGGGTCATGGACACGTGTTTCTGATGCAAGAATCCCTGAACTACGGGGTGTAGTATGAAAATAGCAATGGGAAATCGTTGCGCATCATTTTGTACCCCATAGTAGAAACTGAGTCTGGGACGACTTTGGTCGTTTATGTTTGGGAATAACTCCAACATTCCTCCAAACGAGCCCATTTTATACCTAGAAATGCATTTTTGGTCGAATTTTGATCCATTTTTAAAAAGTTATACCACTTGTCGATTTTGGTCTGTTTAGGTCCGCACATTAGTCCTACCTTAAGTTTCACTCTTATCGACCTATATAGTTCAAGCAAATGTGTCAGAGACATCCTTAGGGTCTAGGACGTGCATTTCTGAGCCAAGATTCCTTAAATTATGGGTGTAGGACGAAAATACAAAAAAAATCGTTGTTTGTCACTTTGTTCCCCAACGCAGTAACCGAGTATGGGACGTATTTGGTAAATTATTTTTGGGAAAAATTAAACAATTACTCCAATGACCCTGTTTTGTACCCTACTACAAAAAGCACTTTACTTGACACTTTCAAGTTTACTATTCTTGACGGTTTTATACAAAACCGTCAAGTAAAGTTAAAAACCGTCAAGAATAAACAAAAGAGGAAAAATTAGGATTTTTTGCTGATTTTTTTTAATACTTGACGGATTTTACCTGTCAAGTTTAGTGTATTTTTACTTGACAGATTTTAACCGTCAAGTAATAGAGTTAAATTAAAAAGAATTCATTTGGGCTCCCATTTCATCCTAAAAGCGCGTCTTTTCTCTCCCAAAATCACGAAACTTCTTTTCTTTTCTTTCCCCTTTTTCTCTTCGTCTTTCTTTTCCCTTTCCCTCTCTTCAAAATTTTTCGTCTACACAAATTGAAGAACGACGCCAATGGTCTCTTTGCACCACAAGCGCCGGCCAACAACACCTGGAGCGGCGACCACCTGCACCGAAGCGTCGGCCACCTGCACGCAAAACGTCGACGGTATTTTCGTTCGTACTTTCTTTAGCTCTAATTCGTTTCTCAACCGTTCACCACTCTGATTTCTCACTTATATCTAGGGACGATGAGGGAGGAGTTTACCATGGTGCATCTGATTGCGCGTTGGTTAGTCACTTTTGCTACTGGAGATATTGCATTCAGTGAAGTAGAGACGTAGACTAGGGTTTATGCAAAATCGATGTCGTTAGTGCTCGACGCCGTAGAGAGGAATTTTGAGGAAATAACTCGTAAGTTGGGTGTTGGGTTTTCTAAAAAAATTGGGTAAATGGGTTTGGTAATAGCTAGGGCAGCACACCATCTACCTTGAGTTTTTCTAATGATGCTCGAAAGGATTTTATAGTAACGTTTATATTGAAGATGTTGTACAATAGGCTTTTATAGTAACGTTTTCTGAATGCTAAAGAAGATATCATATCTTATGTCCAGCGCTTGAATGCTGAGGTATGATTCGTCACTTTCTCTGCTTTAGTTTTTGAAAGTAGTTGTTGATCTTTTCCTTTCTAGTGGAAATTTCAATCAATCATTGGTTTCATTTGCATATTAATCAATGTAGCCTAATTATATTGCCTTGACTCAACAATCATCTTGTTGGATCATCTTTAAGTATCAACTATTATGGTGCTTTTGAACCTCCAATTTATGTTTGAATTTAGTAAAGGAGAGAATTTGTTTTGGTTCTCAAGTTAGCATTTTGCTGAAAAATATATATGTTGTGATAACTTAGGCTTCTTGATTTTTGTTAATTAGTCTTTTATCCTTCCCTCTCCCTCCCTCTTCAGTTGCTTATATTCCAACAGGTGGGCTTGTGGGCAGCAGTAGAAAAAACAAGGAAAATATGGATTGTTACTGTTTATTGTTTCAAGTTTGGTGGCTGTTAGGCAATTGCTCTTTGTTTGGTATTGTTTCATTTATTCTCATCATCAATACAGTTGAGTTCACCATGTTGATAAGTT
>JBBPDJ010000072.1:0-46633 GCA_037974625.1 Cucumis cinereus | reverse complement strand
ACTCTCTTTTTCTTTTCTCAATTCCTCATATTCTCTCAAACTCTCTTTTTCTTTTCTCAATTCCTCATATTCTCTCAAACTCTCTTTTTCTTTTCTCAATTCCTCATATTCTCTCATACTCTCTTTTTCTTTTGTTGCGACTTCTTCTCTTCTTTTCTCTAACTTTTCTTGATCAATAAGTACTTCTCTGGAGAAAAATGGTACAAGTATAGTTTTTCTTCCATTGTGTGTGAAAGTGTAACGGTTAAGAAAACCATCATAAATAACCTTCCTATCAAAGAGCCAGGACCTTCCAAGGAGTATGTCACCTGCATGCATGGGTACCACATCATACAATACTTTATCCTTGTATCTCTTTATGGCAAAAGGAACATTCACCTGCTTAGTCACCATGAGTTCTCCACAATGATTAAGCCAATGCAATTTGTAAGGTCATGGATGAGGTGTAGTATACAAGTCTAGTCATAAGATTAAACTGGAGCTCACCACATTTGTACAACTCTCACTGTCAATCACAACACTACACGACACATTTTATACAAGGCAACATGTATGAAAAAGATTCTCTCTCTGATTCTCCAAATCATCCTCTTTCACGTGTGTACTTAAGACCCTTCTAGTGACTATGGACAATCATGAGGTATCTTCCACTACATCTCTCCTTCTTCATCACTTATTAATTTTTTTGTCTCTTCATCATCTTCACTCACATCAAAGATTATCTCTCCTCCTCTAATGATTATTGTCCTTTTATTAGGACATTCTCTACTTATGTGACTCACTCCTTGACTTTTCTAACACTTAAGGTCTCTATTTCTAGCTTGTTGGAATTTATGTCCTAAAACTCGTAGATAGTAAATGTAATCCGTTGACCGTCATTAATAAAAAGTTATTATTCTAATTTCAATAAAGTGTTATTGATTATTTTTGTCTTATTAACCCAAAAGCCAATAAACTAAGTTCCTAAGTTACTTTATGAGTCTTGAGCTGTATGTGAAGACATATAAGGATCAATGTTCAAGATATAGCTTAAAGGGTTTATAGTATAGGGATAACGTTGGGTACCTTATCCTGGTAACACTATGGATACGATCCACTTTGTATTTGATACAAACACAATGATCTAACGTGTTCGTGTAGGTGACACGCGAGTGGGGGTATCATATGCAACGAGTTTGCGTAAGGCTGGATCACGAAATAATAACCACTAGATGTAACTTCGTTAATTAGTTAGGTTTCTATTTCAATAGGATAACCTAGGCAACTTAGTCTTAATCCTAAGTGTATTATGAACTCTTGTTCAGGAGGGAATATCCTTTGATTTATATGGGTGAGAATGGCTAGATTGCCGATTCAATAAGTCTATCATTTTGGAAACAAGATCGAGGGGCAAACTAGAAATATAATCACACAAGATGGAATTTACTCATTTCCGACTTTAGGGTAAGTAGATAAGTGTTCCCTTAAATGGTATCTCTGTAACTTGAACAAAGGGCCCTACCCTCTCTATGACACTAGAGAAATTTTTGTTTAATGGTTGGACCATAAACAAGTTGTTCATTAGAGGAGCACTGGATAAAACGCTAATTTGACACACTTGTGAAGGACTAACTTGCGGTTATTGGTCTATATCCATGGACAGAAAAATATATCTACAATGAGAATAGTTTAGCTGTGAGTCTTTAGTGGAGTGTACACACAATTAACGAATATTGATTAATGTGGTTAATGAGTTTAACCAATTAATCTCATTTCGTTGTAGCTTCTGACCTGTAGGTCCATTAGGTCCCCTTCCTAGCTTGTAAAGGGTAATAAGGTTAATATATCTTGGATATAATTTGAAATGTTCAAATTGACTTAGGAAATTGATCTAATGTATGATGATACATTATAATATAAAATTTATTATTTAATTAAACTTTATTAAATAATTTTATTTTGGATGTGATTCAAAATTAAGTTATTAGAGAATAAAATATTTGAATAAGTTCAAATATTATTTTAATGTGAATTCAATTCATATTAAAACTGTAGATTAAATTTAATGCGTATATGATACACATTAAACTATAAGTTATGAGAGAATTTTGTATTTGAATATGATTCAAATATGAATAAAATTAAATATAAGATATTTAATTTAGTAATTAATTAATAGTTTAGTTTAATTATATTTAATTAAATTAAAACTATAGGTTATAGTAGAGATATTTATTTAAATATGATTTAAATGGAATATTAATTAAATATGATTTAATTAATTAATTAATTTAATTCAATTTTAATTTAATCAAAATTAAATTAAATAACTGTGAAAAACGTGAGATTCACCTACATAATCCCACATTTCTCTCTAACCTCCTTTACTTCATCCTGAAAAAAGGGAGATGATAAATAGTTATTTTCTGTGATTTGAGAAAAGCAGGTGTGCATATGAAAAAGAAAATCCTCTTTTTCTCTCTACAATTTTCTCTCAAAAAATTCTCAAATCCCAAGAGGTTCCCACAAACCAAAACCTCAATTACTCAGAGGATAAGAAAGGTTTCAAGTGGTGGTGGCTTCCAAATTTGACAATCTGTAGATTCAAAGACGTCGATAAGAGTAAGTTCACCTCTTCTCTGAAATTTTATTTCTATTAGAAAGCATGCTTAGCCTTAAATATTTTTTACAGTATGTTCTCTGTATTTTTATTGCCAATTTATTTGGTATTTTTAATTTTTCAAATTAAAATTGAGTAATGTTTCTGTAAAGTCTTCTGTTGCGTAAGAGCTCTCATCCCTTCATACACGTGGGTGCCTCCACCTTTGGTTTTGTTTTTTTCTGAGAATTTTGTTTTATCTTTAGGTTTATCACTTACTATCTTGGCTTTAAGTTTAGAATCGGTAAATTTGTCACCATGTTTTCAAGAAGTTGACTAGGAAAAACTTTTAGAAGCGAACTTTGATTTGCACCTCTATAACTGTTTTTCAACTTTTCTATAAGATGCACTAAATTCTCCATATCTTCGCACTCTTGCATCTTAACACGTTCTGCCACATCAATATTTTAATCCATGAAGGAATCTGGCCATATTGTTCTCTTCATCCTCATCCATATCCAATTTTTTCATCAACATCTTCATTTCCTTGTAATAATCGTCTCTACTCTTACTCCCTTGGCGTAAACTCTTGAAGTCGTTGTGCACAATCTCTCAAGTAATATTTTGGCACAAACTGACTCTTCATGAGCTCTCTAAATTCTAGCCATGTCTCAACTAGACCCTCTTATCACCTCCTCCTCTTAGAACACACCTTATCCCACCATGTTTGTGCATACCCCTTAAAATGTGTTATTGAGATAGTTACCTTTTTCTCTTCAGAGAAATCGTTACCACGGAAGGTATGTTCTGCCTCATGTTCCTATTGGAAGAAGTCTTCAAGATTAGACGTACCATGAAATTTGAAAATGTAACTTTAATCTTTCCAAAACCTCGATCTCTATGGTTGTTTTCTCTTCTACCTTGTGGTCTCCTATTATGGAAACCTTCCCTTCCTCTCGAGCCATGACACTCCCCTCTCCTAGGTTCATCTATAACAGGATTAGATTCAAATTCATTTTGCTTTGAATCTTCATCCTCCTCAAGATCCCCCACAACTTGTCTCCTTACTTCAGGTTTTTTCCTAGCTTGAAACCTTTGTTCTAGTCTATCTAACATCGCATTGATTAGAGTTTCCAAGCGCTGCATGACTTCCTCATCGAGTCCTCATTGTAACTGTCCCTATGGAGCATCTCCATTGTCTGCCATTACTGCAAAACAAAAACAAGTGAAAGAAAAATGGACCTCACAATCACTCCCTCACGTGTTTTTCTCGATAGGTGATGTTCACTCGTGTTTACACTCAATTTGTAACTCTCACTCACATATATGAACTCTTTTAGTAGGGTGATAGCCAAGATTTTGCAACCAAGTTCAGAAGAGAAAACCAACAACAAACCAAACAAGAATGACTGTAATGTGTCAAACTCAGCAAATAACCAATTGAATGCAACAAAAACAAAAACTAGAAATCAAGAACCTAATGTTCGAGATTCAATAAACTAGACAAGAAACAACAAAAATATGATATCTAGAATTAAAAATCTAATATTTAAAATTTAGAGAATTATGCAAGATGGACAAAGAAAGACAAACTACTAGACAAAATAATGACAAAAAAAAAACAAAGAATTAAGAATAAAATCCAACGATACTAATTTTACCCAAAACTCAATTCAAATCATCAACCGCCAGATGTAGTTGAAGAGTTACACCGACTGGGTTAACAATTTGTTTGTGTCATCTTCATTACTGTCTATTGCTTCTTTGTTGGCTACTGTGTCAGTAACATTCGATCTAGCATATCTCTTCTGATTAATCCTCTGTTTTTCAAATTTAATAGTCATTTGACGATGTTTATGAAAACTTATTGCAAATGACAAAACTTCATTGGTGTCTATCAATAACATTGATAGTTAAGAGATGAAAGCTCTTGCACAACGGAAGATTTAACAGAACCATTACTCAATTTTAATTGAGAAATTAAAACTATCAAATACATTGGCAAAATTACAGAAACAATTTACTGTAAAATAATAAATAGCTAAGCATGCGGATAGAAAAATAAATAAAATTACGAAGAAAAAACTGAAACTTACTTTCGTTGTCGACTCTAAATCTACAAATCACCAAATGTGAGGTCACCACCACTTGAAACCTATCTTATCCTCTGGATAGATAAGGTTTGGTTTGTGAGAACTTTTGGGAGAGAAAAAGAGAGGAACTCTTTTTTTTTTTTTTTTCTTTTGAAAATCCTAGCTATTCTTAGCATGATATCAGGGAATCTCATTGTTATTACTCAAACAAGCATGAAATGTATGCTTGCATATTCGTCCATCAGTCAAATTGAATATGTAATTATTGGAATAATTGTTAGAGACTCAAATGGTAGATATGCATGGATGATAACTTATATGCTCTTCTATATAGCCATGAATCTATGAACTTTTGCTCGCATTGTATCATTTGGTCAACCGAAGAGAACTATTTAGAACATTTTTTTGTTCTATAACAAAAGAAGGTTAGAGATTTCTGTGGAATTACGTAGGTGAATCTCACATTTTCCACAATTATTTAATTTCAATCAAATCAAAATTAAATTAATAATTAATTAAATTACATTTAATTAATATTCCATGAACCTCTCTCATACCATTTAGTTTTTAATTTAATTTAGTTAAATTTAATTAAACTAAACTGTTAATTAATTCTGCATTTAATTAATTACTAAATTAAAGATCTCATATTTATTATAATTCAAATATAATATTTTCTCATAACTTTTAGTTTTCTAATTTAATTTAATTAAATCAAATTTAATTAAACTAAACTATTAATTAGTTCTTGAATTAATTAATCACTAAATTAAATATCTCACATTTAATTTAATTCTTATTTGAATCATATTCAAATATAATATTCTCTCATAACCTATAGTTTAATGTGTATCATATACGCATTTAATTTATAGTTTTAATATGAATCTAATTCATATTAAAATAATACTTGAATTTATTCAAATATTTTAATATTTCATAACCTAATTTTGAATCACATCCCAACTAAAATTATATTATAAAGTTTAATTAAGATATAAACTTTATATTATAATATATCATCATACATTATATTATTTTCCTAAGTCAATTTGCATATTTCAAATTATATCTAAAATATAGTAGCCTCATTACCCTTTACGAGATAGGAAGCAGACCTAATGGACCTACAGATCAGAAACTACAACGATATGAGATTAATTAGCTAAACTCATTAACCACTTTAATTAATATTCGTTAACTTTGTGTACACTCCACTAAAGACTCACAATTGAACTCTTCTCACTGTAGATATATTTTTTTGTCCACGGATATAGACCAATAACATCAAGTTAGTCATTCACAAGTGTTCGTAACACCAGGTGGGTCAAATTACTGTTTTACCCCTAGGTTACTTCTTAGTCCTTAAATATCAGTGCTCCTCTAATGAACAACTTGTTTATGGTCCAACCAATAAACAAATATCCCTCTTGTGCCATAGAGAGGGTAGAGTCATTTGTTCAAGTCCCGAAGACATCATTTAAGAGAAAACTCATCTATTTATCCTAAAGTCGGAAAAGAGTGAATTCTATCTTGTGTGATTATGTTTCCAACTCTCCACTCGGTATTGTCTCCAAAATGGTAGGTTTATTGAGTCGGCAATCTTGCCACTCTCACCTGTATAAAATCAAAGGACAATCTCTCGTGAACAAGAGTTCACAATAAGCTCAAAATTAAGACTAAGTTGCCTAGGTAATCCTATTGAAATAGAAACATAACTAGTCAACGGAGTTATATCTAGTGGTTACTATTTCGTAGCATAGTCTTATACAAACTCATTCCATAGGATACCCCCACTCGCGTATCACCTACACGAACACGTTCGATCATTGTATTTGTATTATAAATACAAAGTGGGTCGTATCCATAGTGTTACCAGGATAAGGTACTCAACTTTATCCCTATACTATGAACCTTTTAAGTTGTATCTTGAACATTGATCCCTATATGTCTCTACATACACTTGAAAACTCATAAATCAACTTAGAATGTTAGTTTATTGGATTTGGGTTAATAAGACAAAAATAATCAAATAATTAATAAATTTTTATTGAAATTGGAATAATAACTCTTTATTAATAATGATCGACGTATTACATTTACTTTTTACGAGTTTTAAGACATAAACCCAACAGATAGATAAGAGTCTATGATAAGGCAATCCTAATCCTCAATTTAAAGATTCAAGCTAATATGTAGCAAGAACCTTTGAAACTAAGAAACTAACACCTCCTTATACTAATTTAGATCAACCAAGAGAATGTTAGAATTAGATTACCTCTTAGATTGAAGATCTAGAAGCAAGATTTGAAAATCTTTTTCTAAATTGAGTCACCCCACAATCAAACTTGATCAAAGTTAGATTGAATGACTGCATGCATTCTATCACAAGAATTGCAAATTTTAAGAAAAAAAATCTGAATATGAGATTTCAAATTTCATTCATCAAAGTCTTTGGTCTCTTTCAATTACAAGAGTAGAAGAATTATATAGCTTAGTAGAGATTCTAGTACATTTAATGCAAATGTCAAAATGTCAAAATAAAATATTAAAGTTGTCTTCAATCTTCGAACCTTCAATTCCCTCCACCATCTTTGATGTTTTTTCATTAATGACAAACTCTTTCTTTGACTTGTCTCTACCTTCAATACATTGCATTAAAAACTCCATATTTTCCATAAAAATCTTAAACTAAAATGACATAATTTCAAATCTTAAATTTAACCCTAAAATGCTAGAAATTAATTAGAAATAACTAAAGTTTACTAAAGAAACTCATATTTTCCAATTTAGACATTGATAGATAGGAATCTATTAGTATCTAGATTCTAAAATATTGTTATATTTTATAAATATTTTTATTCATTGTGTTATATTTAAAAACAACCTTATTTTAAAACCTAATTTAATTAATATAAAGTTGATAATATCTTTTGTCACGTAATTCTAATTTATTATTATTTTTTTTTGAAAAGACACGTAATCCTAATTTAACTAACAACTTCTCCATGTCACATTCCAGTTTACGCCAAAGTATTTCACAGTGTAACGGGGCCCACATTCTCTTATTTCCTTTCAAACTAGAGTGTCTTGAACTTTTGTGGGAGAGCGGAGTATGCAACGCCGTCGTTTTCGTCGTTCCTCTTCAAAAAGTTCCAATTCCGCTGAAATGGGAACCTAAACCAGTAAACGACACCGTATCAATCTCTTTAATGGCCTACCAACTGGCTTCCGTCGCCAATCAAATGCTCTCTCTTTTGACTGCTTTCTGTCAGTGAAATTCGTCATTTCCACAACACTCAAATATCTGAACCACAGTTCGAAGTAACGCTGATCGCAGTCGCCCGGTTCTTTCGTCCAATCCTTCGCTTTCCATTTTCAACGATCTTCGTCTTGTAGCATAGCGAAAAGACATCAACTTCAATATGTCAAATCTTGGCTCTTCTCTTCCCGATGCGACTGCGGCGGCCGGTAATTTTCACACCTGCATTTTGTACCTGAAAACTTGTAGAACGTAATTGGATTTTTTTTGTGTGGTTAGCTCGGTTTATATGTTGTTTGGAGGTGCATTGTCTTACTTGTGGTTCCGATCTTTGAGTTGAGTTTGCGGTGTGGATGATTATGATCATTTAATAAATAAATTCATCTTTGTCAGAAAGAATTGATAATTCTTGGCATAAGGAATATTGTAGTGATCGGCGGCTGGTGGAGGTCTTAGTGATGCTTTTCTTTCCCCTCTCTTGTAGTTTAGTTTAGCTAGTTCGGTTTACAAGTAGTTGTTATGTTTGTTAGTTGTGGGTGCGATGGAGATGATTAGGATCGCTTTCTGCTTTGCTTGATCTGTGAGATTAGAGATATAGAATTGATAGTTCTTGTCTATGACCTTGGAAATATAATAGTGATCCGTAGCTGTTGAAGTTCTTATCTACGTTTTTCTAGTTGTGCCAATTTTCTACTTTCTGTACCAAAACGCATTACGTAATCTGGAGGCTTTTGAAGCTAGTTTAGCTTACATGTAACTGTTAAACGGAACTGCGATTACTTGTTGCAATTTTTGATCATTTTTCAGCTTTGATAGAGTTTTTATATTAGATGAGATTTGGTATATATAAATCCATCCAAATTAGAAAGAAATTGTTCACGTTTTTTGTTCCGGAAAATAAAGTAGTGAACAGCAGAGCTGGAGTTCTTATCTCTGTCGTCGTACCAATCTTTGTGATGAAGCAAATTTCGTGGCCACAGGTAAATAGGAAGTAGAAGCTGCCAGTGCATGATATTGGAGTTAGTTTTCATAATAATGAGGATAGAATAGGATCAGTAGATCGTGGAAGGTGAAAATGTTGGTGAAAGCATGTTCTTGATCATTCTTGAGAAATGGTTTCACGAGTGATGAAATAGAGAGATTTTACGGCTAAGCTTTGACGAGCGTGACTACATGAATACGCCTTTCCCCTGCACTTTTGGGAGTTGAGTTTCTGTTTTTAGTTGAATTTGAATCCCTTTTTGGGGCTTTCTGTCATATCTTTGGTGTGCCTTCACTGATGTTCAAACCTTCATATTAGGATCAAACAATTTTATAAATAAAGATATAAAAGTTCTGAAGATGTCTGGGTTGAGACATAGCAGTCCAATTAAATTGTATTAAAACGATGAAAATGATTTGCTTTCCGCTGAAAGTAAGAAAGCAACAAGACTTGTAGTGCAGTGATATCTAATTTTGGTGGCATGATTTATTAGTTTCACCCTTTCGCTTTGATCTGTCCACTTGGTGTTTTTGTTCTCCTTTTCTGGAAAATTCACTGCCTGGCAAACTTGATAGATCTCACTCACTTATTAGAGTTGGAGCATTTTGCTGGAACATTTGGTAAGATAGGAGTGGAAGGAACTTTCATGAAAAAAGAGTTAACTTATATAGATTTTTTTTATGCAATAGTTAATAAGGTTGTGAAATGGTATAAATGTTCTTATTCCACCACTATATCTTTTCCGCTCTCCTTTTACAGTTGGAAAGTTCTTTTGTAATTTCTCTATTTGGGCTTTCCATTTTTTTGTAATTTCATACTATCAATAAAATAGTATCCAGAAAAACAGATCTCTCACTTGTTGTTTATGCAGAAAAGCTGAGCGTTGGCTTCCTAGGTCTTGGAATCATGGGTTCACCAATGGCACAGAATCTTATAAAATCTGGGTATGATATATGAGAACGCTTTTTCCTTTGTCTGTTTCCCTCTCGATTCTCCTTTTAAATCTGTATCATTAACTTACAGACGTTTCTATAGTATAGGTTGACTAAGATATAATCACAACGGCATGACATTTTATTTTAAAAATTATAGAATTTCTGTCTCAAGTACTTTGACTATTCCAGTTGAAGAAAACCGATAGTTTATGCGTTTACTTGAGTTAGGTTTCTCTTGGTATCAATCCTTTTAATATGTGGTCTCCTCTTGCTTGTAGACATGATGTGACAGTCTGGAATAGGACCAAGAGCAAATGCGATCCTCTCATCAACTTGGGTGCAAAGTAAGTTCTGGATGTCCCAAAAAAAATATATATACACACACACACACACACATATATACTGCATACCTAATGTCATTATGCAAGCAAAGCCCATACCTTATTGAGGTTTTGAGGACTTAGTTTCCAAAATACATCCGTGATATGGTTAGACATTCTTGGTGCACACTTTTATGTAGTGTTCGGTAAAATAGGAATTGAGAGGGAAGGAAAAGGAGAATTGGGGGAGAAACTCGGAGAATTACTTTGCCAATCTCACAAAGTAATCTTGTCTAGCAAACAAGGAAAGGAAACAAATATTTCATTGAAGTGAATGAGGTATCCAAAAACTTAAAAGAAATTATGAAAAGAAAGTGCCAGTTATATCTTTGATAGAGTGACAATTATTAGAAAAGGAAGAAAGAATAGAGTTCCACTCCAAAGAGAAGCAAAAGTGAATTCGAGTTCAAACAACCTTGGGAACTCCTTAAAGGTAAACCGAAACTTTCTCTAAGTAAGAAAGGAAACATAGAAATTAATTTGAAACACCAAGTTTTATTGGAATACATGAGAGTTGAGGAACATGTGACTCATATAATCTTGGGAAACTTTGCAAAGTACTAGTTCGGCTAGAGAAACATTTGGATTCCTCTCCTGTAGTTATTATCATTAAGATTTATGCTAGGAAAATTGACCAGAGAAATTTTGTCTTCGAGCTACATGATATGATCTGAATAAATCGAGCGATTAGTTCTGTGAATGGCCCCCCATCCGACTAAACTCTTTCGTTCTCAATTGAAGAGGAGGTCTAAATGTAGCATTCTTTTCTATTTCGAATTTCGTATTTTAAAAGATAGATTGAAGGATTACAGGTTTTGCATATCTTTGCCTTTTTTTTCTTCTTTTTAAAAAATGTGTTGAAAATAATTGTACTAAGGTATTTGTGTAATTGTTATACCCTTATTTATTTCCTTTTTTGTCAAGGCCCATTATGGCCTATATATATGTCCTCCCTTGTAGTCTTTTAATTATTACAAAGATATACAAAATATTCATATCGTGGTTTTTTCTCCCTGAACTAGGGTTTTCCACGTATACCCGGTGTTATTCTTTCTTTTCTTCTATTATTATTTTTATAAAATGTATCATCATATGTATGGTGAAGATTATAAAAAGATTGCTAAGTTTTTAACTAATAAAACTGTAGTATGCCGTCGTTGATATTCTAAGAAATAAGAATACCATACTTTTCTTTGAAAAAATGAAAAACTATACTTTAGTAGGAAATATACATATTATGTTGTTTTCAAATATAGCAAAATGAATCAAAATATTTACAAAATATCACAGTCTATCTATGATGGAAATCGATAAACAAGATAGACTACTATAACGGAAAGACACCAAATTTTTATCTTTGTTCGTAATTTGAAGAGTCAATCATATTTTTGTAATGGAAAGATAAAGAAGTCTATCTTTGTCTATATGAGATAGACAGAGATAGAAATATATTTCTATCTATCACTATTGGTGATAGTTAATTTCTTCAAAACTCATTTATTGTACAAAAACGGAATTATAAAAAAAAAACAAGCCAAGAGCTACAAACCAAAAACTACAACCAAACCATCAAAACTCATTTAATTGATGTTTATCTCAAATAGACAATGATAGAGTTTCATATTTGTCTATCTCAAATAGAGAATATCATTGTCTCTCATCAAAACTCATTTATTGATGTCTATCTCACTTTCTATCATTGTCTCCCATTCTAAAATGATTAGCAAATGCAACATAATTAAGTGATGGAAAGTGGTAGAAAACTATCATAATCTATGTAAGATAGACAAAGATAGACAATGATAGACATCTATCACATTCTATCTGGGATAGACAGAAATAGTTGTCTATCACTGTCTATCTATACGGTTTTCGTATTTACCGTTGTGTCTCGCGTGTTTTTATGGCTGCCGATCAATTGTAAGTTGAATATAGAAGATGACTCAAGAAATGTGTGGACTGAGGAATTTTTTTGTATTTCACATTATGAGTTGGGCTTTTTGGGTGGATTAATTTCGTTTTCCAATTTTTTTTTATAAAGTGTAATTATTTTAATTTTTTTTTTCTATATTTAAAAAGGCGCCTTAAAATAATGTCCTATATTTTTTCATTACATTTATTTTATTTATTTAAGTACTTATTAGATTATAAAAGCTTATCACAATTCAGATTAAAATGAAAAAGGATTTATTTTAGAGAGCCAGAAACATATTCTATTAATGAATAATAAAAGCAGTTTTGATAAAAAATAAAAAGGAAATTTATTTTTGTTTTAATAACGAAAAATATAATATATCATAATGAGTTGAAGAAGAGGACAATTAGCTTCAGACAAATTTGGATATTTTCATCTTTTTAAAAATTGTTTCTTTTTACCTCCATCCACATATCTTTTCCGTAGTCTTAAATTAGACAGCTTCATGAATTATTCTCTTTCGGAAGGCCTATCTATGGATTTGGTTCTATCTATTAGACAGAAATGGCGCAAAATTAAGCATCTATTTGTGAATTTTTATCTTTCTTATTTTTAAGTAGAAATCTTCTTTTAATTACCAATAGGTGCTCAAGTCTCTCCTTCTTCCATTTTTTCTGTGAAATGTTTCTTCTCTAAAAATTCTCAAAAAATAGTCTATGATTTCAGTGTGTTAGGTAGCCCGTAGTGGGATGTTCGTAATGAAATGAGCTTGTAATGTAATGTAATCTGAAATACATGTTTGTGTCGAGCATTTTGGGTCCGATTTCTAATATAAAACTCATTCCGTTCGATGGTTTTCAATTCAGAATCTAAGTTCGTTGAGAGTGCTAGAGTAGATAGTTCATAAAGTAGAATGGTCGGAGGAAGTTCTGACTTATGAGTTGCTAGATAGGCAATCACTAGTTTGATATAATAATTAGTGTTGGTTTTTCTTCAAATTTGAAAACCATCCCATACGCGTTATGCCCATTAATGGGATATTTTAATGAATTGCTTTTCAACTGTTAATAGTCCTTGATGTGCTGCATTTTTCTCCCATACGATTGTTACTGAAACAGTGGGTGGTTTTACACTCTTGGTCCTCTAAGAAACTCCTTTTTTTCTTTTTTTTTTTGCTTTTATTATTATTCTCAACCAGTCGTTTTGATTTACGTAATTTATGTGCTAGAAATCTCGATTCGTTTGAGTTTTAATTTAATATTTTCCTCCAACGCTTCAATTATAACTCAACAAGTCCACTGATGCAGATACCAGCCTTCTCCTCAGGCAGTGGCAGCATGCTGTGATGTCACATTTGCTATGCTTGCTGACCCTGAAAGTGCAGTGAGTATATTTTATCTTCAATTTTTTGACTGTTTATCTTCAATTCTTTGACTGTTCATTACTTTTCCTTTTTGTTTCTTAATAGTAAACAATTTCATTTATAGTATGAAATTTACAGAAATGAAAAATTCCATCCAAATAACGATACAAAAAACTTCTAAAGAAGACATAGGTGGTTTATTTCAGCTTAACTTTTTTTTCAAAGGAGGAAGGCTTGCTTTGATTCAATCTATTCTAAAAGGAATCCTGATGTATTTCCTCATTTAGGATCTCAGTTTCCATTAGTAATGCTTTGTAGAAAAGCATGAGAGACTTTCTTTTGAGAGAGTTGGTGAAAGGTAAAGGGTCTCATCTTGTAAATTGGAGTGTGGTATCCAAGCCAGTAGAGCTCTAAAGGTTAGGCATTGGTAACCTTAGGGATGTGTAATAAAGCTTTTTTTTTTTTTGGGTAAATGGATGTGGCACTTCCCCCGAGAATCTTAACAGCCTTTGGCACAAGGTTATTGCGATTATACGGTCTTGACCATTTCAAGGAAATTTTAAGTCGGAGTATGAAAGGCACTTCCACACACTTGCGGGAAGCTATTTCTTAGGTGTTTCCTTTTTTATTTTTATTTATTTATTTATTTTTTTAATTTTTTCCAGAGCTGGCGGGGATTCGGGAATGGAGTGAGTACTTTCTTTTAGGAGGATAGGTTGTTGGGTGATAGATCCCTCTACTTTTTATTCCCTCGCTTATACCACCTTTCCTTTGGGAGACTTCATTTGGCGACTTCTGTCTTTTCCTCCTTTGGTCATCTTATCTATACAAGGAGATTTCTTTGTTTTTCCTGGGAAGAGGGATCTTCGCACTTTGATTTCTAATCCTTCTAAGGGGTTAATGTGCATATCTTTTTATTTTCTAATATTGGTTTGTTTGTCCCTCCTCTAGTCTTTCGGTTTTTCTTTTCTGTGGGAGGTTAAAATCCTCATGAAGGTTAGAGTTATTGTTTGGCAGGTTCTTCATGACAAAGTTAGCCATGGATCTTTATTGAATTAAGGGGAAGGTCATCCTCATTGATAGGTCTGCTATGTTGTATCATGTGTAAGGGAGCAGCGGAGGACCTCGATCATCTTTTATAGTCTTGTGATTACACTTTGACTGTTTGGTCTTGTTTCTTTCTTGCCTTTGGCATCAATGTGGTTTGGCCTATAGTTCTGTGATTTAGGATTTGTTGCTTCATCTGCCCTTGGGATAGTTGGCATTGGCGCGTTACTTTGGAGTATTTGGAGAGAGATAAACAATAGTGAGTTTAAAGGTGTTAAACGGTCCAAGAGAAAGTTTGGGTTTTTTGTATGGATGACCCCTTTTTAGCGATTTTTGGCCCAAATTCAAAAGGTGAATGAAAAATGGTCTTCTGATGATGTCAGCACCATGTGATTTTACCGTTTTGTACCTAAAGCCAGTGCGCGCGTCCCAGGGCTACTCGATGCACGTTTACTCAATGCACGTTGCTCGTCTACTCGATTGATCGATACAAAAGTCAAACAATAAATGCACCTTTGACTACTCGATGTATGCTGCATGACGTACACGTTGCACGTTACTTGACATACTCGATGCACGTTACCCACGAAATTTAAAAAACATACGTACGCGTAAAGTAACCATTTTTCAGACGTTTTTTCCACTCTCACTCTTTCCAACTTTCGTGTGCTTTCATTCCTTGCTCTCTTGCACCGATTAACCTTCTTGCGTTTCGCAGTGCCCGACGTGTTCTCGTACTTTGAAAAGGTAACAATCATCCTTTAATCGCTTCATGCATTCATCTTCTTTTTGTAACGTTTTGTTTAGTGTTTAGCACAAGCATCGTCTTATTTGGCATTTCGTCGAGTCGATGTTGTAAAGTTCGAATTTTGGTATTGCATTTGGGTTTAGCTTTTTCGTCGTCTTCTTCTAGTTCATCGTCGGTAGGAAAATGTAGGGTTTATCGCAACGACTGATACCATCACCGAACTGAACATAGCATCGAGTGTATCGAGTGTAGCGTGTTCAGGTTGTTTGCGTTGTGAAATCATTCGAGTGTCGAGGGTAGCCTGAGTTGAGTAACATGAAGCGTGTAGGTCGTGTAATGTGCATTGAGTATGTCGAGTAATGTGTAGCGTGTATGTCAAGTAATGTGCACCGAGTATGTCTGTGTACGTTGAGTAACGTGTAGCGTGTATGTTGAATAACGTGCATCGAGTATGTTGAGTAGCGTGCATCGAGTTTTTTTACAGAGGCTATTTCTAACTTAATTGACATTTTTTCCTTTGCAGAATGACTATTCGTTTTAAGATTGATAGGAAGGATCGATTTTCCGGCCAAGCTACCAGTCTGTCTTCCCACATCTCTGTTGCTAACAAGATAGTGTAGGAGAACCCTAAACCCTACACAGGTTGCTCTCTTCAGAAAGACAGTGTTCGGGCGGTTTAGAGTTTAGGGTTTAGGGTTTTGTGTAGCATGTATGTCGAGGAATGTGCATCGAGAATGTCAAGTAATGTGTAGCGTGTATGTCGAGTAACGTGCATCGAGTATGTCGAGTAACGTGCATCGAGTATGTCGAGTAACGTGCATCGAGTTTTTTACAGATGCTATTTCTAACTTAATTGACATTTTTTCCTTTGCAGAATGGCTACCCATTTTAAGATTGATATGAAGGATCGATTTTCTGGTCAAGCTACCGGTCTGTCTTCCCACATCTCTCTTGCTAACAAGATAGTGAAGGAGAAGCTAACACCTACACAACTTGCTCCCTTCAGAAAGACAGTGTTAGGGCGATTTGTGGATATAGATGTTATCTTCAACAGTTCACTCGTTCATTATATCCTGTTGCGAGAAGTGAAGGACAACAATAGAAGGGATACCATGACATTTGATTTGAATGACACCTTTGTTACCTTCACAAAGGATGATTTTCTTCTGGTCACGGGGTTGTGGCCAACCTCCAATACTGGGATTGCTGAAAGGGCTGAGTGCTAGCTACAACACACAGTTTTTAGGTACCCTTGAAGCAGAGTATAAGACAATGGAGTTTGAAACCGATGTAGACGCTGTCAAGATGACATGTGTCTACTACACAGAATTGGCAATGATGGGCAGGGAGAAGACGAGAGCCTACATTGACATAAGGAGGGTTTAGGGCATCAGGATGGTTTAGGGCATCAGTGTTTATATGATTAGAAGTGTTTATAGAATAAGCAGTACATGGTACTGTCTCAGCACCAGTACCGTTGTCTTCATAATACTGCCATGTGTTTTTCATGTTATCTAGGGAGACTGCTGTTGTAAATGACCCTATCGTTTCTTTTTGGATCTTTTCAACACTTACATATATCGGCGGTCTGCTGTTGGTATATTCATGAAGCAAAAATCGAACATCAACATCATCCTCCACTAATACAATAAATGACTATTCGTCCGTACGGTATTTAACCCAGATAACTAGACTGTATTCTGATGCACTACACTTGGACACTTTGTATATCAATTCTTTAAATGCATCATACGTGATTGTAGAATTCACTTCAACCCCTTTTTGGCGACCTTTACTATGCATTGTTTCTCCTTATCCCATGTACCGCCAAATTGGATGAATATATACCTCTTTCCATCCTATAATACAAGAAAACACCATAAATTAGCTAAAATCTTCTACAATAAAAACATTCATCATTTTGTAAAATACACGTTACACTCTATACACGTTACACGCTGCACGCTGCACGCTACACACCACACTCGATGCACGTTGGAAGATACTCGACGAATGTATTTTGTTGCTTCATTATAGTTTCTGATAGTACAACCATTTCATTAGATGACATGAAAAATAACTGAAGTTTAAGTGCAACTTACATAAACTGATTATCATGTAAGCTAGTAAGTATACAAAACTATAGTTTGACTCGTACACAAACTGATTATTATATAAGCTGGTAAGTATCCAAAACTAGAGTTTAAGTGCAGCTTACGTGATTGACTTGAACAAAGAAAATCGGTTGTGAGATGCTATGAGTTCTGTTTTCTTCTTTATTGAAATTTTTTAGGGGAAAAAATATAATTTTTGAAGTGTTAGAAACAAAAAAGGTAGTTTATTATGCAAAATGACTTTTCATTAAATGGATTGTACCCATTGTCAGACTTTTAGCCAAAATTGCGGTTTAACGTCAAATCGCAGAACGGACTTCTAGGTAACATGCATCGAGTATGTCGAGTAACGTGCAATGTGTACGTCGTGCAGCGTGCATCAAGTAGTCAAAGGTGTGTTTATTGTTTGGCTTTTGTATCGAGCAATCGAGTAGACGAGCAGCGTGCATCGAGTAAACGTGTAACGTGCATCGAGTAGCCCTGGGACGCGCGCACTGACTTTAGAGACAAAACGGTAAAATCACATGATGCTGACATCATCAGGGGACCATTTTTCATTCACCTTTTGAATTTTGGCAAAAAATCGAATAGACCCCTGAAAAGGGGCCATCCGTACAAAAAACCCAGAAAGTTTGTTCCCTCGTTATGTTTCATATCTCCCTTTCAGCGTGGGTGTATGGGACTTTTGCGATTATCCATTAGGTTTGATCTTGCCTGATTGGAGCCCTCTTCTTTAGCTTCCCTTCTTTTGGGGTTGGTTTGTATGTATTATTTTTGTTTTTTCTTTCTTGGTTCTTATAATAATAATAAAAGAAAAAGAAAAAGAAAAGATTTATAATGGCTTTTTCTCATCAGCGTAAAACCAGCATCTGCCTTCGGCAAAAAGAAAAAGAAAAGATTTAACTAACTTATTCTACCATTTTCAGTTGGATGTTGCTACTGGAGAAAATGGAGCTGCGAGTGGGTTGAGCCCAGGAAAAGGGTATAACTTTATTATTCTTTCTTTCTTCTTTTTTCACAAATCACACTATAATATGATCTCTTCACTTTGTATTACCAAAATTTGTATCTGTAATCTAGTCCGAGGAAATTGTAGTGTTTTTAATTGCTTCGCTCTCCTGCTGGAACTTCCGTTCAGTTTTCTATTTCTTCAATTTGAATGCTTTCACTTAGTCCTGTGATTTATTTTAATTATTGTGTAGACATTTTAGCGTATTCTATTGCCACTGGCAGGTATGTGGATGTTTCAACAGTTGATGGTGCTACTTCTAAATTGATTAGTGGGCGTATAAAGGATACGGGAGCTCTATTTCTGGAGGTAGGGTAATGTTTATATCCACGTGTACACTGAGCAGTTACCAATTAGAATGAGCACTCTAGGACTGCTTCCCAATGTTCTTACTGTAATACTTGACATTTGAACTTACTAATTGGCGATTACAACTTTCTTCTAGGCTCCAGTTTCCGGCTCCAAAAAGCCTGCGGAAGATGGACAACTTATATTTCTTACTGCGGGTCAGTAACTTATATCATTAAGGGATTAACATTTTATCACGAATCATACTCCTTGTAAAAGAAATTCTCTGAACTTTATATAAATGAGTGCATTAGTTTGTAGCGATTGCTGAGGAGACTTTCAAGATTCATTAGTTACATTTATCATACTGCCTGTTTTCTGTGCCTACCCCTATGTATCTCATATCTATATAGTAGAAAGACTAGAATATTGATGTAGTGTTTCCAAATTCAGGTGACAAAGCTCTGTATGAAAGAGTTGCTCCACTTCTGGATATCATGGGGAAGGTAGTAAGAAATTTAAGCTACTTGACGTACTAATTTGGTGAAAATTGCTGCTTCTTCACATCTTCCCGCTTGTATATTTTATTTTCATATAGTCAAAATTTTATCTTGGGGAAGTCGGAAATGGAGCTGCAATGAAGCTTGTTGTCAACATGATCATGGGAAGGTTCTGTCCCATATTTTATCTCTTAATTGCTATTTGGTGCTTCTGCCTGTTAGTATCTTGCAATAATTTTATATTTATCTTTTAAAAATCTGTAGCATGATGGCATCATTCTCTGAAGGATTGCTTCTAAGTGAAAAAGTAGGACTTGACCCAAGCATCCTTGTACAGGTATTCCCCAGAATGGTTGTGCTTTAGTTTATTCTCAATGCTTAAACGAGCCTTTGAAAAAAAGTCGAATAATTAGACTTCTGCCCCACTTCTCATCCCATGAATCAGCTGCTCAGGCTTGGTTTTGAGGAGGTACTAATGAACCTCCCTTTTTGTCCTAGAGGGAGAGTGCTGTCTCAGGCTTGGTTTTTCGCCATAGAGCACAGCTTTGGTTGGGAGTAGTTAAATCTAGATTAAAATACTTTTTTGGTCCCTGCATCTTTTTTTTTTTTTTTGTTCATTTTGAGCCCTAGACTTCCAAATATGTTTGGTTTGGTTATTTTACTTTCAACATTGATTCATTTTGATCATTGAATTTGGAAAGTGACCATTTTGATGAAATAGAAATGAAAACTAGGTGATCAAAATGGTCCCTCGTTAAAAGTACAAGGACCAAAATGAACATTCTGAAATTACAAGGATCAAAATGAACTAAAGTTGAAAATGTAGGAATCAAAATGAACAAAAACTAAAAGTATAAGAAACCATGTATTATTGAAACCTTAAATTAATTAGTCTTTGTTATAAGCTTTTGACGTATGTTAATCAGCTTTTTATAATTACCATTTGGTCTCATTCTTTTAAATTAGGGTGCGTTTTTGTAACTAGCATTTTGACTTTTTTTAGTTTTTTTTTTTTTTAATATGACCTAGTAGATTTTTCCCTTCATATTTTTCAATAAAAGCTCAGTTTCTTCTTATTATTATTCTTTTAAATAGTAATGTCTAAACAGATACATCCCATGATTTTTCCTGGTCAAAATGTTTGAGCATTACAACTTAGTGACCCATATTGAACTATAAAATGCTCCTCTCTCTCATGACAGGTGGTTTCCCAGGGTGCTATTAGTGCACCAATGTTTTCACTCAAGGGGCCATCAATGATTCAATCCCTTTATCCCACTGCCTTTCCTCTAAAGCATCAACAGAAGGTAATTTTGCTTTACTTTTTAGCAACTCCATATACCATCTTCTTAAATTCTTAATTCTCATGCGGCCAACTGTTTCAGGACTTGAGGCTTGCTCTGAGTTTAGCCGAATCCGTTTCGCAACCGACTCCAATTGCTGCAGCTGCAAATGAGCTATACAAGGTAGCCAAATCTCATGGCCTTAGTGATCAGGATTTCTCGGCCGTCATTGAATCATTGAAATCAAAGATGCAGCATTCATAAACCGAGTAATCAAATCCCCCAAAATTTCACTTCTCTTTAGAATTTGTTGCACGCTATTTAAGCTTGAATTATATGTGATTATAGTTCATCGGCATTATTATAGGAAACATTTGCCTCATGAATTTAGCATTTTTGAATGCTGTTGTGTTCATTCGTGGTAAAACTGATGGTTGAACATTATACTGATTCGCTCAAGATAAGCGTGCTGTTTCATAATTTTGGCTGTATTCCACTGGTTTTATTAGATTGGATTGAAATTAAAATCGAATGACTATATATAATAAAAAAAAATTGGTCCAAAAGTCAATTTTGTTTCTTCTTGAAAATTTCTTGAGCTTTGTGGTTGAAAGTTCCTGTAGACGAGAGGGAGGGCGAAAAGGGGAGCTAAAGCCAAAAAGAGCAAAATGGAGAAACTAATAACCAAAAATATAGAATTTTTTTTTTTTTTTGAGAAAGTTAAAGAGGGAGAAAGAGACATGTTATAAAGTGCACCAAAAAATGTGGAGTAGGTTTCAAGTAAATCAAGTAACTGTAATCAAAATACCATCTAGAACGACTTATCGACAAAATTATAATTATTGAGCTCAGCTAGTTAAGGGTCTAAAGGAGTGTATGAGCAAACAGTAGAGTTGTGAACTGGAGGGTTTCAGGAATTCACAACTCCATTCCTTGTCCCAAACATGGCATGCCATGGACAATCTATAATCAGTAGGCAGAAATTTTGAGTCTTGCCCACATTGTCAACTACAGAAAAGACATAACTTTCAATTTATCCTCTTGTTAATGAAGTGCAACTATTTTCACTTGATCTATTTAAAATCTCCAAAAGTCATCTAAATTAAATTTTTAGTCTCATAAAATTCAATCGAAGTAGTAAGAAAATTATCACTTAATGTTTTCGACATACGTGCAGAAAAATAGAGAAAGGCGACCAAATGCAAATCTGCCCAAATTTAATAAAAACCTATTCAATTTTGATCTATTTCTTCGATTTATGTTAATTCTTGCATTTAAAAGAAATCGTAAAAGTTGTTTATAAACAATTTTGTACGCGATGCTTATGAAATGTTTATATTGAAATACTTACGAGTATAAATAAATATAATTATTATTTAAAATTTTAATTAATACAACCTTTTAAGATAGGAAAAATAAGTAGGGTATGTCTATTTTTTTTTTTTTAGAAAAATCAAACATATTATTACACCCGTGGAAGGAATTAATGAGGCAATTGTGTCTTCAAATTTGTCTGGGCAATTTATTTCTATAGAACATGTTTTGAGAAGAAAAAGAAAAGGGCAGAAAAAGTAATTAGAATTTTAAGTCCTTGGAGGGGAAGTGAATAGAATTTTGAAGAAAATCCGATTTCCGCCTCTGGTAAATAACTTCACAAATCCTCCGTGTAACTCAGAAAAGTTTCTAGTGCTAAGATATTACATGCTATCTTATTAATTATTTGTCGTTAAATAATTTATTAATTTATTAAAATTTATTATGTGGATCCTACACAATTTTTAATAGCTACTTAAGTGGTCAGCAGTAGATGAAGGTAGTATAGAAAATTGTCCATACTATGTAGTGTTTGCACGAGGTTTTCGAAAATAACGGGTTTTATGGAGTTGAACTTGTGTTGATGTTGATTTTGATATGATGTAGTTCAATTTCTAGTACTTGATCATCTGATTCTTATATATGAAAGTGGCATCAAGCAAAGCTCGTGATGTTCTTAAACTTGGAGTCTTTGGGAGAATTCTCTCTAGGCCTTTTGAAGTGTAAAATTTTATGAACCCTTCAAACGAAGAGAACTCCTCTATTTATAGAGTTCTGACTTGAGTTTGGTTGGTCCATGGACCTGGTCCCATGGGTGCAACCATATGGATTTGAGTCTTATTTAACCTTTAAACAAAATTAAGTCTATTTCTTAGGACGACAAGATAAATAGCAATTTTTTAATTATCGTTTGGGAAAATGTAAAAAATAAAACTTAATTATATAAATGACAAACAGAAAAAAAAACCGAAATTTAAAAAAAATGGTGACTCTACCCCTAACTATTTTGACCCTCATTAAACACAATCCCACCAAATACACTGTAATTTAAAAAAAATGAAAATACCTACAAACATCAAATTACATTAATTGTGAGGATAATTATTTCCAAAATATTTCTCCAATCTTTCACTTCTTCATCATGCTTCTCCATGCTGATTCAAAAATTGTAACATAGCTTATACAAACTTCCACATCTTCATCTCATAAACAGGTATACCTCTTCTCATCTTATCTAACTCCCTGCGTCTTCATCTCCGTTTAAAATTTGTAAGATAAACACTCCGTCTGTGCCTCATTACTCCGTCGCTCTGACTGCCAGCTGAAAGCACTTATCATCATCTCCTAAAACGCGTCTATGCCTCTTCATTCAGCCATTGTCGTCCACCCCAAACTTCGATCGTTCACCCCCTAAGCTTCGGCTGTCCGCCTTTCAACAACCCGCTTTACCTGAAGATCAACCGTATTCATCCCCATTTAACAAAAGGTTCAAATTCTGCTCTCTTGAAAGTACTAAATTTAAGGTACACAATCTCAAAGCATGCAAATTATTTCTCCAAAACAATGCACCCAGGTTTTACGATTTTTTGATTTAGAGATATTCTAGGAAGAAGATACCAAACAGAAATAATAATAGAAATTTTTTTAAAAATGAAACTATATCTGGATTAGTTAGAAAAACATGGTGAATAAATAAGACCTAGATTTTCCTAGTTTTTAGGCTTCTTCAACAAACCTAAATATAAGATTTTAGCAACGTTTTTTCCCTAATAAATATAGATAAGGACTAAAGATATGAAAAAAAAAAGCTAACTGAAGGAAAAACAAGAGTTAGTGACCGATTGAAAGCTGTTGGAGTAAGTGGGGGGAAGGGGGGGGGGGGGGAAAGAACGCGAACAGAAATCTAACAATTATCAAAATCGAAGATGAGGTATACCTATCTAAATTATAAATTGTACATCTATGTGAACAAAAAACTAACAACATCTTCGCAACAGGAGAAGGAAGAAATAATGGCTGGAACTTCAGTAGTAACCCGTGCTGCAAGTACACTGAAAAGAAGACAAGAAGAAGTTAGAAAATAGCCCAGTGATCAACCAAAAAAAGTTAGAATAAAAAGCTTGGTAATACATACTTGACCTTGCTAAACTTGGGGATTATTTACTGTCATGTAAATAATGTATTGAATACACTACCTATATTTGCAGGCAATGAGAAAAAGACAGAAGATAAACAAGGAAGTACATGAAGAAGAAGATACAAAAATAAATCAACAGTGTAAGGTATGATGTCCTATAACTAAAATATGGTGTATTTGATAATAAGGAACTGTGAACATGTAACTAAAAGAAAAGGTACACATTCACAGAAATATGCTACAGAGGAAACTAATATTGAAGAAGACGAAGTAAAGGATGATGACTTTAAAGAAACTGAAGATAAGAGTATCAACATCAAACACAAATGAAGAAGGATTCTCGTTGGATGAAGAGTCATCAAATAGTGAGAAACGAAAGACGAAAAGAAGTCGGAAAGGAAAAAAAGTGACATATCCAATTTAAAATAACAAAATGTGTGTATATTATAAAGGTCTACCTACTAACGTAAATTTCATATTTATAGGTATCTATACCGACTGATAATATAAAGGAAAGGAATACAAGAAAGAACAAAGAAAAAAGTCCAAAAGTAGAGGAGACAAAAGAGGTTAAATTATTACAATACATGACATTTGGATATCATGACACTGCTTTAGTATGAACCATCAAATACATAGTATTCGATTTTTCTGTATTACTGAAATTTCATATATCTTCCTATTATGTTATTTACATTCATGTGATCTATGATTTGTATAGTTGTAAGTGTCTCTATGACTTTCACTTGTATCTGTGAATCCTTAGTATTTAAACTGTAACTAAACCCTTGCTTTTTGTTAAATAGTATACAACTATATTACTTGACCTGACTACTTTTGATTTTCACACATACTGTATATGGATTACATACCTTGAAACCTACATTAAAATTGTACCTTCCTGACATCTAGGACATGATAATTGCTAAAACCTTTATTATCATACATATTTTGCTATATGTAATAGCTTATGTTTGTCTACCGTTATACTATGTATTTACTTGTGTTTGTGTTCTAATATAGTATATACTGTTATACTTTGTTAGGACTGTCTGAATCTAATGTACCCATCCAAAAGAAATGAACCATTCAAAATCAATTTGCAGATACGTAGTGGTGTAATTGAGAAAATAAAAGAAAATCTAGGAGAACAACTAACTGAAAGATTTAGGAAATGAATATTTAACAATTTCTTGAACTTTTCTATAGTAAATCAATCATCTCAACTCATTTTGCATCTTATCCAAAGGCTGTGCAAACCAAAACATGTAAACCAACTAAATTTTCTTATAGGTGGTAGGGTCTTAAAATTTGGATTACGTGAGTTTGCACTAATCACATGACTCAACTGTGGAGAGTTCCCAACTGTAGAAAAAGAAAAAAAATGAGGGGGTATTCTAAAAAAAATATATTTTGAAAGCCTGAAATCCGTTAATAAACATTACCTAAATGTTATATTCAATGTTACCACGACAGGAACAGATGGTGATAGAATTAAACGGACCAAGTTGTATTTTCTTGAAAATTGTTTGATACAAAAACAAAAGGATTTACACCTTGCCTGGAACCATATACTTATGTCAGATGATGATGAGTTATTCAATAGTTATCCTTGGGGATGAATTTCATTTGAACTCCTAGTAGAATACATTAACCGAGTAGTGTCTAGCAAGGGGCAAACAGGGATTCCTTATGAGGATTCATATTTTCCCTCCTGGCTTGGACGTATGCGGTTATTCTTACATTCAGCTCTCTCCCAAATTTCTTTGCACTGAAGATATCAAATAAGGTGCAACGAATCATTAATTGGGCTGCAGACACGCAACCCAAATAGATCTACCTTAAGACTAAGGTCTTTGATTCAACAGAGGTATGAACAAATTTACAACCATACCGACCTATTCTATTAATTTTGAAATTTTATCTCACATAATGTTCTAAAATATTGTAACCAGCTTGAGATTTGCCCCCTAATAACTTCAGAGGAGGAAAAAAATGTCATGCTTTGGGTCATTCATTGATGATGAGAAACACATATTAAAAGATGTCCAAGAAGAGATGAAAAAGAATCGACCTGCTGAAAGGGTTGTGAAATTCTCATTGAATAAAAGCATGCTCTCCACCTCCCAATCTGATGGACTAATGAAAGTATTAGAGAGAATTGAAATTTGTCAACAGTCAACAGATAAGAAAATCCAGCAAATTCTTGAATTCATAAAGACTGTTGAAGAAGGCACGAATCAGAAGATAGAAAACTTGACCATAACAGTAAAGATCATGATGGAAACAATGGCAACCAAACAGGCAGGGGCTTCTTCAAGTACCCTGTATATGGTATGTATCGAACCTATTTTGTTTTTGTATCTGTAAATAAGGTGTAGTTAACAGTTGTTTTGTAAACAGCATGCAATAGAGTTTGAACAAAAATTAGACGATTTAGAGAAAGAACATGAAGAAAAAGAAGAAGATATTGAAACTATGTTCAACCAGTGGTTCACAAAAGAGACAATGATGAAGACGAACCACGAAATGAAAACCAAAACATGAATAAGACAATGGATGACAAAGAAAAAATTGGAGAATAGAATAAAGAAGATACAAGTGCATCAATGGAAAAACAATGTGAAACAAACACCTGCTAGATAATTAATAGAAATCCTAATGATGTGAATTTATTAAGATGAAAATACATTATTTTAACTTGTTAGCTTAATTGTCGTAGGAAGCTGAAGATACAGATGACACAATCAATAATGTCATACTGTGAATTGACGAAGACTAAAAATATGAAAGCTTGGGGAAGTCAAAAAAGCAAAAAGTTGGAGAAAATGGTATGTTACTATATTCAATTATGTTTATTTGAATTGTTTATATAGTGAGTAGTTATATACTGAGTAATTTGTAAACACTTACTGCCCGCTTACAGACAATTGATCCAACTAATACAACTATGATGGTTATGGACAAAATTAGACCATCATGGTTCACGAGCAAACAAGTACTCAACAAGTCCTAGGTATTAAAATTACTATCCTATTATGATGCTTACTAAAACCATAAGATTCCTAATACATTAATATTGTCTTTGATTATACATAACAGGTAAATAGAAAATTTAAAATGACTGATAGATTTTCGAACATCGATGAGAACAATCTTGCTACAATAGTCATTCTAAAACATGTAAGAAACAATTCTACTTGCAATCTGTCAATACTTTCACTAATTTATTGATGCAAATAATGATTGTTTACATTACATTTTTAGCTGAACACAACTAAAGATGAACTGGTAGAAATGTCCATTGAAAGTGAAGCACAACGGACAATGGAGAATGTGAAAAAGGCAAAACTCAAAACAAATCCTGATGCCAACCTGTAACATAAGTTATATGGATAGATGCGGCAAAGGGGATAGTAAGAACTCTGAAAAGAAATGATGAAAATTTCCCTCCAGATTTCTCATCTTTTAACCTGCATCTAAATGAAGCATAGACTCGTTGTAAATGGCTACAACGTTTAATAGTTGCTTCATGAAGTCCTTGATATTTAGACTATTTGAATCCTTCGTTTAGTTTTCTAGAAGCCCATTGACCTACTGAGTTTATTGACTTATTGATAATGTTATTTTTGATCATATGAAACTTGCATATGAGTTAAAGCCAAGCGGGTCGATCTTGATTTTCCAGATGAGGCAGATCAAACTTAATCTTCGTAAATGAAGTGGAGCAGACGAATCGAGCTTAATTTTACGTGTGAGGTAAAGCTCAACGATGCAACCTTTAACTCGCATTTGAGGCAGAGACCAACGATGCAATCTTTAACTCGCATTTGAGGCAGAGCCAAACAAACTAAACTTGATCTCACAATGAGACAGAGTTAGGAAAATAAGTCTTGAGCGAAGCCAAGCAAACTGAAGTTGATCTGGCATATGAGGTAGAGTTAAACGAATGAATGTTGATCTCACATATGAGGCAGAGGCAGACAAAATGAACTTGATCTCACATATGAGGCGAACCAGTCTTAAACTCGCATATGAGACAGAGCCAGGCGAACCAGACTTCTTTTTCAGAGATGAAGTGGAGCCAAACGGACCAGACTTGAGGATGGAGTGGAGCGAACACCACATCCTACTTTGGAGATAGAGTGAAGCGTCAATTAGACTTTGAATACAGAGTAACGCGACAAATCCAACCTTGGAGATGAATTAGAGCATCGATGAATCCTCTGTACTTGCGTTTGAAGATGAAATTTTATTTCAAACTTTGTGGATGAAGAGAATCATGACACATAATACATGGAGATGGAGAAGCAATAACAAAACAACTATCGAACTTGGAGATGAAGAAATTACCACAAAACATCCATCGAACTTGGACATGGAGAAGCAACAGTGCAATCCTCAAACTTGGAGATGGAATAAGCAGCATTTTATCCACAAACCTTGGATATTAAAAAGTAGCAACACTGCAACTCTTAGAGATGGAGAAACATGAGGAGGGCTACAAACTTAAATTTAAAGAAACATTGAAGAGTCATCCTAACTTGAATTTGAGAAATCATTGTTGTATTCTCCACTCATGATTTTAGAGAAGCGACCTTGAAGCTTTCCAACTTGACTTTTAAGAGTTTTTTTAAGACTGAACTTAGAGTTTTCTTTAAGTTGCCTATGTACTCTTATGATGAATAGGGATCAAATCATAATGTAGTTCAACTAAATATATATTTTTTACTTTTTTTTTTCTTTTTTTTTTCATTGGACTGAACTTAAAGTTTTCTTTAAGCTACCTACGTACTCTTTATAATATAGGGATCAAGTCATAACGTAGTTCAACTGAGTTTTTTTTTTTTTTTTTTTGCCATTCACCTTTTAAACTCATGTGGGCTAGAAGCACCATGCAGTTTAGGCTCTTGCGATAAGGAGCTTTGCATATCCAGTAGCTCATATTTTCATTAAGTACTTATTCACCTCCATCATTTGTAGGATTTGGTGAATAAAATAAGTCTTGGCTTTACCATCAAGGAACCTTCTTTATTTATGTCAACAAACAACTTCCTTTACATGCGAGATAAGACACAACTATGAATCTTGTCATCGATGTTTTCTTCATAAAATGATTTTATCTTCAACGTTTTCATCTTCTTTTCATGTTTATCACTTGTCATCTTTAGACGATTAAAAGCAGATGTTGAAGGTCAATCTTTTTTTGATGTAGATATATTTAGCCTTTTGAAAGCTGATGTTCAAGTGGAAGTAAAAGTTGAACATTGGTTTTCTTTTTCTGTCGTGGTCATACTCAATCTTTGGAAGGCTGAAGATCGAGTAATTGAAGGCTTGATACGATCGAAGACAAAAGTTCTTTGCTCTATTTTCTTTGAATCGTGACTTCTTCAACAATTATATGATCGCTGCCAAATTTTGTTATGCTGACAGCATGACATGCAATGACTTGGAACACTTTCTCCAAATGATCATCGAGGTAGTTTCTTGGGAGGAATTCTGCTAAAGTTACTAGTTGTTGAGGTCGGAGGAAGTCCTTGTCTTCTTACTTAACAAGCTTAGACTTCCATGTCCTCTTATTTTTTTTTCTTTATTTGATTATTGGTTTCTCTTCTGTAATGTTGATGAAGGTGCGACTTCTTTTGAACGAAACTCAACTTTTCTTTCTTTTGACGAGTCACAAGGATCCACCCTATCTCATCTTTTTCAACAACCATGTCTTTGGTTTGGGAGTCTGTCATCAGAATCTTTTGTTGGAATCAGACAACTATATGTTCAAAGGTCCCAAATTGAATCAAGCTTTCTCTTTAATCGTGAGATGTGGTCAATGGTGGAACACTTGAAGTTATCACCACTAAAACATGATTCGTCTGAGCTATCTCATCAATATCTGACTCAATCTTCTTTTCATGAGCTAATAACTTTAGAACCAACTCTTTCACCATGAAGAACTTTTCAACTGGATGGCTAACTACTCGATGATACTTACAGTAGTTAGGATCATTTACTTTTTCTGCTTCTTTTGGTTGTTTGTATTTGAGCAGTTCAATAAGTTGCTTCTCTAACATGTCTCCAACATCAGAGTTAGGAAATGGATAAAAATTTTCATGTCTTTCTTTCAAAGTTAGGCGACGTCTCTCACTTTCATCATCTTTCTTTTCGAATTTTGTTTCTTTTTCTTTAAAGGGAGATTTCAATGGAGTCGCATGAACACTATAGACTCTTTCATGGTACTATTCATGATTTTTTTAGTTTCATTGGCTTCATTCTTATCATTCCTCATTTTCAGAACCAAGAAATCATTTACTCCCCTATTGGCAATAGTCAACTTCTTATCATGGACACGAGTCGTCGACTCTTCAAACTGGTGGGGTTTTATTCCCTGCAAGATGTAAAGAAGCTCCCAATGCAAGCCTTAGGTGCACATCTCCACTAGAAATTGTTTAGTGAGTTTATCATTGCAATCCAAACTTAGAGTTCTCCATTAGTTTATGTTGTTGATGACTGGCTCTCCCTTTCGTTGCTTGGTGCTTGTCAGCTCCATCATGTTGACGATGTGCCTAGTGTTATAAAAGCGGTTGAGGAACTCTCTTTCCAGTTGTTCTCAACTGTCAATCACTTTCGACTCCAAATCGGTATACCACTCGAAAAATTTCCTATCAAGCTTCAAACAAATTGCCTGACCAATTGGTCTCCTCTGCCTCCTACATTTTTGCATATTTCAACAAAATGAGCAATGTGTTGTTTTGGATTTCCCCTTCCATCAAACTGTTGGAACTTTGGAGGCTAGATCCCAGCAGGCGTTGTTAGGTCGTCGATTCTCTTAGTATATGGCTTGGAGTACATAAAAGAATTTTTGTGGCAATCCTCCATACTGAGCCCTTATGGAGCTTGTGATCATATCTTGTAGTTGTTGGACCGAAAGGGAGGCGACGGGGATGGACTGTTGTGTTTAGTTTTCTTGCAACACAACTTTTCCTTTATCGTTAGCTTTGACACAGGAGTTTGGCTCAACTCAATAGTTTCACGAGATTTCATTTGATCTTCGAATGCAGTGATTTCATGATCTCGATCCTCGACAACTTTCATTAGGAGATTTAATTTCCTCTCCATCTTTGCCATGATTGCCTCAACTGTTACATCTGTTATCATGACAGACACTACTTCAAGATGTGATTCTTTCTCCGATAAATCAAAGCAGAAGTAGAGTTATAGAACAAAGGATTCTCTTTGATAACGATCCCGCCTTTAGAAGATTCCATCAGCTGTTCTCAGCTTTTCTTTGTGAGGACAGAACCTTGTTCTTGTTCATGCATGATTCGCTTTGAGTTACTCTAGGTGGTAGGTCTAGTGTAGCGTCGCTTCCAACAGTAGCTTTAGATGTGGCTTTCTTTGGTGCCATTTGTTGATTTAGATGATAAGAGAGAGATGAGGGGTAGATATGTTCCATTGGACGAGTCAATTTGTTCGCACGAAATTTCTGGAGAAACGTGTTTCATGGAGGTGAACTTGTGTTGATGTTGATTTTGATGCGATGTGGTTCCATCTCTAGTACTTGATCCTCTGATTCTCTCTCAGTTGAATGTATACGCTTGATGTATGAAAGCGGAGCGTGATGTTTTGAAATTGGAGTTTTGGAAGAATATTTGTATCTTCAAGCGGCTTGTTTCTTCAAAGAGTGGTCAGTTTCAGAAGTTAGAGAGTCTTATGGTTGTTTGGAGGATTCTCTCTAGGCCTTTTGGAGCGTAAAATTTTTGAACCCCATAAATGAAGGAAACTGCTCTATTTATAGAGTTTTTCAGGTGAACTTTGTCGGCTTGGGCTTGGTTGGTCCAAGGACTTGTCCCCCTGGGTCCAACTATATGGATTTGGGCTAAATTAAGCTCATTTAATTGGACCAAATAATCAATTTAACCCGATGGTCATGATGAAAACATAAATTCAACATGTGGATTCGTCGAATTTCTATTTTCAATTTCAATTTGGTACACATGTTAACTTTTAATTAATCCCAAGTCCAATTATTTATAAAATTGTAATTAATTTAGTAAATGACATGACAATTTGTGGTTGGTCTAAAATTTCTCATTTAACACATAGTACTAGACATTTCCTTCTATAACTCTCTTTCTAATTTCAAGTTTTGTAAACAACCTGATCTAATAAAAACAATAACATAAGTCATGTTCATACTATTAACACCAAGAGCTGAAACGAGTTTCTGATACTTAATTTTTCATGGGGTCTTTTTGAGAAATGTTGAAGCTTTCTTAAAAATAATTGAACAAATATGTCCAAAAGGATCCTTCAACGGCTTTTGTTTTATTAATTTGGTTCTACACCTTTGTAATTCAATGATTTTTGGCTCCAAAACTCACATCCATGACCCAGGACTTGTTCGAAACACATTTAGATGAACTAGAGATCATGAAGGGAGCTCCTTACGAAAGGACTAACGTACTATTCAAGATGGATGAAAAATGGTCAATCATGTAGCTTTAAAAAAATGACCAAATTTTGTCTTGTGTCACAACTCTTGAAATTTAATTTTTTAGGATTAAAATGAGACCTTTTTCAAGAATGTTGAAGTTTTTCTCAAAAATAAATAAAAAAATATGTCCCACACTCCGTTTTTATTTTGGGGTCCCGAAGGATACTCCAACTGTTTCTATTTTGGTAATTTTGTCCTACACATTTGTAATTCATGGATTTTTGGCTCCAAAACTCACGTCCACTACCTGGGACTTGTCCCAAATACATTTAGATGAACTATAGTTTGTGAATGGAGCTCCTCACGAGAGGACAAACCTACCACCCAAAACTGATGAAAAATTGTCAATGATGTAGCTTTAAAAAATGACCAAATTTTGGTTCGTGTCAAAAGTGTTGAAATTTAAATTTTAGGTTTAAAATGGAGTATTTAGATGAACTACAGATCGCGAAGGGAGCTCCTTAAGAAAGGACTAATGTCCCACCCAAAACGGACGAAAAGTAGCCAATGATTTTTTTAAAAAAAACCAAATTTTGTCTAGTGTCATAACTCTTGAAATTTATTTTAAAGGTTCAAAATCATATCCTGTTCAAGAATGTTGAGTTTTTTCTCAAAAATGATTGAATAAATATGTCTTAGACTCAATTTTTATTTTGGGGTCCAAAAGGTCCTTCAGCGGTTTCTAATTTCGTAATTTGGTCCTAAACCTTTGTAATTCGTGAATTTTAGCTACGAACTCGTGTCCACGACCCAGGACTTGTCCCAAACACATGTAGATGAACTACAGATCGCGAAGGGAGCTCCTTATGAAAGGACTAACGTACCACCCAAGATGGATGAAAAAATGGTCAATGATGTAACTTTAAAAAAAATGACCAAATTTTGAGTATTGTCACAACCCTTGAAATTTAATTATTAGAATCTGAAATTGCGTTGGAGAATTATTTTTTACATGTTACATTGTGTACATTTATGATATTCAACTTTTATGTATGGAAAATTTCATAAATACTTCCATATTTTTAGTCTTTATTTAGAAATATGTCAATATCATTAAACTATGGGTAGCTACTTCAAATTAAGAATGGTGGAAATGGAGAGGGATTTAGGTAAATTGCTATGCTCCAAGTTCCTGAGAAAAACCAAACACAACTTTTGCCAATGTATTTAGATATATATATATATATATATATATATATATATATCCAGAAATCCCACACACAGTATTAGTTCCGACCAAAGAATAACAAAATGTGCAGCAGCCAAATAAGAGGGTTGTTCTCTCCCTTATGAACAAAAGTTCATCCACAAAAAAGACAATAACCAATATAACAAACCCTAGCACAAAAACATATATATACTACTCAGTCCTACACATCAGCACAGAGACTATTATTCCATTTTTACCCTTGGTTAGGCCCAGAATATACTTTATTACCCCTTCTCTTATACACATGTTTGATGGGAGGTCTAGCAATACCCCCATGGAGAAGAGTCACCTTGTCCTCAAGGTGAAAGTGAAATTGCTCCTTCAAAACTGCGTACGCTTCCCACATTTCCTCGTGCGTCGGTTGATTCTTCCACTGAACTAAACACTCCTAATCGCCTTATGTCGCGTTCCAACTCATTTAATCCACCTTTTCGGGTTTCAAAATTCATTCCAATTCATCATTCAACCACGATATATCCGATTGTACCACCTGTTGATTCCCCATGACTTTTTTCAATTGCAACACATGAAAATTGGATGGATCTTGGCAGTGGGTGGTAAATCTTGCCAATCCCCTGTCTCATAGACTACCACTCTATGGTGCACATCTGCAAATTTCTTCATCTATTCTTGGGCATGTATCAAATGGGTCTTCAGTGTGGCCAGAATTTCATCACGATTTTGGAGATGTTGTTCGACGAAATTGTTTGCAGTATGCTATCGTTGGTCGTAAGTTATCATTGGTGGGGGTTGCTGTTTGTAAACTACTGCATAGGGAGTGGTACGGTTGGACGAGTGAAACGATGTATTGTACCAATATTCAGCCCATGTTATTTTCTCGCTCCATGACATGGGTTCTTGCAACAGAAAAAATGTTAAGTATAACTCCAAACACCCATTCACCTCCTCCGTTTAGCAGTTGGTTGGGGGTGGTACGTTGTACTGCGCTTAAGCTGAGTCACTTGCAGCCAGAACAATTCTTGCCAAAAATGGCTCAAAAATACCCTATCTCGATGGAACACCATTGAGCGTGAATACCCGTGAAGTTTTACCACCTCTTTAACAAATGTGGCAGCCACTATTTTGGCCGAAAATGGATGGTCCAACAAAAGAAAATGAGCATATTTACTCAAACAATCGACAACCACCAGCACAGTATCAAAACCTTTGGAGCGAGGTAAACCTTCCAAAAAATTCATGGAAATATCATCCCATATGTGGTTAGGGATTGGTAAAGGTTGTAGCAACCCCGTCGGAGACAAGGCTTGTACTTTGTTTCTTTGACAAGTAGCACAAGCTTCGACATATTTCTGAATATCCTTTCCCATTCTTTCCCAAAACAACTCCGCTGCCACTCGTTTATAGGTGCGTAAGAAACTCGAAGGACCCCCAATAACAGAATCATGAAAAGTATGTAGAATAGTGAGGGTCAAACTTGAATGAAAGAACTAACCTCCCTCTGTACAGTAATTAGCCTTGCCCGATGGAGTACCATGGTTAACTTTTCGGGTCCTCGCATATGCGATCATAAATCCCTTTCAACTTGGTGTCAGTTTGTACTTCTTTCTTAATCACACTCACATCTAACACGGAAGAAACAGTAATCATACTTAACTGCGCATCTTCTAGAATACGTGATAAAGCATCAACCGCTTTATTCTTGGGTCCGACTCTATAGAATATTTCAAAGTCCTAATAATTTTGTAACCCATTTATGCACCTCTGAGGGTATATCTCTCTGTTCCAGGAGGTGGCGGAGTGCTTTCTGATCTATGTATACTGTGAATTTTTTTTCCAGCAAGTAATGACGCTATTTTTTGACGGACAGAGCGATTGCCATTAATTTCTGTTCATACATCGAGCGGTCGCGACTGTTCCTCGATAGTTTTTTACTAAAGTAGGCAATCAATCAACCTCTTATTCTCTATCTCGAATGGCAGTGAAAAATCTTGCAGTGCCAACACTGGTAGAGTGACCATGGCCTTCTTCAACATCTCAAACGCTTCTCTAGCTTCCTCAGACCACTTAAACCCATCTTTTGTAGTAAGTTGGGTTAAGGGGGCAACAATGGCGCCATAGTTTGCAACAAAGCATCATTAGTATCCAGTCAATTCCAGAAATCCCCTTAATTCTTTGACATTCCGCGGAATGGGCCACTCCATCATTGCTTTGATTTTTTTCTTGGTCAGCCTCTACCCCACGCACTAAAACCCAGTGGCTCAAATACTCGATACGGTCTTTCGCAAATTGGCATTTCTTTCCATTTGCAAACAACTAATGCTCTTGTAGCAATTTGAACACCACCGTGAGGTGCTCTACGTGAGTCTCGACATTCGTGTTGTACACAAGAATGTCATAAAAAAAACTAAAATGAACTTGCGTAGGTAGGGACAAAAAACCTAGTCATTAAAGCTTGAAACGTCGTCGGAGCGTTAGAAAGCTGGAATGGCATCACCAGAAACTCATAATGACCCTCGTGGGTTCAGAAGGCTATTTTTCGCACATCTTCTTCCCGTACTTGATTCTGATGATATCCCGACTTCAAGTCTATCTTCGAAAAGATGCAGGCTCCATTTAGCTCATCCAAGAACTCATCAATCATTGGAATGGGAAATTTGTGTGGCAATGTTGCACAATTTAGGCTTTTGTAATCGACGCAAAAACGCAAACTCCCATCTTTCTTCTTAACCAATATAACTGGGCTGGAGAACGGACTAGTGCTCAGACGGATAATACTTGAAATCAGCATATCACTCACCAATTTTCGATTTCATTTTTCTGGGCGCATGGATAACGGTAGAACCTTACGTTAATAGGGTTTGTCCCCTTTTTCAATTGTATTCTGTGATCAATCTGGCACATCGGAGGAAGAACGTCCGGAAGGCGAAAAATATCTTCAAATTCCCTCTATAACTTCTCGATTTCAGGCCAGAATTCTTCCACAAACTCTATGACCCTCACTTCTTTATCCGTTTTTGGAATGCTCATTGCTCGAAAATCGATCAGGAAGCCTTGGTCCTCTTGTTTCCATGTTTTATTGAGCATCTTTAATGTGATTTTCATCTGCGTTAGGGAAGGATCCCCTTTCAGACTCACTTTGTTTCCTTCTATAGAGAACGTCGTTGTTAGTTCTTTCCAATCCACCATCATTGTCACTTGTTTCCGTAGCCACTACATACCCAGAACCATGTCTAAGTTACCCAACTCAAGCGGCAAAAAATCTTCTACTATCGTCATGACCGGTAACTCCACTGTTACTCCCTTGCACATTCCTTTTTCTTGTACTGCTTTTCCGAATCCCATAATTACCCTGTAGTTTGATGTCTCTGCCATGGAAATATTAAGGGATTCAACAAGTCATAACGAGATGAAATTGTGGGTAGCCCTTTAATCTATCATTATGACTATTTCGCGGCTTTCTACTGTCCCTTTTAGCTTGAAGGTCCCCAGAGTTGTAAGGTCAACCACTGAATTCAATGATAACTCCACTACTGGGCTAACTTCCATCAACTGACTTTTGTCTGGTAATTCCTTCATCTCTCTGTCTTTCGAGTCGTCGGCCACGACACACAACCTCAATTCCTTATTCTTGCAATGGTGCCCCTTGCTAAAAGGTTCATCACAACGGTAACAGAGTCCCTTATCCCTTCATGCTTGCAATTTGGAATCCGTCCAACGTCTCCACGGGTTATCGTGTCGTTGGAGAGAAACAACTGGATTTGGGTGAGACGTGGATGCGGACGAATTAGGGTTAGGACTATCATGGCAGATCTTCTCGGCTAAAGTAACCACAAGGGTATTTGGATTTTCGGGGCCCCGACTTACACCCTTTGGGCTATTTTCCTTTCCTATCTGTATGGGCTTGTAGATGATCGGGTTGTTTCAATTTTTCTTCAGCCAGTTGGGCTGCATCCATCATGTCCTCTAGGTCCACGGTCCTCATGGATAATACCTCAGTTCGGATGGTAGGGTCCAACCTATTGGTGAAGGTATCCATTAGGACGTCTTTTGTCATCTCTGTTAGCGGCGCCGACAGTTCCTCGAACTTTTGTAAGTATTCCAAAACCCTCCCTTCTTGTTTGACAGCCAAGAATCCATGCATTGGGTCCCATGTAACCTGCAACGGAATCACGAGTACATTCTTTGCTTCAACTTCGGCCACGACGTAAATTTCTATCGATTTTTCGCCCATCTGAACTAACTGGGTGCCTTCCCTTCCAAACTCACAATACCAATTTTCAGTTTCTCCTTCTCATTCTGTAGGTGCAGCTGGAAGTAATGTTCGGCCCGATAAAACCAACCATCTGGATCTTCCCCATTAAACACGAGCATTTCAAGCTTCTTGAACTTGATTCGATCTTGTCCCATTGTGGGTTCTTGTGCTTGAGATGACTCCCCTTCTTCAGCATCCTCTCTTTCTTCTGTCGGCCCATCTGTTCTCACCTTCCTCTTTCCTGTGTTTGCTCCCGTGATCTCCGACGATGGTGTTTGGTTCCTCCTCTCTTCATACATCTCAATCAACATCGCGTGCATCTTCTCCATTGTTTTTTCCAAAATCGAAATTCGGTGTACTTCATTTTTTATCAACCCGATATTCGACTCGATCGCTGCTAGCCTTTCCTATCTGTTTCTATGTCATTTTACTTCACTTCCCCAGTTTTTTTTTAATGGCTCTGATACCACTACTATGCTCCAAGTTCTTGCAAGGAAAACTAAACACAACTTTTGCTAATGTACATATATATATATATATATATATATATATATATATATATATATCTAAAAATCCCACACACAGTATTAGTTCCAACTAGAGAATAATAAAATGTGCAGCAACAAAATAAGAGGATTATTCTCTTCCCTATGAACAACAGTTCATCCACAAAAAACACAATAACCAAGATAGCTAACCCTAGCACAAAAACATATATATACTACTCAGTCCTCCACATCAGCACACAGACTACTATGCCATTTTTACCCTTGGTTAGGCCCAGAATATACTTTATTACCCTTTCTCTTATACACATGTTTGATGGGAGGTCCAACGTAAATTCTTTTGTATCCCATCTTTCAATGGACAATTATACCATCCTGTATTCATCAGCAAAGATTCCCCAACAAATTTAGTCAAAGAACTGGAAGAGGAAGAAAGCATTTCGAAATGGTGTATTGAGAAACTATAATTGATTGAAGCCAGTCGAATGACACTTCTCTCTCAAGATAGTCTCTCATAGTAAGCACTCCACAGTCTTAAATGCACTAACTTTAATTCTTGAACATCTCTTCTAGTTTCCTTCATATTTTTATTTGTAAAGTGCTGGATCCAAAACTATATTCCCTTGTTGTTGTAGTTACTTAGCAATGAGCATGTGAAGACAAAGGTAATTTTGTTGGATACTGAGCACTATTACTGTATATTGCAAAATTTGAAGTGACATTTCTTCCAACAATCTTAAAGATACAAAGTTCATTTGCATATTTTGTTTGTAATACCCGACTTTTTATTTATTTAAGTTGTTTGTTGTAAATGTATTAATAAAATATCGAAGGGTATTTTAGTAATTTTTTATAAAGGATATTTTAGTAATTTTGTTTAAGAATTAGTAAAAAATTAATTTTGTAGTTTTGTTTAAAAAATATAAATAAATAAAATAATGTTTAATAAAAGAAAGAGGAATAAGAAAAAGAAAAGATATTTATTTATTTATTTTGTATTTATCATTTATTAAAAAAAAGGAAAATTGAAAATTTATTTCTTTTTAAAAAGTGTGCCTTGAGATAAGAAGAAAAAATTGGAATTTGTTTAAATTCCTCTCAAATTTTTTTGTAATTGGATGAAAAGAAGGTGATATTTGTTGTTGGGTAAACTGAATTAAGCGAAGAAAGAAAATTGAAGAAAAATTGAAGAAGAAGGCCGAGAGAGAGAGAGAGTTTGAAGAAAAAAATTTGGACAAAAAAAAAATTGTTTTGAACACTTGGAGGAAAGTGATGATTTTGTGCTCAATTCTTAACCGAATTGAGTAAAATTTGTGTCTAAATTGCTTATAAAAGAGAGAGGAAGCTGAAGCACAGCTCAATTTGGAGAAATTTGATCGAAGAGACCACTGAATTTGAAGAAAAAGAGCTCAGGCTGCTGGAACACGCGAAAAACGAACCCCAAACTTTGAAAATTAAATTCTCCGTCTACAGGCTGAATTAAGATCTAATTTATGGAGGTAAGCTAGATTTTTAGTTCATTTAAAGTTATGTAAAAGGAATTGAATTAATTTGGTCTGTGCAGAAAGAAATCGAAGTTGAAATTCTCGGTTTTAAGCTCGCCGAAAAATTGAGCAAGGTGACTTCCAGAGGCAAATTCGAGCTATCCACGAGGAGTTTGAAGCTAAACTTTTGAGGAGATTCGAAGATTGGGAAAATTTACGAGCCAGGGATAGCCCATCAAGTTTGTGAGTGATAGTATTATTTTAATATTTAATATTAAAATAATGATCGGAATGCACGTTTTTCGAGAATTTGCAAAATTTTCAAAAAATTTCAAAAAAATCATATTGTTCATATTATTTGATGTACTTTCACATGGTAACTTATTTGAAGCATGATTTAATTTTTTTAAGGCATTTTTGGTGGTTTGAATATAATAGTATTATTTTGACACGTTTTCGAGGCAATGCCTTTTTACGAAATAAACATGATTTATAATATGTTAGGCCCTGTTTATGTTTAATGAGATGTTTTGATGATTTTCATAACTGCTTGAGCATGTTTTGACTGTTATAGGGCCTAAGCACGTTTTGTACATTTTACGAGATTTCTCGAAATCATGAGTTATGATGGTTTAATGTTTTTATAAGATTTCTACCATGTTATAAGTGATGTTTAAGCATGATTTCAAGTACTACGAGTTTCATGAAGATTTGAGAAATGATTTAAGATGATGATATGTTTTACGTGACTTGTATGTTTTACGATGATTTGTTTTTAAGCATGTGTATCCACGTGAGCCTAAGGCTACTATACTAGGTGTGCACACTAAGGTATGTGATGCCTTGTGTGAGGGTTCGCCCCACCATGGCAAAGACGTTGTGGGCGGTGGCTCTGCTACTTCGTAGTTATGCGTTGTCATGATGTTGAGATTACTCCACCATGGCAAAGACGTTGCAAGTGTTGGCCCCACTGCAACGTAGATTCGCTGCCTTGATGCTGGGTTCGCGCCACTTTGGCAAAGGCGTTATAGTTGATAGCCCCACTATAACATAGGATATCGTCGTTGTGTTGAGTTGGCTCCACCTCGACGAAGACGTCGTTGATCCTGATCCAACCACGGCGTAGATATAGCTGTCGCTAGTGTGAGATTACTCCACTGCAGCAAAGACGTAGTTAGTGCTGGATTTTTCCCACTACTACGTAGTTCAGTTTGATACACATCGCTCACGGATTTTCAGATATTCATGTATTAGCATGATTTCAGTTATGCATAGTTTTACCATGATTTACAGATAAATATTGTGCAAGCACCTTTCAAATGATTTCTAGCTATGTTATATATATGTTTTAAGTATTTTCTATTTAAGCATCACGCACTGGGCGTTTTAGCTCATTCTTTCAAAAAAAAATTCACTTTTCAGGTAAAGATCGTGATCTCGGAGCCTGACCTACCACAGACTGTCTGCTACTCGAGAAGTTTTAGTACTATTGTACGTTCGTAGTAAATCATGCATGTTACTGTTATAATAAGTTTTTGGTACAGTGAGATGAGTTGTATAAGATAGTATGGGCTACACTATATATAAGTTATTTGTTAGTTTCCGTTGTTATGTGTTAAGTTGAGTTTGTTTTTCCGCACTTTTTAAGTTATTGGTACTGTTTAAGTCGCAGTTAAACTAATATAGTCAGTGAGGATCTTCAAGGTAAGGACGAGATTCACTGGCTTCACGCCGTCTCCTAGGCTAGGAGTAGAGAGTCTGGGAGAGCGTGTGACATTTTTAATCGGAAGAACATTTTAAATATTTTTCAAAGGAAGCCCAATAAAATAACTAGACATTCCATTGCCCTTTTTTTTACCGTTTTATATACCTTTTGAAATAATTTGAAAGAAAATCATAAAAATAAAAAATGTGTTTCAATGGTAAGGCAATAGGACAACCGTTTGAGAGGGAAAAACCCGTTTCAAAACCCCAACCCTTTTCTCCGATCGAACCACGGTCTTTCTTCCTTCTCTATTATCATTTCGAAGTAATCGACATGGTGCATCCAATGGATCAAATCCGAGACTATTCGGACCATAAGATAAACTAGTTTCACAGATTAATCCCTATGGTCAAATTGGTTTTCATTCTCAACTCGTACTGCAAGAAGTTTTTCGAAGCAAGGATGTGATAAGTTGGGTGAGAAATGTGATGTAGCGGTCGCTGAATGACATTTTAGGAAACGGAGAAAGTGAAGCTCCCACTATCACTGGAGTAGGTGGAGGCGAGCGGCTGAACGTTGAGATGCTTATACAAGTTGCAGTGTCGAAGTTTTGTAATGAAGGAATAAGATCTTCTATAGAGAAATTCAGGTAATGTTATCGGATTTCCAAAAACATTTTGTTTCTTCAATTAGGTTGAAATGATATTTTTCTCTTGGTTTGGTCTTTGTACTTTTATTCTTAAGCTTTGTCTATAATTTTTGGAACTTTAAGTGGTTCACTTTGGTGTCAAAACATTTCAATCATCGGTTTGGCGGTGTCGATTTTGAACAAAAACCGTTGTCAGCACCGATGTGTCGATTTTTATTGGTCAAGTTTTGACTGTTAAAGAGCAGGTGTAAGTGCTAAACGACTGACCACAGGGACAGACTATCAGTTCAATCGGCTTTTGCAATACTATCAAGCTGGAAAAATAACAAAACAAAATGAGAAAAAAAAAAGAATGACAAAGAAGTAAATAAACGTAGAATTGAGAAGAATACGAAAAAATAGATAAAAGAGAACAAAAGAAGGTATAGAAAAGAGAACAACTAAAAAATTCAGAGTTTTAGTTTTTCCTCAGAGTTTTACTTTCAATTGGATTTTTTTTAATTTTTGTTCAGAGTTTTAGTTTTAATTATGAAATTTGGTTATGACCTTGTATTGGCAAGTTGGTATGTTTTTTTTTCCTCTCATGTACTTTAAGCACTAGACTTGTTCATTATATCAATGAATAGTCTTGTTTTTGTTTTAAAAAAATAAACAAAAAATTGAGAAATATGAAGAAAATAAGTGAGAAGAAGGAGGAAGACAATTATTTTAGATAAGAAACATTCATTGATAAATGAAATTGGGGAAACCCTAAACACCTATAGCTGATTAGAAATAGTTTGCCAATTAAAAACAAGAATAGAAAGATCATAGTCTTTGTATGGGTGGCCACATTTGCACCAAAATAAAGCAATTGATAAAACATTATCTAAAAAAGATGAAAATTTGAAGTAGAGTCCTTGAAGATGCGCTTGTTTCCACTACTACAAAAAAGGGTTTATTTGACAGTGAAAAACTGTCAAGTAAGGGATTACTTGACGGTTTTAAATCCGTCAAGTAATCAAAATAAGCATTTTTTTTCTTGACAGTGGAAACTGTCAAGAATAAGAGTTTACTTGATATTCATCCACTGTAAAAAATACAGCTTTACTTGACAATTTTTCACTGTCAAGTAATCCAGTATCAAGAATAAGGAAAAATTTAATTTTCAACGTTTATTACTGTCAAGAATTTGTTATTCTTGACGATTTATCACTGTCAAGTATGATGTAATTTTTTTAAAAAAAATTAAAATTTATTATCCTCATATAATTATACATGTATTTGCACCTTTTTTTCAGTCCTAAAATAATATATATACAATCAGCCAACAATATTGTTCATTAACTTCAACACTAATATTAAACTTCCTACATTAATTAATTACTTCAAATTAAAGTATACAAACTCGATCTACCACCAACCCAAAAAATAAATTAAATCATCCATTATAACATCATTAAAAATCATCCATAATATACACAAATGATGAAAGGGCATTATATATACACACTTACAATATTTTGCTAATCCTTTACAATATCAAATAGGTTACAATAATTTAAACCTATAACCTCACGGATATTTGTCTTTGTAGTTTTCACCTTTCACTATTTAACCAATCAGTAGTAGTGGATACAACCAAGAGAGTTTTTTACTGCATGTAGGAAATTTATGACAAAGTAAGAAAGTGGTCAGGAAACATGTAGAAAGTTGAAATATGGCTTAAAATATGGGTACATTTATGTAAAATACAATCATGGAAAATACCTGACTATAAGACATAAGACATCCCAATATATCCCCAAATAAAAAAGAAAGAGAAAACGATATATATATATATAGGTTCTTGAAATGTAGAACACAAACACTTCTGATTTCCATATCTCTCACCCATAAATACCAGAAATAAGCTCAGACTATAGTCATCCATGTAGTCCTTTTACTAATGGGATAAAAACTCATCGCAACGGAAGAATTACAAGACCATTCACAATTTTAATTTGAGAAAAATTAAAATACTTATACATTGAAAAAGATTTACAGAAACATTCTAGGTGAAGCATGCTTTTTATTAATAAAATTACAGAGAAAAAAACTCACCCTCGTTGAAGACTCTGAATTCTACCAAACTCCAAAGTGTTGTCACCACCACTGGGAACTTCTCCAACAGGGATTTACTTTAGGAATTGTTTGGAGAAAAAATTGAGAGAGTTTTTTTCTTTCTGTAGACCTTCTGGAATTCAAAACTATGGTTTTTTTTTCAATCGTACTGTCCTTCCCCTTCTTCCGAATGAAGAAGAAGAAGTTAGAAATATTCTTGGGAGAACGTTGGAGCATTCCACGTTTTTCCAAAAAAATACCTCTAGTAAGGGAGTTATTTATTTATTTATAATTATAATTATAACTAAATTAAAATAATTAATTAAAATTAATTAAATCATATTTAATCAATATTTCATTTAAATCATGTTTAAATGAATATCTCTCACATGACCTATAGTTTTAATTTAATTAATTTAATTAAATATCTTATATTTAATTTAATCCATATTTGAATCATATTCAAATATTAAATTCTCTCATAATTAATTTTAATGTATCATCATAATTAAATCCTCTCATAACCTATAGTTTTAATGTGTATCATATATACATTAAGTTTAATCTATAATTTTAATATGAATTTAATTCACATTAAATCAATATTTAAACTCATTCAAATATGTTATTCTCACATTAATTAATTTTGAATCACATCCAAAATTAAAATTTTATATTATAAAGTTTAATTAAAATATAAACTTTATATTATAATGTATCATCATACATTATATTAATTCCCTTAGTCAATTTGAACATTTCAAATTATATCCAAGATATATTAACCTCATCACCCTTACGAGCTAGGAAGAGGACCTCATAGACCTACAGATCAAAAGCTACAACGATATGAGATTAATTGGCTAAACTCATTAACCACATTAATCAATATTCTTTGACTGTGTGTGACTCTACTAAAGACTCACAGCTAAACTCTTCTCACTGTAGATATATTTTTGTGTCCACGGATGTAGACCAATAACAGCAAGTTAGTCATTCACAAGTATTCGTAACTCCAGCTGGATCAAATTACTGTTTTATCCTTGGGTTACTTCTTGGTCCTTAAATACCAATGACCCTCTAATGAACAACATGCTTATGGTCCAACCAATAAGCAGAAATTTCACTCGTTCCATAGAAAGGGAACACTCATCTACTAACCCTAAGTCGGGAAGGAGTGAATTTCATCTTGTGTGATTATGTTCCGAGCTCCCACTCGATCTTGTCCCCAAAATGGTAGGCTTATTGAGTCGGCAAACGGGTCACTCTCATCCATACAAATCAAAGCACATTCCTGGTGAACATGAGTTCATAATACACCCAGGATTAAGACTAAGTTGTCTAGGTCATCCTATTTGAAATAGAAACCTAACTAGTCAACAGGGTTACATCTAGTGGTTACTATTTTGTGGTTCAGTCTTACGAAAACTCATTGCATATGATACCGCCACGTGTGTGTCACCTATACAAACACATTAGATCACTCTGTTTGTATCAAATACAAAGTGGGTCGTATACATAGTGTTACCAAGATAAGGTACCAGACCTTATCCTTATATTATAGACCCTTTAAGCTGTATCTCGAACATTGATCCATATATGTCTCCACATACTATTCAAGACTCATAAAACAGCTTAGGATGTTAGTTTATTGGATTTGGGGTAATTAGACAAAAAAAAATCAATAATTATTCATTGAAATTGAAATGATAACTGTTTATTAACAATGGTCAACGGTTTATATTTACTATCTACGAGTTTTAGGATATAAAACCCAACAAACTCCCACTTGGACTAAAACTCTAGTCTAGTGTGGTAGTCTATGGGATGTACAAAATAAAGTAATCCACAAATATCAGAAATGGTAAAATGTACAAGTATATTACATAAAACGTATATATACAAATACAATAAACTAGGGCATCATACCCATTACACATCTCTCACTTGTCCTACATTACCTAATGTACATATCTTGTAGACCTAGACTATTTAGATGACCCTCGAACACTTTAGTCGTGAGAGTATTCTTAAATTGATCAGCAATGTTGTGCTCTGAAGCGATCTTAGTGACTATCACATCCCCTCGTTTCACAATTTTCTGTATCAGATGGTATTTCCTCTCTATATGTTTTCCTCGTTTGTGGCTTCGAAGCTTTTTAGAATTTGCTACTGCCCCACTGTTGTCACAGTATAGAGTGATGGATAATTTCATGTTTGGAACAACTTCCAAATCATGCAAATGATAGGATAAAAACCCATCGCAGGGGAAGAAATTCAGAATCATCTCAATTTTATTTTGGAAAAATTTAAAATACCATACATTGGAAAAAATTTTACTGAGG
>JBBPDJ010000026.1:14498921-14544206 GCA_037974625.1 Cucumis cinereus | reverse complement strand
CTTTTAATTCTAATTCAATGACGAATCTATAATTTTACCGAAGGAGGCACAAGTACACATATAAATTTAGTTTTAGAAGGATTAGAAATAGAATTAGGGATCTCATTATCGGTGCATAAATGCCCGATTTTTCATGTCGTATTGTCACATGTTTCTGCTTAGTGGATAGTTACAGTCATGGTTACTATATCTTATATTAATGGAAACTGGGCTGCAGTTTCAGTCGATGTTCATCGGGGACCTTCTCTTGAATATCAACATTCAACAACACTCACGATACGATCCAAAGATAGAACCTTAGGAGATCCCTCTCCCCAAATTTGCATTCCTCATGAAAAAAAGCCAATGAAACTTAAGATCGTCTTTTGAAATTTTGGTTCTTGGCTTTCCATTTCTAGATTTCCTCTTTGACTCACCTAATTGGCACATTCTTATTCATTATAAATATTATGGTAAGAAAAAAGATCACTTTTGGTCCTTGAACTCTAATGAAAGTAACAATCAAGAATTTAAAATTTAGTATGTAACAATTTAATCTCTCCATATATTTTCTTTAAAGAACTAATAGGGAAAGTTTGGGGCGTTGAGTTGGTTGTTATAATAGTTAGTGTTTGGGGTGCCGATTATTTTACTCTATGTTATAATAGTTTGTGTTTGAGGTGTAAACTATTTTGTTTGGGTAGGAAATAATAAGCACTGAAACACATAAGAAAATAGAGGATAAGTGAAAAATAGTAGATACAGTAGCAAATATATTATACTTAATTATTTGTTATAAATAGTTGTACACCCTACTATGATAGTTGGTGCCTGAAACGTGGGGTGAGCTATAATAACCCACTCCACCAACTTCTAGTTGGTGCCCCAAACGGCCCCATAATGTTTTTGAACTAATATTATTCTCCTTCTCATTTATTTTTTTGATAATTACTCTTGCAAATACAAGCCCTAGCCCTGGATGAACGTTACTTGAGCTTTTCTTTGGACTCTTTTGGTTGGGAAGGAACAACTATCAATCCAAGTCATTAAGTAATTGATATTCTATCAAGTTTGACATCCTCTCATCTTTTGTTGCACTTTGAACTTTGAGATGTTTTATGTGTTATTTAATTTTGGTCTCCTTTTATATATTAATACTTCTAAAGTTCTAAATGCTCATCTTTTGGAGCTGGCTTATCGACATCTAGGATCCTTAATTTGGATACAATTCTTCTTCTCCTAGTCAATGGCACATAATAATAGTTTGAAGTGCTAAAAAACTTCATTGATGTGGCAAGAAATTATGTTGGACCCTTGGATTAGAATATGAAATTAGAAAGGTGAGTGATTCTTTGTTAAAATTTAACATCTCTTGGCATTTAGGCAACATGATGAAACATTATTCTGACACTTACTCTCAAATCACCAATTGACTCGAAAACTTAAGCTCGTGAGTGAAGGAAAATATAATGTCTTAACACTCTCCCCCAATTGTGTGTTCAAAATATATGAAAGGTCCAACAAGTAGAAATGAATATTAACTGGGGAGGAAACAACAATACAGGGGTTTGAACACATGACCTTATGAACCAACCTATTCTAATACCATCTTAAATCACCAATCTACTCATAAGCTTAAGCTTATGGGTATTGGTAAATTTATATTATATCTAACACTTACGTACGAAACCTTTTAGGTTGCATGTTTGACATTTATACAAGGACACTGTGGAGGTATCTTTGAGAGGACATTATGGACTTTTGGTTAATAGGTTTTGGAACTTAAAACAACGTCTAATATATTTCTAAACTTTTAGTCTGTGTGTAATGTGTCCTTGAATTTCAATTTTGTGAGTAATAGGGTCCTTGACCAAGTGAATATCTTAATGAAGTTGAAATTCAAAATTAAAAGCTTAATAGATCTTAGAGAGGGTAAAGTTTCTTGATAGGCTTAAAGTGGAGACCCCTTTGAGGGAGGCACGGATGAGTAAGTCTCTCTAAAGGTCATGGATGTGGATATGATTAGGAAAGAGGCAATAATGACCTGGATCTTTTAAGTCCCATTGGGGATTAGCCCAAGAAATGTGAAGGATTAGCCCATTCAATTGTTTCCATACCATGACAATGTGGTGCGCCACTAGCAACAAGTCCACTGTTTCACGAATAAATCTCCAATGGGATTTGAAAGAACCAGGCTGTGTGGATTGAGGCCACCTGTTCCCAATCACAACCATATAGTATTTAGCTTCAATAAGTTTTTACGAAGCATTATTTTCATTATGGAAACATCAAATCCATTTGGCCAATAAAGCCAAAATTTGATGTTAAAAATTTCCAATGCTAAGACCACCCATCAATTAAGGAAGCTGATTAGTCTCCCAATTCCCATAATGCGTACCTCTATTCTCTCGAGAACCTTCCCATAAGAAATCACTGATAATCTTGTGACTTCCATTATCTTTAATATATAATAAGTCGAACATCCTAGCAAATGTGGCATGGATAAGTGCATGTCTACCACCTTTCGAAATGAAAGCATACTTCTAATTATTTTTTTAATGAGGAAACAAAACTTTTCATTATTGGAATGAAAAGAATCTAATGCATACTTCCAATATGAAGTTTGTGTTGCATCTTTCCAATAACAAGTTGCCAAAAAGAGACTGATTTAGAATTACCTCCCAAGAAAAGCCCAAGATAGGTAGATGGCTCACGTCCCTTTCTGAAACCAAAGGTAGACAACGTTCCATCTATCTCAGATCATCAATGTGAATCCCTAAAAGCTCAGTCTTAGAAAGATATCTTTTAAGTTCCTTGGTAAAAGGAAAAAAAGATAAATGTTACTCTTTAAACCAGAAGCCCTCTTAAAAATATTTGACAACTTCATAAAGGTTTTCCACTGCAGTCTGATGACTAGTTGAAAATGCCATTAACCCCTTGACTTAAGAGTAAACTAACCTCCTCTCTTTCCCTTGTAATTTTACCTACAATCTGGTGCCAAATTGACCCATCTTTCTGATTGAATCTCCTTGCCATTTAAATACTAAACCTGTTACTTGCAATATGATTGTGTATCCCAAATCCTCATCTGCCACTTGAAAGGATCTTCTCTTGCTAAATCTCTCCAATCTAGTTTCTCATCTATATTCCTAACCACTTTAGCATCATTAACCGGGATTTTGAAAAGGATAGATAGTGGATAGAAGAGATAACAGATTTAGCATCTACCTTTGGAGTACAGGGTCTTTTCCACTTATATAACCTTTTCTACGCCCAATTGCTGGATTCCAGACTTCTTGGGAGATCTCTCTGAGCAGCATACCTAAATAAAGAAGCGGCCACTCACCTTCAGAACAGCCAACCTAACAACCATAATCTTGCAGCTTGCACCTCTTTGTCATCCCAGAACCCAGGTAAGGAAGATTAAAGAAGGCCCTCCATCTCATAAAAAGATCGTTTAAGCTGTAACATGAGAAGGCAAAAAAACATTTGCACCGGCTTAGAGATGGTTAGAATTGATCTAGGTATTAGCAACTGCCAACTGTTACTTTGAGACCCATGTGGCCATCTCTTTATTTAAGAGACCACTGAGACATTCACAATCGCAAGTTGAAGAGTCCATAGCATGGAGTCTGCAAGGGAAAAAGAAAAAGAAAAAGAGTTCCTTTCATCATTAGATTGGAACTGCCGTTAATTTTTTGAAATGCAAGTCTCAGTGAAGTTTGTAAGTCAAATTTCAGCTCTATGAAGGGCAAGTAGTTTTATGTTATAGCTGAATCAAACTATTCACCAAAGAATGGCAGCTTTTTTCCATTGAGAATTGTGCATACAATGAATTCATCTCTGCATTTTACATGCTTAATGGTGATGAGCCTTAGGAGCCTTAAACTTCGATGGTATTTATTGAGAACAAGATAAACATTGGTAAGATTTTATTATTCTGCATTGCTGAATTATTAGTCTTGGGAAACTTAGCATCAACTCTTGCAGTGAAAGGAAGTCGTTTTTTTCCAGTGGGCATCTATAGTATTAAGTACATTGACAATTTTGCATACATAATCCAGCTCACCTGCTTGTAATAAGAATACATCATTACCATCTTTTGTCTATAATTTCTTCTGATGTTCAGTCCGAAACTGCTTGTTGAATGTTGACAGCGTTTAAAATTAAAAATATATAAGATCTTTGTCCCATGTTTCTATTGCCCTTCTTGGTTGTTTGGGGAGGGAGGGAATGGAGGATGGTTCGTGATAACTTTTGATTTCCTAATGGTTATTCAGATGGGAGGGCTGCATGATTCTATGGAAAGTAGAATTTCGGCACTGGAAAAGCTGAATCAGAATGATGGTTCCCAACATGTTCAAGCAGCAGAGTAGACACTGGGAAGCCAAGCCAAGCCAAGCCAAGACTGTGTTAAGGGCCTTGCTGGAAATATAAAGAACTTATGAAGAAAATAACTGCATAAAAGTTGGTCTGCTTTGTATGCACATCAATATGTTAAGTTTTTACTTGAAAAAATTTGTTTATTTAGTTTATGATGTTATTTTCAGATTACGGAGCTACCTAGTTGTAATGATGTTACCATGCTCATAGAAATTCCCTAAAGTTGAAGTGGCTGAACCCTGGGGTCTTTCCCTCCGCTTGGGGAACACGATCCTTCATCCTTTTCTCATTTCATTTTGCCAAGGCTGGACTGTCACGTAAGACTTGTTAATGAGTTTGATGAGTTATCCGAATGAAATTTGTGGGAAGTTGAATATTTTTTTTTTCAAGTTTACCGTTTTGGTATTTGCACTATCCACTTTTAATTTCAGGCATTCCACTAAAAAACTTCCCGTTGCTAAGATATTCATACGGTACTTTCAAATTTAACTTTTAGTTGCCAAAAGTTTTAGTTACTCCCAATTTTAGTACTTTGATTTTCGCTTCTTTGCTAGTGTTTTGACTGTTAAATTTTAGTAAAAATAGTAAAAACAACTCTTCATCTTTAGGGGTTGTGATCAATCACTGACAAAATTTAAACTGAATTCAGTTTGAACAATTAATTTGTAGGACGAAGTTTTTAAATATTGCGAAATGTACACAATTCTTTTGAAGTATAAAAATTGTTTCCATTAAATTGGTGAACTATAGAACTGTAACAATTACTCTTGAATTAAAAATAATAATAATAATTTAAGATGTTTTTGTTTGGGAATGGTAGTAGATTAGAATTATATTTAATCCCAACAATTTAGGATCGTATAGATGTTTAAAAGAAGAGCAATATTTGAGTGTCTACATCCAAATTAATCAAACAAAACCAGGATTCAAAAAACAATCGACGGTAGAAAAATGTTGGGATCCTTGCTCGTGTCCCACCCAATCCTTAATGATAAATTGGTTTGAATCAAGCTTCTTATTTCTGTCATCTCCATAGACCTTTCAAGAATCACTGAGAAGTTCTACCAGTAATAGTCTGGAGTATAACAAGTGACAAGTGTAGGATCCAGAATGAACTTCCAAAACTCTCGAGACCCATCTCCATTCTTCCTCACATCTTATTTCTCTATAAATGTCTTCTTCATCTTCTCCATAACACCATATCAGAAAACCAAAAGCTTATTACAATTCCGAGTCTCTAACAATAGCCATGGCTTCAACTCTTTCCTCTTCTCCTTCACCTCTGTTGTCCTTCAAACCCAGACCCCTCAAGATAATCCCTCCACCACGAGTCGCGGTCCTGCCTTTGAGGGTGAGAGCCGAGGCTGGAGCCGGCGGCGACAACAACAAAGATACATCTTTGGAGGTTCATGTCAATCCAAGTGGCCAGGGCCAGGGAACGTCCGTGGAGAGACGGCCGGGGCCCAAGCGGCTAGCCCTGGACATTTCACCTTATGGTAAGTTCTTTTAATTTTAATATTAAGGAACAGTTCTAAATATAACAATTAAAGTATTAATAGATTTAGTACAATGTCAAAAAAAAAAAAAAAAAAAAAAAACGAGTTCAGCAAACTTCAGATACAACACTAGATCGCTAATAGGAGTCATAGGTTTGTTTTGCTATATTACCCTTCTTCTAAAAATGTTGCTAGCCTCATAAGTCATTCTTATTTATGAGAATGTTAGGTGATGTGAGATTCAATTACCGTTTTGCAGGAATTTTAGATCCTCTGTCTCCAATGAGGACGATGAGGCAAATGCTGGAGACAGTGGACAGGTTATTCGATGACGCAGTAATGATGACGCCAGGAGTGAGATGGAACAGGGGTGGGGTCCGAGCTCCTTGGGACATTGAAGAGCACGAAAACGAAATCAGGATGCGTTTTGACATGCCTGGCCTCTCCAAGGAACATGTCAAGGTTTCTGTTGAAGACAACTTTTTGATTATAAAAGGCGGCCATGAGGCTGAGACCTCCAACACCAGCAGCAATGATGACGGCTGGTCCACAAGGAATGCCTCTGCCTACCACACCCGCCTCCAACTTCCTGATGGCGTTGACAAAGACAACATCAAGGCTCAGCTTACCAATGGCGTTCTTTACATTACACTTCCCAAAATCAAAGTCCAACGCAAGGTCATGGATATAGAGATCCAGTAACCAACTGTTTGAAATTCAAAATTCCACCGCTAGTTTTTGGTTTTGTTTGTGAGATTCCTACTTTTGGCCCTCTTCAATGTGATGTGTATATATACATATATTATTCAATAATGGAAACTTATGTCTCTCTCAACTGCTCTGACTGTTACTGAATTTGTTCTACAAATCCAACATCACGAGGACGTTTAGTGGAAAGAAAACTTGACTAACTCTACAATTACACACATTCATTGGATGTTTCAGTTACTCTACGCTTCATTTCCTTCGGGAATAGCTGCCAGTGCTGGCTTCCAAGTTGAAGAAGATTCTAGATTACTATTCAACGTAGTGTGCTGAAGCTGGTCCATAATTAGGTCTTCCATTGACACTTGTTTGGCCAGTAACTGCTGCAGTTCTTTCTTTGTTAAAACGATTCTGACTCTCCTTGTGTTGCTGCTTTTGTGTGAATCTTGGATGAAGGAATGAGGTGGAGGAAGGGCGGTGGCTTGGGGAGAAGGAAGCATGTAATAAACTTGACCCATCTTCAACTCAAAGTCGGGGGACAGATGGTGATGGTGAGAGACATCCTGTGAGGACCCAATCACAAAGCCAGTGAAATTGACCAACACGTCTTTAACTAGAGTTGGCGTTGTGAACTCCAACACCTTCCCGTCTGACTTAACAATCTTCAAAGCTTCCCCATGATTCGGCTTGTGCGCTGCATCAACTTTAAGACAACAAGGGAAGTTGATGGTGTAGGAAACACAGCAGGAGTTGCCCATTTTGATTCCTTCAAGAGTCAAGTCAAGAGAGAGGCAGTTTTAGGCAAAGGTTTTATACATGTGGGAGGGGCCGTAGGGAAATATCATTCTCATCGTCATGCTCATGCATGAACCCATGAAGAAGAAGATGAAAGAGGCAAATTTGGATAGCTCGTCCTTCAGTTGGAAAACCAAAATGCCCGGGGTGCTATATACATACAAATAGGAGAGCTAGAAATGGTCAACAAGCGTGCAGAAAGAAAAAGGCGTGGTGGGGGCGGCTTCGCCTTTCTGTTCCTGCTCCAACTCTCAACAACTAGGCGCCTACTGTTGTCCATATCTGACTTGGCTTCATTCTGTACTTGGGGCCTGTGGCCTGTGGAATAAAGTCGGAACACTTGGTGGGCACTCAACTCATACAGCGGAAACAAAGCTAATGAGTTCAGAATTAATTTTTTTAAAAAAAACAAAATGGTTGTGGTTGAGTTGGGGGGGAAGAGGAGAGGTTAGCTCATAATTTGGTGCCATAAAAAAGAGAAAAAGGCAGCTAAAAGAAATCGTTTAATGCAATGCTTAGCGACAAAGTTTGGTTTGTGGAGTGGAAGTATGTATTATATGCATTAGATTTGTTTTGCTAACCCACTAAATGAAACTAACATACCAATACTCAAAATTTGATTGGCTGGGACTGGGACACCCTGCATGCCTCAAAATGTTTTTGTTTTTGTTGGATAGTGGGATGGTGGTCATCAATTCATCTCATCATATTCTTTCATGTACATAATAAGCACAATTCTCCACACAATAATCTTATATTAAAAATTTGATTTCTTCCTTGCCTTCCAATTTATCTCCTCTCAACTTCCTTGCTTAAAAAGCATCTTGTTTGGCGGACCATCAAAAACGTCTTAATGAATAAAGAATTGGGAATTGAAGTTGTTTTTCTTCTTTTCCATTATTATATAATACTCTTAGCACGAATAGATAATTTAATGTAGATATTGAGAATTTGAGCTTTTTTTCAACTTTATGCTCTCTCTATATATAACTGACATTATATCCATATTATCAAGTTTCACTAGTTTTCTAAACTTTTTTAGATTCAATTTAGAGTTTCATTATGATGACTTTGATTTATCGAAAGAGCATGAAGTAGTAAGATATTGGTTAAATGTTCATTTTATGGATCCAATACATTTTTGAAAATGAGCCATAAAACGTGAATTGCAATTAGGTCATACCCATAGACAATAATACATTAACTTAGGTGAATTGCAATTTAACTAGGTGAAATTAATCGAAGAGCAAGCAAGCCATAAAATGGCAAGTGGACTCTAACATAGCTATGTAAAATCATGAGAAAACAAATTAGCTTGACTAAAAAGTGAAACTAATTAGGTCATACCCAATCAACACTACTTCTAGATCAAAAATTGTTCAATTTCAAAAGTAACTCACGATGTCATAAACACTTAGTGAAGGCACATGAAACTCATACTTTGAATCATAACACATATAATATTATAGTTCATTTGACGAAGTTGATAGCAATGCCTATTCAACAATAATTACACAAGTAGAGACAATATTACAAAGAACAAAAATCACGACATCTGAACATGATCATAAGACAACTGACATAATAAGACATGTACTCTCATTGGGTTGGGATTGAACCCTTCACTTACATACCTTTCATATTGTTTGAATATAAAAAAAAAGTCCAGCATAGTTTTAAAATGTTGTTGAACCATTGATAATAATAAGGTTTGTTGTTGTTTATTTATTTTTTAAAACAAATATGAAAACTGCAAAAAAATAAATAAAATTGACCAAATATTTACACTTCAAACATTTTTGTTTTTCAATATTTTTTTTTATTCTTGCCAAGCGTAAACAATTTGTTTTATTTATTTATTTATTATTTTAGAGAAAACCCCGACCGAATAAGGTTTGTTGAATTAAATTGGGAGGAGTTGATAGACATATTTAGAAATTAGGTCCCTTTACCTTAGTCCCGCGCCTGTGGCTGTGGTATATTATCTTCTGTTACGACCTAACCCTAAGCCCTTCGTCATCCCGTCCGGTCGCTGCGAAGAAAGCAGAGAAGGATCCCCGAGACATCAACTCTTGTTTCAGCCCTTGCCGAGCTGCAGTGCCGTCACTATCGCTTTTCACTTTCTCGGTGCAGTTTACTTCGTCAGTTTCTCAATCTTTGGTATGTTGCTCTCGTTAGGCGTTGCTTATACTTGTCTATATTCACTGTGTCAGTGTGATAACAAAAGTTAGCCTCATATTCCTGCTGAGGAATTTCATTACTCAGACTGCTCCGTTTTCGAGTGTTTTATGGTGGGTCGGACGTTGGCAATCTTGGATTTACATTTTGCTCTGTCAGCTCCCTTGTTTTCTGAACTAGGGTGCGGCATTTAGTTGGTTTAAGGTGAAATACATTTGCCTTCTTCAACGTTGCTCAACCTTTTGGTTCCTCCAATTATTTATTTATTTGTTTCATTCCACTTTCTTGTACCTTGGCAATCATAAATTTGTATTTGACTGTTATCTTCGTACTTGGGCTGTAAGAGCCAGCACTAGAAGGAATCAACAACTTGGTACCATGCCAACGTTTGAGTTTTCTTTTCTTAATTATGCTTTTGTGCATCCCGTGTACCGAATTGGTCCAAAGAATTTCTTCAATTTGTGTCCTATCAGTTGGGATTTATGGACTAAAGATCGTGACTCAGGGACCCACCTTCTTGAATTTTGTTTCCATTTTCTTAATTGATAGACAATTGTTGTATTTCTGTATCGAAATTTTTATGTAGTTTTTCCACCGACGACCTTGGATAAGCTGGACCTAGATTATTAGCTACTTATAATATAACACCAATGTTTTGTATGACAATGTCCTTAAATATGTTGATATGAATGGAAGAAAACATTTGCTCTGTTCCTCTTTGGAATCAGAAGCAACATAATTGAGGATTTCACCGATCATCTAAAGTTAATCAACAGAGGACATCCTACATATTTTTCAGGATTGTTTTCTCAATGCTGTTAAGAGAGCTGAGTAAGGTAAAATTAATCATGTATGTCACTTACCTCATCTCATGACACAGATGCTTTCTTTATGATAGATGACAAGCGCTTCGACAAATATGAGCATTGCAATCATACATAGGGATATAGAGAGGGAATGGGAGGATCATTGTGGAGTTATGGGTATTATTTATATAAATGGAGCTACTTGCTCACTCTCAGAAGAGCTATGCACTGCTAAATTTCTGGAGAGGATGAGGAGATACAAAATTTATTTCAATATTATTATACCTTTGGAGCATCTGGGAGCAAATGAGCAATGGAATTGTGGAGCACGGCTCACATCGAGGATTGCTCTCTTGGTTTGCTTCATTGTTTATTTCTGCCTTATTTGGAGAGTGAAGTTGATGATGCAGATGACAGTTGGTTACGGTGGAAGATGGTGTTTGTTTCCTTTTGATGATTCGTTGAACAGATGCATGATGTTATGACATATGTGTGCAGGAATAATATTCAAACTTCCTCGGAGTAATTTGTTGCCTTGAAGATGAGTAGTCGTTTTTCTCGCACAATATATGTTGGAAACTTGCCCTCAGACATAAAAGAGTATGAAATTGAAGATTTGTTCTACAAGGTAGATGTCCTTGGTCTTATCTATTTCTTTTCATGCTGTCTGTGCAAATTGTTATTTTCTCTGTTCATATTTTAATTGTGAAAGTTCCTTACATTGGTGATTTACAGCTGTTCAAATTTATTTTAGTTATTGTTCTGAAATGATCTACTACATGTTTTTCCTGGCTCCAGTAGATTTAAGGTTTAATTTGTATGAACTTACAATTTTTGTGTCTACATGATTGATATTTTCTTGGCAGTATGGCCGAATTTTGGATATCGAATTGAAGATTCCACCACGCCCTCCATGTTATTGTTTTGTGGAGGTATCGTTTTTTTATCTTTAGCTTTAACCTACTTTTAGCTGTATTTTCAAAGTTCATGATATTATGTGTTTCTGTTGTTAGTTTGAGAATGTTAGGGATGCAGAAGATGCCATCCGAGCTCGTGATGGATATAATTTTGATGGTTGCCGTCTAAGGGTATCTTCTAAGTTTTCTTTTGCCTTCATTTCCTGATTCCTGTTATTTTTGTTATATTCATATTTTCAGTGTTTCAAATAGGTTGAGCTTGCACATGGTGGTAGAGGCCCTTCGTCTAGTGATCGTCGTAGTAGTTATGGTGGTGGTAGTGGTGGTGGTGGTGGAGGAGGAGGAGGAGGAGGAGGAGGAGGAGGAGGAGGAGGAGGAGGAGGAGGAGGAGGAGGAGGAGGAGGAGGAGGACGTTTTGGTGTTTCAAAACGATCAGAATATCGAGGTGTGGGAATATGTTCAGTGCTGCTATAAGGAACCACGATGCTGGAAAAATTGCCCATGCATAGTATTCCATTAGGTCCATATTAATTCAATGCGCTAATGAATGTTTAATTTTTCTCACAGTTATTGTACGTGGTCTTCCGTCTTCTGCTTCTTGGCAGGATTTGAAGGTGTTAAAATCTTTATTGTTCAACGAAAGATCAAGGATTTCTTTTATTGGATTATGTTGATATGATGGCTTTACTGGAATAATGCTTTCAGGATCATATGCGCAAGGCGGGCGATGTGTGTTTTGCTGAAGTTTCACGTGATAGCGAAGGTTAATTACACCTTTTTCACCCCATAAAAAACTGCTATTGTTTTTGTAGTTTGTGCCCAACGGTTTTGCCATGTAGGAATGATTTCTGAAGCAAATGTTGCCTATTTGTTTTGTTTACAAATCTAACTCATTTGATAACTGATATGAGTTAGAATGTAAGCTTGTGCATCATCCCTAATTCTTACTGCACATATTTAATTTATGCATTTGTTCTATGCCTGGCTTCAGAACATAATGTGAGGTCTTTATAGTTGTATTTATATGAATCAAGCTTATGAAAGTTTGGCACATCTCTGTTAGAGAAATGCAAGTCAAACAATCTTGATAATTCTTATCTTTTGGACAACAAGGCATTTGGATAGCTGAACTTCTCTTGAAAGTTCCCCTTGTATTTCCACCAAAAGTGGAGGCTAACTGCAAAAAGGGCCTCATAATCCAGATTCCCAGAAAAATAAGTTCTAATGTGTAGTTACGAAAAAGTTTTGCCACCTAAGCTCACAAAGAAACATGAAATGTGACAAGAGATCAAAGATTGATTTAAGAGTCCAAGCCCTTTAAAAATTCTATTTTCTTCTTCCTAAAGACTCCAAAAAATAGCACTTTGGCTTGCCACAAAAAATTTCTTTCTTGCAGAAGGGGATGGAGAAGGTACTCCTTGATCATTCCCTGTAGCCCTTGTCTAACATGTGAAGATCAAACTGCTCAAAAAGTTGATACAAAACTACATAAGCTATATAGCACAAGTCCAATGAATTTGATAATTGATTGCTGGTTGAATTTCTGAAATTTGTGCTATGGATGGATTTCATTCAACTTCTTGCATCCTTGAATTTTTTTGGTTGGTTCTTGGTTGATTGTTGACCATCTTTTTCACTTCCATCGTTAACTTCTCAATAGCTTGTTGGAGCACGACCGTTGAGGTTTGCATCAAAATCATATTGTCCCATAAACCAGCCACTAAAGTTTTTAAATTTCCAATCTGCTGATTCAAGGTTTGAGAGGAAGTAGAGGGATGCTTCTGCATCATGAGATTGGATTTCAGGAAGCTTGTTGGTGATGTTGATCATCGATTCACCGTCAGGCCTGGTCATGAAGGCTCTGATATCAATTTGATGTAGATGAAGAATTTTGTAGAATTCTTGAAGGAAATGTATTATTCATTTTGTTCGAAAGACTCTTATTTAGAGAGTTGTAATACACCTTAGCCCAGGGTAAGGGGATTAATGTAGACTATTTAAGCCAATTATCCAGTTAACCCCATTCTTCTTACACCAATGTTCACTTTCTACATTGAGGTAAAGTTAGAGACAGAGCGAGAAAGGTTTGACCAAATAGAGAAAAAATGATTTACATGAAAAATCGACGAACTTGGAATCTAAGTATGAACAACCCTTCTTTTTAGGGTACAATAGAACTCCCCCAGCAAATGAAGAAGATTGATAAGATATTTATTTCCCTTTCAGACAAAAGACGACAGCCCTTTGGCTGACCTTTTTGCGAGCTTTTTTCTGGATGTTATGAGGCGCAATAATCGTTTTTTTAGACTCTTCTTGTTTTGATCATTTTATGGATTTGGTTCTTTCTACTACTTTGTACCGGTGCAAATCAAAGCATCCTTTTAAGCACTTGAAATTTTCTTATTTAGTTTCCACTCCAATTGGACTTATTATTATTATTTTTTTTGTAATGACCTTTAAGTGCTCGGGGTCTCCTCATTATTTCATTCATTCAATAAAATGTTTCTTTTCTTAAAAAAAAAGAAGAAAAAGATGGGAGAGAACCCAAAAGAGGGGTAGGAGAGGTCATAGGATGGAGATGGAATGGTAAGCTACTTTGTGATACCTCATTCAAAAAAATGGTCCTTAGTTTCATGTTTCACTTTCGGTTTCCATTTCAAAGGCATTTTTGTAATTATTCTCTCTACAATGTTTTACTTAGTTGGGAGCCCTTCCTTTAGTGAGGGTGCTTTTGTGTGTTGTTTTTTGGATGCTCATGTGTTCTTTTATTTTTTTTTTTTTTGAATGAAAGTTGTTTTTTTTTAAAAAAGGAAAAATTGCACAAACCATCCCTAAACTTTGGAGTTGGCTACAATCACGTATTAATTTTTAATTTCCTCAATATTACCCTTGTAGTTTTTAAATGGTTGCATTCTACACCGCTTAAATTTCATTATTTATTAATTTACCTCACACATGAATGTATAGGCAAATTTGTAATAATAAATAAACTTGGAAGAGAGTATGGAAGAAGGAAAATGAAGAACAACACTTTCATTCACAAAGATGAAAAACAACACCTTCAACCACAAGTCCTTCAAAATCCCATAGTTCAGTACAAAGATTCCAACTGAAAAAACTTACTGAAATATCTTGAACATGCTAGAAAAATGTTAAAAATCTCTAAAACTCCAATTTAACATAACTTACACCAAAACTTAATGGGTATTCAAGAACTTAAAATAAAAACTGAAAAACTTGCTAAAATTTAGGATTTTGAAAATGGTGACTTGGCAATAGGGATCTCAGGGTATGACAGCAAAGGCGTCAGAAGATCGCATGGTGGTAACTGGAATCGACGTCCAGAATTGGTTGGGAGAGAGCAAATAACACCCCAAAAGAAAACTTCTCATCGACAGTCCCCGACGGTAGATTGTGGCGTGACTAGAGTGGAGACAATGGTCGATGGAGGTGGCAGGGACAGAGCGAGTGTTGAGGTGTTGCTTATCGAGGGAAGAGGGGGAGATGCTGCAAGTGTGGTTCTTCAACTTTTCCAAGTTTCATTTTTTTATTATAAATTTACCCCTCTCCTTTCTTCATGTGTGAGTTTAATTAATAAACAATATTTAATTTAAAAAGGGATTGATTGCAACCATTTAACAATTATAAGGGTACAAATTGAGCAAATTGAAAATTGATGGGTGTGATTGTAACCAACTCCATAGTATAGGGGTGGTTTGGCAATTTTCCAAAAAAAAAAAAAAATACTCCCATCCCCTTTGAAACAATGGACGAAAGAGAAAAGAAAGGAAGACCTTCCCAAGAAATTTATTTTGTTTATCGTAGGAATTGGGGGTTCACGACTGGTTGGCTTTAAGGCCCAACTTTTTCTAGTTGACACACAATAGGATGTGCGGATTGGGTGAATCATGTGTTGATATGTCCAACTTTCCTGGGGAGGATAGGTCTTAGGGTTATTTTATATTATTGATGTCTTGATTCCTCTATGGGTGTATTATGAATAAATTTACTTTTATAATGTTTCTCTTTGGCACGTGACATAACACAGATGAAATTCATTTACACTAACAACTAGGATTTGTCTATTTTATTCTCTTTTTAAAAAGTCCATCAAGCTTAGAAACTGAAATTACTTTGAATTGATTTGGTAATGAGATAAATATTTACTATTTGAAGTAACATGTCCAGGGACGTTTGGGATCGTTGATTATACTAACTACGACGACATGAAATATGCTGTAAGTTCTTCTAAAAGCACATTTTGTGAGAAGTTCTACATTACTTTATTTTGACATCTGATGTTTTTCTATTATTTAGATACGAAAACTCGATGATACTGAATTCAGAAATCCTTGGGCGAGAGCATACATTCGGGTACCTTAACCTTTTTTCTCTTTCCATTTTGGTTAATTTGAAGTAGCCTAATGTTATGATATTTTTCATTATCAGCGTACCCACTTTATGTGAGCACTTCAAGAAACTGGATTCAGTTGTTTGTGCCCCTTGTTTGTGGATGACATATCACATATGGTTGCAGGTGAAGAAGTATGATGGAAGTCCCACCAGGAGCCGTAGCCGTAGCCGTAGCCGTAGCCGTAGCCGAAGTCGTAGCCGAAGTCGTAGCCGTAGCCGAAGCCGGACTGCTAGACGAAATAGGAGGTTCCACTCTTTTACTGTTAGTCTGTATCACCCTCATGGCCTCTTCTTTTACGTTGTTGTAATGTTTTCTCGTGTCGTGCAGCAAATCTGCAGAACGATCTGTTTCTAGATCAGTTTCAAGATCAAGATCTCCATCTCCTGTTAAATCTTCAAGGTACTTTGGCCTGTGCGTGCTTTTTCCCATAAGTTTGGATTTGTTTGACAAACATTTTTTCTGCAAAAATATGCAGGCCACGGTCAAAATCAAGATCTGGATCACCACGTCAGGTATGCGACTTCTGGTTTTAAGGCTTCAAAATCTGTAAACTTTATCTATTTATGCTCATGGTAAATAACGTTATTTAATTGCATGAGCTGCGTAAATTGGTAGTGATATTTAAAAAGGAACAACCTTTGGATGAAGGTGTAGAAGAGGGTGTTTGTTTTATGGGGGGAGGGAATGGGTACGATGATTATCATGTGGTCACCATTTTGTTCTTGGTAGCATGAGTATCTTGTTGCCAGTGGAAATGATCAGAAGCTGAGAAGCACGGATATGTATACGATTATTATGACACGTCATTTTTAAAAATCCAGAACAAAACACGACATGGAATCATTCATTAAAACACACACTTATTAGAAACACATATTCTTTTTATACAAGAAAGAAATTTAAAAGTTGATGAGTTTATGCATTTATATGCTTAAAAAACTAGTTTGTTGTATTTTGGATTCAAATTTTGTTACTTTTATCATATATGTCTGATTAGTACATGCAATAAGCATGTTGATTGTTTATATGCTTAACACTTGGAAAATTGTTAAGGTGGATCTGGAAGGCGTGTTTAAAGAGTTTTTCGAAAGAGGTATCTTAAATCGATCCCTGGTTGAGACTTATGTGTGTCTAATCCAGAATAAGGAAAATGCCAATCCAATAGAGTTAAGGATTTTCTGCCTATTAGTCTGATCACCAGTATTTATATAATTTTAGCTAGGTCCTTGCTAATCGGTTAAGGAAAGTGATGCCTTCTACAATTTCCGAGGCGCAAGGTTTTTTTTGGCTGGTAGACAGTTCTTAGAGTCCTTATAGCCAATGAGGCAATTGAGGATGTTCATCAGAGGAAAAAGGAGGGAGTCATGCTTAAGCTTGATTTTGAAAAGGCCTATGATCATGTTTCGATTCTTTTTGGTTGGAAAGAAATAGGCGTCTTTTCAATGATAATACTAATTCTTTTGATTCTTTTTGGTCTGTGGTTAAAAACACAGCTTCTTGATGGTGTACAAATTACACTGATCTCTTTTGTAATTATAGTCTTTCATTGTTATCAACAATTGGAAGGCTTTTCTGTTTTAGTTTCTTTTAGGGAGGGCCTTCTTGTCCCTTGCCTCTAGGTTGTTCTTTGTTTTCTCTGTTTTTTAATACAACCGTTTCTTATCAAAAAAAAAAAAAAAGGCCTATGATCATGTTGATTGGGATGTTTTGGATAAGGTGATGATGAAGAAAGGCTTTGTCTTTAGATGGAGGATGTGGATGTAGGAATGTGCGGTACTCTATCCTTTATCCTTGTGAATGGAACTCCTAAAGGTTTGGTTTGATCCAAGCCTCTAGAATGTGCAGTACTCGATCCAAGCCTCTTGATGTCCTAAGTCGTCTCATTCTCAAAGGGAGTGGATGGAAACATTTTGAGTCCCTTGGGATTGGCTCAAATGAGGTGTCTCTATCGCACCTCCAGTTTGCTGATGACACTATCTTGTTTTATTCAGGTAAAAAGGAGTCTTTTATGATCCTTAATCATATGGTGGAGTTTTTCAAGGATATATCTGGTCTTAAAATCAACTGGAGTAAATGTCAAATTCTAGGGATATCGAAAGATGGACAGAGTTGTTTGGATGTGAGATTGGATCTTTTCCCTCTTCCTATCTTGGGCCCCTTTGGGTGGTAATTCGAGCCGTACATCGTTTTTGGACCCTATTTCTGAGAAGATTCGGAAAAGGCTTGCCAATTGGAAGAAAAGTTTCTTTTCCAAGGCGAGCAGGTTAACTTTGATTAGATCAGTCCTTAGTGGAATCCCTGTTTATTACTTTTCCCTTTTTCGTGTCCTTAGTTCAGTTTGTAATTGCCTATCTCATTCTCATTCTCATGGCTTGTCGAGGTGTGTGCGATTATGTGGGATTTTTGGGGGAGAGAAATGATAGAGTTTTTATAGGGAAGGTTAGGGACCCTAGTGATTTTTGTTCTTTAGTGAGATTTCATGTGTCCCTTTGGGCTTCGGTTTCGGAGCTTTTTTGTAACTATTCGCTAGGAAAACATTAATCTTAGTTGTATCCCCTTTCTTTGGTGAGGTTCTTTTTTGTTGGGTTTTCTTTTTTGTATGCCCTTGTATTCTCTCATTCTTTTTCAATGAAAGTTGTTTCTATAAAAAAATCTGATACATTTAGGTCTTGTTTTGACTTCGTACAGCTAATATCTAAACACATCTATTGCACTAAATATTTTGAATAAGTAAGAGTAATGGAAGTTCCTTTTTCAGGCACGAGAAGGAAGCAAGTGATGCAAAGCTATGATTATATGCATGGTTGTTATAATATTCAGGATGTGACTGCACGTTGGAATTCATTTTAGTTTAGGACCTACGCAGTGCAGACTGGTATAGATGGAAAATGGCATGAGTTGTATGGATATTCTTTTGAATCCTTCCTACATCACTTTGTTTGGAGACATTTATAGGTATCTGCGTTCTCAAGTTACTTGCACACTGGTTTCCCTTTCTGATAACTTTCAGATTTTGTTTGAAAGTTGAAAATGAAATTGTTATTAAATGTGATTTTAGACCTTGTAATTAGAAATTTTAGACCTTGGATATTCTTCTCTTTTTGCTTCTTTTCTCCTCTCCTGTTAACCACCATGAGGGACAGAGGTTGAAGAGACCCATGAGGGATGAACGATGTACTCCCATTGTGAATATGCCCGTTGATATGAACTTGCAGCGGAGGAACCCACTTCCCGAGCTTAGATCTGCGATAATCCTAGATGATTCGTGAATGTGGCTTTGTTTTGGTATTTATAGGCACATATCACATCTATGGGTTTTCGATGATTTTAGGTGAGATGCACCAAAGAGTGAAAAACTAGAAAATGAAAGAAAAAGAAACAGATAGAAGAGGAAGAAGACGAGAAAAAGGCCGACAAAAGTTGATAGTGAGGGGCGGTGAGTGGCCGTTGGAGGGATTTGGAGTTTAGATGATTAAGAAGGTCGGGGGAGGAGGGAAGAGGAAGAAGATGAAAGAATAATCATAAAAATTGGTGCAGGGTTCAAAATGCCACAAAGACTGCTTTTAACAACACTCATAACGTAATTTAGCAAGGTAGGACCACCTAGGGGTTGTTTACCTAAATCTCTAATGTGAATTAAAATTGAGTTCCGTCATTTATTTTTTTTATCACATCCAATCATGATATATCATGTGGTCTGATTGATCCTAAGATGATATTTTAATTGCTATTACTTATTACATGGATCCACACTTCATTTTCTTCACCTCTTAATATTTTTTTATCATTTTTGTAGCTCTTCTTCTCTGTTTTTCCCACTCCCTCACTCTTGCTTTCCCTCTCACCCTCCCATCCCTTGCTTTTTCTTAATTTTTTTAAACACTACCTATTCTCTCTCTTTCAAAAAACATTCAGTGACACATACTCTCTCTCCGAAGAAGACACCTGAGTTTAGGTTTCCAATCTCAAAGCTAAGTTACTGGTTCATTTGCAATTTCATTGTCAATCCCTTTCTTCGGTGTTAATTGGAAAATGAGGGTGGTTATGAAATAAAGTGACTAAGAGATGGTTTTAAACTTATTTAGGAGAATAGGGTGATTTTTTTTTTTTTGAAAATTTGGTCTAATTGATTTCATTTATTTCTTTTTACAAAACTATTTCTTTAATTTTTTTAAAAAATATATAATATCAATCTTTTTTTTTATATATATATTTATTTATCATATTATATATGCTAACAATATGATAACAATTATATATATATATATATATATATATATATATATATATATTTATTTATTTTTGAGTTGGTTGTTAGTTACAAGACTCCAGTCAGCCTCCCTCTATTTAAGAGAATGTATTCATTTTAGAGTAGTGAATGAAATTATTTATGTAGTGTTTTGTTTTCATCACATTGTTGGTCATTTTTAAAGATCATTTTTCGTTGTCTCTAAATGGGTGTGGTTGGCCATTTCTCAAAAACTCATTTGTCGTTTTAAGTTCTTTGTATATGAACGGGGGATTTTTCTTAGCCTAAAACCCTAAAAATTTAAAATCATGAACCCTATCTATTTATAAGACCTTAAGGGGAAAAAAAAAGAGAAAAAAAAACCCTCAATGGGTCATTGAAAGTACCTTGTGAAAAAAGTTGTGTCACGGTTAAAATTTTTGTCAATTTTATAGTGAAACACGGTCAAGTTTGAGGAATAGAAACTCATGCTTTCAACAAAAATACAATTTTATTATTATTATTATTTTGCTTATAACGATATTTGATGATTTACTAAAAATTATTTTCACCACTTTATTTCTATATCGGTACATTATTTTTTTTCATATATATAACATTTTTTAATAACATTTTTAAGATTAAAGATATTAATGTGCAACTATTGAAAGTATGTATGACTGACATGTTTTAAAATCAAAAGACTTTAAAATAATCAACTCTTGCACTTTTTAGCAATCACATGATGGTGATATTTATACAAGTGGAGAGGAGAGATAGCTTTGTTGAATGAAACTGATAAAATAACAACCTATAAAACTAATAACAAATTAACTAATTACAACGGTTAGTTTGTAACTAAGCCTTTTTTTAATACTCCCCTCAAGATGGAGAGTAAATGTCTTTGATCCCCATCTTGTTTAATAAGGGAAATAAACAAAAGCAATCGGCTTCTCTTATAACCAAGCTCTATATGCTTTGTTCTTTCATGGACCATGGGATTCAAAAATATATGTATCGCAGCTCAGTTATCACAAAAGAGAAGAGCTGGTTGTGGTTTTGGCAATTTAACTTGAAGTTCCATGAGGTGATTCTGAAGCCATACAACCTCACATGAAGTAACAACCATTGCACGTTATTCCCTTCTGCAGACGATCGTGAAACCGTCATTGTTTCTTGGACTTCCAAGATATCAATGAGCTGCCAAGGAAAACACAAAACCCTGTAATGGACCTTCTAGTGTCAACACACGAACCCCAATCAACATTAGCAGAGGCCCAGACTGAAAATTTTTGAACACTATGCATAAAAATTCCTTTCCCAGGAGATCCTTTGATGTAACGATTCAAATAGTTAACAACATTCTTGTTGCTTTTGGTTGGTTTAGACATAAACTAACTGAGTTTACGCACAAGAAAAGTCATATCTCTCCTCTTCATGGATCTCCGATTAATATGCGATCTGCGCCTCTCTTTTCCCTAATTTTCTCATTAATAATAATTCACTTCTCATCCCTCCCCGGGGGCCCCTATACCTCTACTCTCTGCTCTGCAATAATGTCTACCAGTGAACTCGCTTGCACCTACGCCGCCTCGATTCTTCACGACGACGCCATCTCCATCACTGTACCCTAATTGAAACCACTTTCATTTTTCCTTCTCCTCTTAATTTGATTTTCTGATTCTAACTCATCTCTTCTTTCTTTCTTTCTTTCAATGAATTCGTGTTTTCTTCCCCCAACACGGTTAGATCTTGAATGTAAAGTAATCATTCTCACTTATCTTTTATGAACGCAAAATTTGGCAAACTTAAATACTAATTTGGTTTAGATTTCAAAATCTAACACTCTTGTCCTTGATCTTATCAATTTTAGTCCTAAATAGATTGATGATGATGTGACTATTGAGCAAAAAACTTACCAAGGGTTTAAGCTTTTGGATGATTGGATCACCCATACAGAATGTTCAAGTATATATAATTATTGTCCAAGTCATGAAGCAATTAATTAAGCAACCAAAATAAGGATTTGTGACAATTATCTTAATAAAGGCACATTCAACAATTGGTGTCTTGTTCTTGATATTGAATCTGTAGTATGAGGTGAGTGATTAATTTTGGAAAAAGAAAGTAGATAATATAAAACTTGGGAATATGATCCTCAAGCACCGGTGATGTGAACGTGTGTTCTAAGATCGTATGGTTACATGCATGGTTTGTTTCCAACCTTAGCTTCATAAGCTTTAGAGATATGTTGACCAATGTTAACAAGTGTGTTATAAATGACCGTTCAAGATAGAATTTTAGTATAAAACTTAAAAGATAGATTTGATCAACTAATCTATTCTATAGATGATATCATCCAAAATGAAAAACAAAGTGTAAAGTTGTAGAGTTTTTTAGAAATTTTTTGGATACTATATTATTATTGTTGTTATTATGCAAAGTGTTTCAATTTTCTATTAGTTATAATGTACATTATTGCTTGGACTTGAGTTGTTAGAAGTTAGAAGGTATTGGTATAGTACTCATACTAGGTAGAATTTAATTTTAAAACACGTGAAAAGACTAATATAAATTTATTATATGTAATTAAAAAATTATATATATATATATATATATAAAAGGAAATTAAATAAAATTATAATAGAATTTTGACATCAGAAACGTTTATCCATAAATTTGGAAATGTTATATTATAGGTCAACATGACATAATTATTGATATTTTATGTACTAAAAGAAAACTTGAGTCTGGGAGTGACATTTAAATAAAGTAGAGTAGCAGATAGTGACACGCTTTAAAGAAACGAGTGGCTGACAAGGTACAGCCCAATCCCGAGAAACTACTGTGTACGATTTTATGCATTTGCATGTTAAAAAAAAAAAAAAATCCTAATAATAAAAAAGAATTCAAAGACTCTTCTCCACCACAGCCACCAATTTTGTTTACAGATATTCTTCATTATTTTATTATACCTAAAATCTAGATAAAAAAAGATCTACCACTGTTTCCTCCGCTCCACAATGCCACGTTTCGTTTTCTTAGAGCGTTGATTTTTTTCCACCAATCATACACCACTACGTCAAACCATATTAAAAAATATCTTTGAAGTGGGACCCGCCTCAAAAGTATCTCGGTTTCTTTATTTGCCGAAATCCAAAAGGAAAAAAAAAAGAAAGAAAGAAAAGGAGAATTAATCCGCCCCCACCCGCTACGCCCAACAAACCATCGCCACAAAAACATAACCAATCGGACTTTTGTCTCTTTGCATTGCTATCCAACAATCTCCTCCGACTAAGCCGCTGACGTGTCATGAGTGGGCCTGATTGGACTCTCTTTCAGATATTTTTTTCCTTCCTTTCCTCTCAGCCCTCCGATTTGTGGCGGTTAAATCCCCATTCCTCCTCTCCACCCTTGGATCCCCACTCAATTTGCAGCTGATATTTTTTTAGATATTTTTTTTTCTGCCTTCCCTTTGCTGAGGAATCAAAAGGATGAGATTTTCAGCCACCGTTTTCTTCTTCTTCTTCTTCATTCATACCATTCTCCCCTTTCTCCTTCTTCTTCGTTTCTGATTGGGTTTCGTTTCGGACTGTGAAATGGGCGAGGCCGTGATCGTGAGCTCTGAGGATGTTGATGTGGATGTTGATTATGTCAGACTCCACAACGACGATATGGCAGATGCAGAGAGTATGGGCACTCACAGACCTAACAGAGACGGCAGTTCAAGTGGATTTGGGATCGGGATTAAGTGGGAGCGCTTCTTGCCCAAGATGATGCTCAGGGTTTTGCTCGTTGAAGCCGACGATTCCACCAGACAGATTATCACTGCCCTCCTCCGCAAGTGCTGCTACCGAGGTTTATTTCTCCTTCTTTTCTCCCAATTCCCTCTTTCAAGTTTTCAATCCATCCTAAATTTATTTTTTTCTAACGTTCAATTCCTCTTACTCACTTTCCCCCTTAATTCCTCTTCTACTTCTATTACTGTACACTCTGAAAATGAAAATGATTGGAGTTGTTAGTGCTAATATAACTGTAAATTAACACTCAAATCCTCTTTCTTCTGCTCTTCTGTCTCTCCTATCATGTAACTTTAGATTCTGTATTCTCTTTCTTTCTTAAATTGGTCATTTCTATATTACTGACTCCAAATTTTTGTTCATATATTCTGTATTCCAGCACCTCCCAGTTGATGGACAAAAATTGACCCATTTATGCTCATTTTCTTCTATTTCTCTACTTTTACAACTTTATATAATCAATCATCTTTGTTACTTTTGGACTAACCAACCATTTGCTTCTGCCTTTTCTCTTTCTTTAGTACTTGAGATTGTATCATAAATTGTAATTTGATTGTTTTTTCCTTTTCTATGGTTTTGGAGATAGACCAAAAAAAAAAGGCCTCTCATTGATATACATCTAAAACTGTCGGTGGCTTAATTTCTTTTGTATTATGAAATTATTATTAGCTTTAAACTATACTTCATATCAATGTTGCATTAGGACTAAAATGCTCTACTTATTCGACTGCAGCCACCTGATCCTGTCTGTGTATGTGTATTTAAAATGTCGGGATCTTCCCTTGAGGAGTACAAGAAGTTAAGTTTAACCTTTTTCAACTGAAGATATTTTCGTTCTTCTTGTTTAAACAGTTGCTGCTGTTCCTGATGGCTTGAAAGCGTGGGAAATTCTCAAAGAAAGGCCCCGTAATGTAGATCTTATATTGGCGGAAGTCGAATTGCCATCAATCTCTGGATTTGCTCTTCTAACTCTGATCATGGAGCATGAGACTTGCAAAAATATTCCTGTTATAAGTATGTTCCTGAAAATACTGATGGATAGGAATGTGCCTATCTGAGATTTGCTTTCTGTTAATCGTGCCATAAGTAAATCTAACCACTAGGCATTTTACTTTGTGCAGTGATGTCCTCTGAAGATTCTATCAGCACTGTTTACAAATGCATGATGAAAGGTGCAGCAGACTATCTTGTCAAGCCCTTAAGGAGAAATGAGCTGAGAAACCTGTGGCAACATGTTTGGAGAAGACAAGCAGTATGATACTTTAGTATATATAATTATTTTTAGGTCAACCATGAAATACCAAATTCTAAAGTACTTATGATCAACGTTGATTTCAGTCATCCAATGTGAGAGCTGACGTTCAAGAAAAGGTTGAAGTCACTTCAGAAAATGAGACTGCAAGCAATCACTCAACTGGTTATGTTGCTGGAGTTCAGAGGAATAACAAAAACATTGAGAAAGGAAGTGATACTCAGGTTAGAATGGACTTATTTATGGTGGACTAAATGTAGATTTTACCTCACTCCTTTTATTTTGTTGAGGAAAATGCAGTATGGGTCTTAAATTAACTATCCATTCTGTTAGCGGCAATCTTATTTGTGCAAATAGTCATTTGATTGATTAATGCCATCACATACAATATCGGAACTTTTTTGTTCTAAAAAAAAATCAGAACTTATCAGCTAATGGATTGTTCTGATTCCCACTAAGAAATTTTTTTTTGAAGTGAGATGTAGGTTTTGAGGATCTCGGTCTTCCTTACAAAATAGGTGGCCCCGAATTCTTATTATTAGTGAAATCTGTGTGAAAGTACGTGGATAATTCAAATCTTTTAATTTCACAATCGATGTACTTACATGTGCATTTGAATCTACTCATGCTTCGAAGGCATCTTCCATTTTTTATTCTAGCCAAAGGCTAATTTTAGTGTCCCTTGCAGAGCTCTTGTACAAAGGTAGATTTCGAAGCTGGAAATAAGATACAGGAAAGTTCACAGCCTAGGAAGGGAAAAGCCTCTCCCAACGACTTCAAGCCACAAAAAGATGAACGTCACATCAATTTGAGTCAAAGATTGTTTATGCATGAAAATGAAACTGGAGGTAGCACTTACTTATTTATTCAGTTACTGGTTGTTTCATGTGGTCGTTTATTTTTCTTTTTGCAGAATCTAACTTTTATAAATTTTCGCACTGTATTAGGATTGGCAATGAGTTGCTATGTCAATACCGATTTACCAATCACACTAAGCATGGGCCTTGAGCCAATCAATGATGGGAGAAGTCCTAATAATGCTAGTGAAGCTGGTGACGATAAGGATGTGATTGCCAACCCATCCAATGCCTGTATCAAGTATCCCGATAACTACCAAAAAAGTTTTCCTTCCAACAATTTTGCTGCAAACAATTTCAGCTCTGCTCTTCATTTGGATCTTTCCCTGAGAAGATGTCAACCTAATGATTTTGAGGAGCGTGCTGCAGGACGGGCTACCCTCAAACATTCTAGTGGCTCAGCTTTTACAAGGTGTGATTTCTTTTTAGTTCTGATTCTTGGTCTTTCATTAGTGTGGGCGCACGTGCCTGTGGATGTTTAGTAGGAGACTGAAGGCATCAATCTGAACTCTAGACATTATCATATGGATATGAATGCTTTCCTAACTGCTTGCTAGAGAAACGCAGAGCCTTCAAAATTAGAATGCACCCCTTTACTTCAAGTGGATAAGAGGCTAAAACTTATTAATCGAATCCTTCCCCTCCCTCATATTACTCTTTGGATATCACTCTCATAACTGCCTCCTGGAATTGATTGTAATTGATTGAGTTCTCACTTTGCGTTTGAGAAGCTCCTTTTTCTTTTTCTTGTTATCCTTCCCTCGTGTGTTTGTAATTTGAATACATACATTGTTCCAGAAATATAGTGCCCTATATTATCTTTTGTACCTAGAATCTTCTATTGATGAAGTTTTTGCAACTTTTGTGGGAGAGGGCTGTGTGACTGAACTGTAAGGTTGGTGGAAGTCTGTAAAATTCCAGGTGAATGGGGTCTAGTTCTTCTTATTCAAGAACTATGCAAATATACTACGATATGTTAATCTCTGCTCCTGTGTTTTGAAGGCAATGAGTTGATTGGCATAGTTAGTTTAGTTATGGAGAAGAATATGCTGTGAGATTTCCAAGTGTTACATTATGAAGAATATAATGTTTATTTTCTCTCTATTTGCTGAGCCTTGTGTGGTGATTGTGCAGATATACTTTCAGGCCGTTGCAATCACTTCAAGCAAAATCAAGCAGCATCCGTGATGAGCAAAAGGAAATTGGAAGCAACCCTGAGCATATTGGAAGTATGGGTGCTACTTCTACCTCTGATACCATTAATCCCACTCCAAATCTTCAAAAGAGTAATACTTCTATGCCTATGATCACAAGTCAATCTACTCAGTCTGAAGTTGCTAAATCAAGTACTTCAGAGACGGTAATCCCTCTACAAGTTTCAGGGACAGATTTGATGTCTAATAATCAACGCTCTGGCTCAGGCCATGGCTCTTTACCTTCTCACAACTTCTGCGCACAACGGGGTAGCCCATCATCTCCATGCCGAACTTCAGTCACCCATCCAGAACTCATCTTTGGAAAACAGACGGTTTATCCCTTAAACCTTGAGAATCATAATTTGGAGCAATTTCTGAACCAGCATCGCAACGTAAGCAGTCCCGCAAGCAGAAAGATAGAGAATTCGGGCCAGTCTGGGGAAAATCAAGGCCATATATCACCTACCACTGATCACAGTGCAAACAGTGATGTATGTCGTGGTAATACAACTCATGTTGGAAGCCTGGGATATCCTAGCACCTGCGGAAGCAACAGCAACGTAGATCGATTTGGCATTGCAAGGGTTACATCTGAGAGTAGAAATGAAGAAGCTTTGTTTTCTCAAGGAGGAGATTCTCATCGGTCCAGTCAAAGAGAAGCAGCTCTAACAAAGTTCCGACTGAAAAGAAAAGATAGATGTTATGAGAAAAAGGTAGAGTTTTTACCGTATTGCTACTCTAATTTGGCGCTGCTTTATTTGGTTTTACATTGTTGTGTTTCTTATGGAGGTATTCCATTTTCATCTCAGGTCCGTTATGAGAGTAGAAAAAAGCTGGCAGAGCAGCGTCCGAGAGTGAAGGGACAGTTTGTCCGGAGAGTATTGACTGATCCATTGCCTGCAGAAACCAATGACAATACATCCAACGGTTAGCAGTTGGAAATAGGAGCGCCTGTAAAGCCCTTGAATAAGCGTTAAAGCTATATTGCTGCCTTTTGCCCTTCACTTAATAATACTTACAGAAACTGATAAAACAAGAGTGTTGGCTTTGGAAACTACAGGAACAAGAAGCATAAGCTGCCTTCTTCTCCCCTCCATATTCATTTTATTTGCTTTACTTCCTTTCTCTATCTTTTGTAATTTCTAGAAATTTCGTGAGGGATATTCTTTATATTTAACATGTAGATACACATCTTCATTCCAACATATGTATATTAATTTTTTTTTTTCTTCCTTGTCTATTAGAATATACTCTGTCTTGGAGTTGAACTGGATTTTTCTGATCTAATGTAATTCAACTGAATTGTGACCTTAGCAGTAAAAAAAGAAACTCGTATCGGTCTTAAATTTAAATCATTCGCCCCTTGTTTGAAAGCCTACTCGATATGTAAGATCAGAGTTTTTGGGCACAACAATCAAGGTGAACTTTAGACAAGGTAAACCCATCAGAACAAATTATTTGAAAGTACAATTATAAATGACAAGAGTTCAAAGTTCAAATATTAATGGGTTTCTATTTTTCACTTAATTTCTAATAATTCTACTATATGTAAACTTTCAAAATCATTTTAGTTCTTGAAATAGAAAAGAAATTTTTTTATATATTTTTGTCTTCATTATACTACAGCCAATTGGAAGGTAGTAAATAGTTATACTGTTTTTCTTTCCACAAGAGTGCAATTTTTCCGCCCACCCAATTAGTATAATTTTGAAACCTGTTTTTGCATGCGTTTATATTTATAGCCTGTTGGTAATGCTTAATTTTTCAATGAGGGATAATATCAACACCCCTTCCTTTTTCATTTTTATTTTTTGCTATGGACACTGGCCCAAAGTCATTCCTAACCAAATGAACCTAGAATTACAGGAATTATAGTGAAATTTAAACTTAAGAGTTAAGATAATTATATTGTAGCTAAATAAATAGTTTTTCAATATTTTTACCTTAAGAATAATGATTTTGAATGCTATTATTCATTGAAATTGAAAAAGGTTGAAACTAAAAAGCTAAGTAATTATGGATATGTTTTCAATATAGTATGATGAGCCAAACTTACTTACAAATATAGCAATATGAACCAATTTATTTGTAAATATAACAAAATGAATCAACTCAATACAAATATAGTAAAATTTTGCATTCTATGAGTGATAGAATGCAATGGACTATCGATATGAATATCTATCTACGTCTATTAAGTCTATCATTGATAAAAAATAAAATTTTACTATATTTGTAAATATTTTCAATTAATTTTACCATTTAACATAGTTGGCTGAAATTATATTTAAAAACACTAGAGTTGAGCTTATATTCATTTGGTGAAAAAAGAAAAATGGTGAGGCCTTGAATATGCGTGGCGTTTGGTTTCAACTCTGAACACCTTACGGCTAAGGTGTGATGTGATGCCACCAGATTGCGCTTGGACTTTATATATCTTTCATCCTCCCCCTTTCTCACATGCCTTCCTTTCTTTAACACCATTCATCATAATTAAGTGCATTAAATTGCATCTTTTCTTTCCTCGTTTGTCTCCTTCACATCACAAAGTTATGCACACTTTGTGTTCTAACTTCTAAGTAAACAAAAGAAATTTCAGACAAATTGACAACACACGCGTAAATAAATAAAGCTTCCTCTTTTGTTCCAACAAAAAAACAAATTACAACTAAATAAGAGGACTTTATTCTAAATATAAATTTTCTTCTATGTTAAAAAGAAAATAAAAGAGAAAAAGGTTATCTGAAAGAAAGATAAGAAATCACTAAAGGGACGCTTTACTTGGTTGGTTTGTTTTTGATTGAGGGAGAAAAGGCAAAAAGCTACACTACCACAACAAAGTTAACCAAAAAATTTGAAGTCATTACACTGTCCATGGCCCACATGAATTTGAAAATCAACCCTGAAATATTCTCCACTGATCCACACCTTTCATTTCACTCAAGCACAAGCATTAGCTGCTTTTCGGGTCAGTTCATCGGCGTGGGATTTGGATCAACAAGATGACTCGGCTCCAATGCATACATTCTGAGACGTTATTTCCTTAAATCAACCTAAATTCGGAACAATACATGGAGTTGGAGTTAGATCACCTTGGACTTTGGCCTTCGTTCAGCTGTCTTCTTTTCTCCTTTAATTATTTGAAGAATAAACAAATTGAATAAAAAGGCCTTTAATCCCCATGATTTGACCAGTGTGGAACTCAAGCCTCTAAACTTGCTTTTCCTCGGCAAAATACTCCGCTAATTCAGCGACATCCTGATTTCAAATTAAAGTTGGTGAGAGATGGGAATGGGACTTCTCCAATTTTGCCTGCAAATTAAAGTTGTCAAAAAGTTGGGCTTTAATAATTCAGCAATTTGTCAATGTATAACTCGATGGGAAACTTTTATTAAATAAAATGATAATAATAAAATGAGTAAATATTCATGTTTCTTACAAAGATAATAAGATTGCATGCTTCTATCCATGAATATATCTCTGCACTAGATTGCATTAAAAGAAGGGTATAAGTAGGAGGCTACAAAACAAATGATGGGTGCTTGCCGTTTGTTTCTCCTTGTACCATTGTATGGAAAGCTACTATTAAGCATCAAACACCTTTTTCTTTTCTTTTTTTATTTTATTTTGGCTTTTCTCTTGTTCGTATCTGCATCATTAACACTCTTTGTTCTCAATGGTGGTGAGAGTTTAAAAGGAGTAGCTACATTTGGAGAAGTCTAAATTAAAGTTAAGACAAATTTTAAAATGAATTCGAAAGCTATATCCTGTAATCTTTTGTAAAAGCAAGGGCCAAGCTAAGGAAGTAGTGATGAATTAAGTTGATAATTTCAATTACTTTTGTAGATGATTGAGGAGAGTGGGCCCTAGATATTGTTAATTACTTTTTCTTGGTTTCTTCTAACATCAAAGTAATCATCCCCAATAAAGAAGAATTGGAAACATGTTGAATTAGTTTTTAGAAATTTGGTGTGTCCAGTGGGGCAAGAAAGATAGGCGCATTTGGTCATGTAATTATTGGAGTTAAAAAGTTGGTTGGGTTGGAGAAGTTTTAGAAGTGTATGCGTGTGCGTGCCCGCCACCCCAACCCCCACTACCAGTAGATGATGAAGCCCGCCAGTCCCTTTGTTAATTATTGCTACTTTCTTTTTTTTGTGTGTGTAATTGTGATATGTGTGTGGCCCCCTCGCCGCTACCACATCCTCCTTTTATTATTTTACCCCTCATCATCTCATCCCACTGATACATATACATGCCCTTCCCATTTCCCATTTGCGATCAAATTAAAATTAAATGTCTCTAGCAAACGTGAAATCCCCCAAACACTGTGCCAATAAGCAAGAAGTGAAGGTTCAGAAGCGCTACAAGAAGCTGTTCCTTGGAGTATCGGCATTTTTATCCGCCATTTCCTTGCTCATACTGCTTCTCTGGCTCATCCTGCGTCCCTCGAAGCCAGAATTCAGGGTGAAACAGGCGGATGTGTATCAGCTGAATCTCATAGACGACCTTCACCTCCTCAACTCATCCATCCAACTCACTCTCTCCTCAAAAAACCCTAATCACAGATTGGGAATATACTACGACAACCTTCAAGTGTACGCCGCTTATAAGGGGCAACAGATAACTCTCCCTACCTCCCTCCCTCCTTTCTACCAGGGCTATCAAGAAGCTAATTTGCTCACCGCTTTCTTGGCGGGCAGCCGCGTACCGGTGGCTCCTTCCTTTGGATATGAAGTAGGACGGGATCAGTCGGCGGGGCGGTTCGTGCTCAATCTCAAAGTCATGGGATGGCTACGATGGAAGGTGGGGAGTTGGGTTTCTGGAGGCTATCGGTTTAATGTGAATTGTGTTGCGGTGATGCCGTTTGGGCCTACGCTCCCCACCCCTCCACTCACCCTAAACCAACCAACTCGCTGCTCTACAACCCTTTAATACTTTCCTTAATTCCAATTCCAGTTCCAATTCCCTTCCCTCCCTTCTTTGCATTCCGTACATAAATATATTTTTACATGTCTTCTCTCTTCTCCACCCTCTGTGCATTAATCACTACATAACTATAATTCACAGTCTCGTCGAATACAAATACATATACTCCAATAGTACCAATATGTATAGTTGTTTGGATTGAAATAATTATCCTCTCCTCACTCTACCTATAATTGGTTGTTATGTACTTTATTTTTAGTACACATAAAAATACTAATATTCACAAATTATAATTTAATAATTTCGTAGAGGTACAATGCACAAAAATTTGTTCAGTCTCAAATAGGTATTTTCCTTATCACCCTCATAGGAAAAGTAAGACCGAGTGAGTAGTCTGTTCAGCCATCGCATGTGGGTTGTGAAAAAGTAAATGGGTTTTCAGCCCTACATTTCAAAAGTACCACAACCATTTTCAGATTTCAAAATGGGTCTGATCAACGGGATAGGAACACGTACAAACAAAAACAAGCCTCGGAGACTGGAGAAACAAGTGCTTTGATATTACCAAAATAAATTTAGTTTTCTTTTTTTTTTTCGAAAAAAAAAATGATAAAACCTAAACAATAATGGAAATGCGACAGATTTTCGTAATTTTGGTGAAGGTTTTTTGTAATATCATGATATAGAAAGAATTAAATATGCGTAGTTATTGTGTTATTTTTAAAATTAAGACCTCATTTGTTTTTAACCGTCCGATACAAATATAAACACATGGATAGTTATTATGTAATATAATATTATACACATGTAAACAAAGGTATGCTTAAAAAGTATATAGCTACTCATCTTTATGTCTTTACTAAATTATTTAATTATAACTTGTCATGTGATAAATTTAATTTTTCTTTAAAAAAATATTTTAATTTTTTTGATGTGAACAATGAAAAAGGATGCACAACTCAAGTATTACTATAATTGAGCTTCAAAAATGTTCGTTTACAACAAATGCTAGACAAAAATATAAAATATGTTCGTTTTAAACAAATATAAAATATGTATCTTTAATATTGTGCTTTCATAATAGTTACCTTCTTAATTAATCCCAAGTCCTTCTCAATAAATTTACTTCACTTCCAAGTTTGTGGTTACTTCTAAACACCTCTTGTGAACCCAAACTTTCACAAAAGCCTTACACCTCATAATCATCTATGCAATTGCAAAATGCACCATAAACAAAATTGATGATATATGAATGGATGGGTTTATTTGAAATCTAGAGTAAGAAAATGAAGTGAAGTTGAGCGTGAACAGATGAGTCCTGCACTTCTTATTTTCAAATTCAAGTTCTCAACTTACAAATTAAAAAATAATGGCTTCCTTTTATTCTTTGCTAGCTGCAGTCATGTGTTGGGAAAAATGGGTGTATCCAAATATTACTCTACTTTCTAATTTCATGTATCAAGAAATAAGAAATTGTTAGCTTATACACTTAGGAATAGAGCATGAGAACATGACAAACCCTTTGTGTCTTTTTTTTTGCAGCGATCAGTTGGAGACTACTAGACATTTCATGTAGGAATGTAAATTTACAAAGAAAATCTGGAATCTTTTCTTCCCTACTTATGTTGGAATGTTTGGTGTTGTCAATAACTTTTGGTCTCCCTCGAACTATTGGGGTTACTAAGGTCTGTGTTTATGCGCAAAGACTTAAATTGTGCTTTAACATTCCTTTGGAGCATGTGGAAGCTGCAAAATGATTTTTTCTATGGGAAAGGGGTGCATGATCATAATGCCTTAATGAGCTTAATCGAAGTCCATTGTCAGGATCTTATGGGTGGGGATACAGCTTTTGGGCGGCGTCAGGGCTTCCTCAGCGTCAATCCTTTCCCCTCCCAACATCAAGTGTAATTGTTGTCTCCACTGAGGTGGGCTATTGGAAGTTGAATGTTGATGCAATCTGGTCAAAAGAGAATCGAGCAAGCTATGGTATATTGTTTGTGATCATTTTGGTCGGTCTGTCCCAATGGCTACAAGAGCGTTGACAAGGATGGGAGTGTTAGTATGCTTGAGGTCAAAGCAATTTTGGAAAGTCTTTCCGCGGTCAAGCGTGAGTGATATATCTGGGACAAGTCCGCCACTTGAGGTGGATTCTAATGCATTGATTAGAAGTTATTGAGGACATTTTTTTTTTTTTTTTTGCACTTTATCACATAATACAAAGAAATGAAAACAAGAATTATTACTATATATTCTTTGGTAGCTTCTAATTATATTCAAAATATTTTAGAAATACAAAACATTTACAAACATTAATTACACATATATGAACAATGTGAAAATCTCTAAATATTTCTGGAAATATCAAACTTACATGCTAAATGTATGGGTGATGTTAATTCTCAAGCTCATATATTATAATTAGAGTAGATTGCAAATTTGCAAGTGAACTCGTCCAATCATTCCTAGAATGTTGTCCGACCGATTACTTATTAATTAGTCCGAGATTATGTGTTGATGTCTCACTTTGTTTCCTCTCGTCCAAGCTTCATCTCTTTGAACCAAGAAGCCACTTTGGCTCTATGTCCTTGGTAGGCCTTACATTGACTCCACAAAGTAACCTCACTAAATATCAGCTGGGGACATACTGCAACATCTACCGGATCTCTTAGAACTCATGGACACATTTGTACAACCTCTCTGCAAGTAGGGTCGTCTGCCAGGAAACATCATTTTCTACAGGGATACTATAGCAGAAAAAGAAGGCCTCGAATGTTGATGAATGTATATAAAGTGAATAATCCAAGTTTCCTAATGTTTCCTTTGCTTCTGTAATATCCATGGGTGCCTGAGTATAGACTATATGTACTGATACACTTGTATCCAAAGTTTATTGCCTTTAAGACCTAACCGATATGAGAAGAGTATCTACTCCAATGCCAGACGACTATGGTTGAACAGGCTAGAAACCTTTATTCCCCATTACCTTCTGGTGCTGACTGTGTTTGTTTACAAAACATAAGCTTCATTGGGATTCATGAGAAACTAGCCTTTCACCAAGTTAGATCCATTATTGACAAACGGACGAAATAGAACAAATTACAGCTAATGGAATTAGCTAAACAGAATACACACACACACACATACATATATATATACACACACACACACATATATATTATACAAAAACACACACACACACATATATATTATTATTAATCCTGTTTCCATGTAAGACAGGAAGTAGTAAAGCTGTAGTTTAGTGAACTCAAAAATCCACAGATTCAGGACTAACCCATTTCCAAAAATGCTTCTTGACGGACACAGCCTGATCCGCAATGTTTGTCTCCTCAGAATTTGCGTACTCCTCCTCCTCCACAGTGCAGAAGTCTCCCTCGGGTAAACCTTCCACCCAAACATCCATGGAATGCAAAACGTAACAAGCCGGCAAACCAGGGTAGGAAACCGAGTTGCGCTCCTCAATCTTCATTTTATAGGAATCTGGAACAATCCTGACAAGTTGAGAACAATCGGAATCCCCTAGAATGGAACCGAGCTCTTCCTGGACAGCCCGGTAGACTGCAGATTCAGGAGTCTCATTGGGCTTCATTTTCTCGGACAAGGGTCGATTTCGATTCCGCAGGGTGCCATCAGAGAGCTGCTGGTGGGATTCAAGGAGAAGTCGGTGATGCTTATCAATAATTCGAAGAGAAATGACATGAAGGGTGCGGATGGGAGGGCTGGAATCGGCAAGGGAAGTTTCTCCTTGGGAGATCTCGAGCCAGAGGTTATGGAGGTTCTTGGTGCCAGGGATAACGCCCCAAGAAGCAAAAGAATGGGAAGGGAGGCGAGGTTGAAGCCATTCGGAGAGGGATTGAGGAGAGGTGAAGGTCAAGGATTTGGATTTGGAGTTGGAGTTGGAGTTGGGGAATTCCATGGAATTGGAAGGTATCTTGAGAAAACGGCGAGGGTTTAATTGAATAGAGAAAGCAGAAAATTTGAAGGAATTGGAGGAAGAAGAAGAGAAGAAAGCGAAAAGTGACAGAGCCGCGAGGAAAAAGTCAGGAAGAGCTGCCGTAGATTTGTTGAGGTGAGTAAGATTGGAGATGGGCTGTGGTTGTGAGGGTGGAACTGGAGGTGGAGGTGGGGCTGGTGGCATGGCATATCAACGATCATGTCCACTTTGAAGGCGGCGATATAGAAATAGAAACAAGGCGCCCAGCTTTGAATTCGATACCCACGTCCATACCACAATACACCAGAAGAAAAACAAGCATAAGAGGGAGAGAGTTTGGTTGGACAATCGCAGATTCGCAATACAGTGAACTTCTGGTTCAAGAGTGAAGAGCCCAAGTGCAATTGACCAAAATAACCTTAAATTCAACAACCTCTACCTTTAAGAAGAGTAATTCATCGGAATTTTCTTGCCCTTCGTTTTTACCAACGATCACATTTTTTTTTAATATATATATTTCGTCTTTCAACTATGATCATAATTGAAACAAAAGTTTAAATGATGTTTGACTTCAATATTCTAACAGTTAAAATGGTCTTTTAAACTTGTTGGTGCAACTGCTAGATGCCCAAGATGTGTTGAACTCAACATCTGGTTGCAAAGGTTGGACACCCGAAAGAGGAAATTGGATGCCTAAGAAATGTGGCTAAGAACTCATCGCCTAGAATTTGGACGTCTTGACCTCGTTGCCTGGAGTAGGACGTCTAGATCTTGTCACCTAGCAACATGGACGCATTAGGTGTCACAATCACACTTTTGTAAGCGTCTCACGACATTTGTTCATGTCCAAGAACAAGTCAACCAAATCAAATTCAGATGGTCGGTGACACGATTTGCGAACATTTGAATACATGTTTAAGAAAAGAAAGTTAGTTATAAGACAATAAGTAACAAGGGACAACATCTTAATGTTTTAAAACTCATGAGTATGAAGGTATGATGATAAGTCTTACTATGCATATAGTACATTCTAGACAAAAGACAAACTGACACATTTGCACATGCAAAGTGGCTAGCGGTCATACAACATGAAAACTACATATAAAGTAAACTAACTAACAAAATAAAATACATAGGATGAAAGCATGATAAAATAAAGTGGGAGCAGGCATACGGCCATGGGCAACAGGTCCTGGACAAGCATGACCATGACACCATGTATGTGTCCAAAGCCGCAAAGTAGAAACTTGTTGATTTTCTAATTTAAAATGTTACATTGAGTAATGAAATAGAAAATTATATTACATCACAAACTCTACTATCAGAAATAATGAAATGAAAATCAAATATTAGAAAGAGTGAAAATTTCAGGTTCTTCGTAATTTTATTGATCAAAGTAGATTGAGAATTAGAAACATACATTCTAAATAAAAAATCCAAAAAAAGGATACAAAGTCGAGAAAACTTACATGTCGATATTTTAATATACATTTTCACGTTTACACGCGTTTGATATCGACATAAGAGGTAAATTAATATAAATCGTACAAAAATCTAGAAAACATAAATAAAAAAAACATTCAACAAAATGTCAACAATGTAAATATAATATAAGTAATAAACATGTTTGAAAATTATGAAATGTTTAGGACAATTATAATGAGTAGTAATTTTAGAGATAATAATCAAGCATACAATAACATTTTTAAAAAATTGCAAATATAGCAAAGTCTATTGATGATAAACTCTTATTAGTGATAGATCATATCAATAGATTTCTATTATAAACAGATCCTGACATATTTTGTTATATTTGTAATTTTTTAAAATTTTACTATATATGCTAATATTTTAAATTTAATTATATATTTGCAACTATTTCATATGTTTATTTATTAATATTTTTTACCTTTTCAAAATCATCCATAAAAATCAACAATATTTTCATTGAAATTTTCATAAAATCAACTAAATATTTAGAAAAAATAAAAAATTATATTTTTTTAGTACCCAAGTTTTGATAAATGTGTGCTTTGCTCTTAGTTTAAAAAAAGTATCTTCTCAGTCTCAAAGTTTATAACAATAGACTTATTTGGTCACTCAGTTTCAAAATTGATTTAAATTATTATATGAGGTTCCAAATTAGAAAAAAATAGTTCAGATATTATTTTTAGAAATTAGTTTTAAAAAAATTTAAAATATCATATAATCATTCAAAATAAATTAATAAAGTTATTTAAGACATTTTTAAACCAATTTTAAAAATTGTTGGAAATAGAGAAAGAAAAAAGAAAAGGTACGTTTTGAATATCCGACCAATTTTTAAGGTACTTTTTAAAACCCTAAACACACCTTCTTCAAAACTTTAAACTAATTAGGTAATTTTTCAAATAAATGATTAGGAAAAAAAAAAAATTAGAAATCGGCTAGCAAACTGGAAGGAGGTCATTTGGTCATCGAATTCCGCCGTGTTAACGGAAATTGTCTATTTCCTGATTCCCAAGCGACCGCGGTATACTTCCGATTCGATATAAATACAATCCCTTGCGTCTACTCCCTAAACAAGAAATTCGCCGAAGATCATACATACCCTTCAAATTTCTCTCTAAATTTCCGGCAGCATTTTCTGAGTCCCAACGTCGACTGGCAGTAGCTGTTTGCCTCAAATCTGTCTCTAAATACCGATCAATCTCCTCCTTATACAAATTCACATTAAAACTCCTGCCGACACCAATATGATGCTCAGAATTCGCAGTAGAGATGGTCTGGAGCGAGTCGCTGTAGAGAACCCACACATCACAATCGCTCAACTCAAAGCCACAATTCAATCCCAGCTCAAAATCCCAATCCACAACCAAACCCTCTCCACTAACCAAAATATTCTATTGGCGAAGACCCAGGACGATCTTTCCAAATTCACTGACATGTCTAATCCTAATACCTACCTCTCCTCGCTTAATTTGTCCCATGGGTCTATTGTCTTTCTCGCCTACGAGGGCGAGCGCACTGTTGCTGGGCCTACTGTCCATCCCGCCGGATCTTTTGGCCGTAAAATGACTATGGATGATCTAATTGCTAAGCAGATGCGGATCACTCGTCAAGAAAACCCGTACTGTGAATTGGTTTCTTTCGACCGGGATTGCGCCAATGCTTTCCAGCATTATGTTAACGAAACGCTAGCCTTCGCTGTCAAACGTGGGGGGATGATGTACGGAACCGTGTCACCAGAAGGCAAGGTCGAGGTAGATTTCATATATGAGCCGCCACAGCAAGGGACTGAGGACAATTTACTGTTTTTCCGAGATCAAGATGAGGAAAGATTGGTGGAAGCAATCGCAGTTGGGTTGGGGATGAGGAAAGTTGGGTTTATATTCACGCAGACGATAAGTCAGGACAAAAAGGACTACACCTTATCCAACAGGGAAGTACTCCAGGCGGCTCAGTTTCACTCTGAGAGCGAGTTGAAGGAGTGGGTGACAGCAGTTGTGAAGTTGGAGGTGAACGAGGATGGGGGTGCTGATGTTCATTTTGAGGCTTTTCAAATGAGTGACATGTGTATTAGATTGTTCAAGGAAGGTTGGTTTGAGACGGATATAGAGGATTTTGATCCCAAGCTCTCCAAGATGAAGAAGGACGTTGTTGTTGGTGTGAAAGACACTAGAGATGTTGACAATGATTTTTTCCTGGTCGTCGTTAAGATTTTCGATCATCAGGTTCGTGGACCCTTTATTTTTACTAATCATATTGCCTAGTTCCTCTGCTGTGTCGAACTGTGTGTGATTTCTCTTCAATTAATGACTCATAATTGCATTCATTGAAATTGTTTCCACTGAATTCTCGGATCTTTGTAAATTTCTTTGTATATTGCTTCTTTTACACATATGACATAACCAGGATATCATGATTGAAAGTGAATAGTCTACTTGCTTTGTGAACTGAATGTGTTAGCTATTGGCCGGAGCGTAGGAGTTGGGGGTGGTGTATTTTCCATCTTCTTAGGGTCAGAATAGTAGGTAATAATTTTTTGGAAATAACGATTTGGTAATTTGTTCATTACATATTTTTAATTTATTCTACCATAACAGGGTTTTAACAGATTACTGGTATCAGGTAAGATATAAATGTTGCTTCTATTTCCCCTCTTAGTTCTTCGTTCTTGTGAACCATGGGCCAAGTCGGACCTTCAATGTTGTTTCCAGCTCAAGTTACCAAGGCTTAGACTCCATTCTACTCTTTTGTCCACATCTAGATTGATCAAGAATGAGAAATACCATTTTAAAATTCACTAGTTGCTGCCTAGCTCTCCTTTTTCTTTTCCATTCTCGCTCACTCTTAAAATTGAATTTCTGAGCTCCATAATGATGATATTTACAATGGGATTTAGGGTTTAGGGTATAATGAGCTTCTTAATTCCTTCTACTATAAAATGTTCTCTCTTGGGATCTATTATGTTTTTTTGGCTTTTTTTTCATACAAGAATTAACTGTACTTTTGTGCTTTATGTTTCTTCACCTTTTATTTTTGTCTTCTTAGGAGCTGCTTGATTGTGTATGTTCAAAAAGTTCACATAGCATCCTTGTATACTAAGTAAATTTTGTTGCATTAATTGTTCCCGGATGATGTTCTTATTACCGATGGGACTAAGGTGTTGTTTACAAGTTTTTATATCAGTCTTGTCTCTCAAGGTCCATATCGTTAAATAACGCATTGGCTAACCAATCGTTTCATGTCGAGCTCCTTAATCTCTATAGGGAAAATAAAACTGTCACATGATGGTGAAAGTATGGAAACTTTGGCCATCCCTTCTGTAGAGGGGAAATCTATGTTAGCCTCATGGATGAGGGTCTTGCTAAATACATCAAAGAGGCTGTTATATCTCTTCTCCCATTCATTCCATCTCAATAATGATAATTACAGGGCTTATTCCTTCGACTCTTAATAGGTCTTTTTTGATATACGCTTGTTATGAAAATCATTATTGGTTTCCTATTAAGCCTAAAGACATTTTGTGGACTCAAGTTCCAAAAGGACTCGAAGCTCTAAGAAGACGATGTTTTGTTTTCTCAAGATTTTCTTTTTCCTGCTTCTGGCATGGTGTTTTGTTTGGATAATTTTGGTTTTCTGAGTGAGAGCGTGAATGGTTTAATCAGGATTTTGCTTAGTGGTAACCTAAATCAGCAGATATGAAAGAAACTTCCATGTTCTATTCTGATGCAATCAGTATGTGTTTTATGTTGTGCAGACAATGAATTCCAAAGTCTTTCATTCTCCCATTGTCCATCGGCTTTGGCTTCTTGGCGTTCAATGTTCCATCAGTTCCCTCCCCTCCTTAAGACTTACGAAATAATTTATTCGAGTTTCTCATCAGTTCAGTTCTCTATCCTCAAACTTACCTTCCCCGAGGCTTCATATCCATAGACACATACTGCCTTGCTGGTAACAGCTTCCATTAGCTTTTCTTTTCTTTCATACTTTGCAGCTACTAAAAAGTTTTCCTCTTAATGACCGATGATCCCACTTTGAGGATCCAACCTTTGACATGCCAGATATCCTTTCAGCTCATTTACCCTGCTGTCTTTGAACGCTGGCAGTTTGCAAGTCATTCTCCCCTCACTCACAAACCAAATTTTCTGTGCGGATATTTTTTGCTGGCCTTTTGTACTTTTCAATTTCTTTTCTATCCGTACCATGTAGACAATTAATTTGAGAGAGTATTTTCTATTCACATAGAGTCACAACACAGATGCAGAAACCCTAGATGGTATGTACAATTACGATTAAGGGCCTACGTAATATAAATATATATTATAACACTGTGAACAAACTCAACCTTGGGCCGCTCTATGTTCTTTCTATTTTTTTTTTTGTATGGGAATTCTTCCTTTCTTGCTGTCGTTGCACCGTCCTGATCATCAACCTTCTTGGTATCGTCTTTCTTGCCATATGGCACTCTTGATTCTGTTATGGAACACTGCCTCTTTGTCTTTGCCAACCTAATCTCTCTCCCTCTCTCTTTTTAATTGTGTATTCTCCACTTTTATCTCTCCAAAACTTTGCGCCATTGTGTCTCACACAGATTGAAACATCAAATACATTTACTCCAATTGATTCTTCAGATGATCCATTTCTTTTGATAAATCTTCAAATTAACCTCTAACTCTGTATCTGACTCGATGACCAGAATTGAATTACACTATATCAATTGATTGAATCCGAATATGCTAAAAAAATATAAAAGGCCAAATTGTAAGATAACCAAGTAATTCTGGGTACTTGGACCTCCTTCATTTAAGCACACTCACCTAAATCTTAGCCAACTAAATTAGTTCTTAACACACTCTACTATCTCTTTCATCTGATTATCAATATACTCTTGTGGCCTCTCGTTCTATTGGTGGAATTGGAAGTGCAACCTTGAAGGAAAAGGAAAAACGCTGTTTTTCTCAAATGCTAGCACTTCTAGAAAGAAAATAACAGCTCTTTGGGGAAGGGCGGTAAAGAGCAAATATGGGGTGGATTCTTCAAAAGACGTGAAAAACAAGACAAATTTGAGAGGTTTGTTTAGTCTTTGGAAGGTGATAGCTAAAAACTCAGATTTCTTTTGGAAAAACGTTTGTTTTAAACTAGGTGACAGTGACTATTTCTTAGGAAGACTGGCATGTTAATCAGGCACCATACAAAAGTTGGTTCCAATTAGCAACAATATAATTTAGGCTATGATCTTTAAGGGGCTGTTGGTGTTTACACCAAAAAGCACATTAAAAATAATTTAGGCTATGATCTTTAAGGGGCTGTAGGTGTTCCCTTTTTGTGGGCTGGTTTTTTTTTTTTTCCATTTTTTTATGCCCTTGAATTCTTTCAATTTTTTCATTAAAACTTGGTCTTTAAGAACGGAAAAAAAGTTGTTTTTTAATTACTCCACCAGTTCACTTTGCTCATTAATTTTCTGTTTTTTAAGAAATAGAAAATAAAAAACTGTTAATACCCTAATATCCCAATAGCACTCCTAATTCTATTCTGGTAGCACCCCTCTCATGTAGCTAGTGTATTGGTTTGATCTTTCATTTTAGTTTTCGGTGTGTGTGCCAAATATCCTGCTATGTGTTTGAGGGTTTAATGCAAGGGTTTGATGTGATTATGAAGTTGGATGTGAATCGGCCAGCAATTGTAACATTTCTAGTAGATGTGGAGGATAATGTGTTTTCCTAGCGATAATTGGCCCAAATTTTAGCATACGATTGTGCTTGATGAATAATATGAAAAGAGGAAAAAAGAACTGCAGACAAGTCAAGTATTCTTCATTTTGCTAACTTGATACTTCAATATATAGAAGGTAGAAAATTTTCAATTTGGCCGCTTATAACTGATGTTAATGAGAACTTTGTGCAGGGTCCACTTTCGACAACATTTCCCATTGAAAACCGAAATGTTCCAGTGACCATGACGGCATTGAAGAATCACCTAGACCGTTCAAAAGGGCTTCCGTTTGTGAAGCGAATTTCCGATTTTCATTTGTTGCTGTTACTAGCCAGGGTGTTAGACGTGAGCTCTGACGTTCCTGCACTGGCTGAGTGCGTTCAGACCCAGACAGCCGTACCTGAAGGTTACAAATTATTAATCGAGTCTATGGCAAGTGCTGCTTGATATACATAGTGTCAACTAAGACTGGTTACAGGAACTTGTTCTTGATTCTCAATTACTTTCTATCGTCTCTCTTGTCAACTTAGAGATTGTAGTTATGTTTTAATATATTGTCATCTGAAAATGGTGTTATGATAACTTATGTCATAACAAAATGGCTTCTTTGTGTCTTGGGGAACAAAGGCCACCTGAGAGCAAATTACAGGACATGACAGAAGTAAGTTATTATGCATGCCTATGCGTATGCTTCCATTAAAAGTCTAGCATAAAAAGTCTTGTCTTAGACTAAAACTTCACGAGTAATGCAATCTATGGAGTTTTGGTCTTAAACTTTTAATTACTTACCTTATTGCTAAAATGGGCTTTTCTAACTAATATTTTTGTTTGTCAAAATTTTCTTTTTCTACATAATTGGTTAAAGTATGAAAAACAATGATTTCTCTAACTTTTTGGTAAGTTGTTCTTTCCGGTTCATATATTGTTTTTGAGGTCCAATTTTAACCCTTATACTATAGATGGATACTAATGCTCTCAGAAAAATAATGCACATCTTGACTACTCATATACCATCTTTGCACCCTCCCAGTTTCACTTCTATGTTATGAAACTGTTAGTAATGGAACTAGGTAAATGCTATGACAACAAAATATCTTCCAAATAATTAGAGATGCAACTCAATCATCTGCTGTCTGGGATAATGATATAAAATCCTGTCATTTGGAATTAATGGGAGAGGAGGAATGACCGAGCGTTTTGTGATATGAAAAGGGATCATAGTGAGATTTGGTCTTTAGTTAGATATTATGTGTCCCTCTAAGCTTCCACTGCAAAGACCTTTTGTAACTATTCCATCAGTAATGTTTTACTTAATTGGTCTCCCTTCTTGTAGATGGAGTGTTTTGGTGAGCTGATACCATTGTACTCTTTCGTTCTTTCTTAACGAAATTTGTTGTTTCTAACAAAAAAAAATGATATAAAATCCCAAATCATGGTATGTTGCATTGTTAGCAAATGAATTTTCTTGTTATGCTTGTCAATATGAAGGGTTAGACTAGACATTGGAAACATGTTTTGACCTTTGATATTGTGTTTGTGAGTGATATTTTGATTTATTGAATTCGTTAGGAATAGAAATGTATGGTGGAAGATTCTTCCTTATAAGGTAACGACTATATGAATTCTTATAGTATAAATCATTTCATGATCCCTTATATTTTAGGCAATTTAATATAATGGAGATAAGAAGTCCACGTTTAACATTTAAAAAATACCAAAATTTTCCTTTATGAAATTGGCTCAGTCGGTTTCTCCAACACTTCATCTCCGATTCCAACATCTTCAATTTCTTCATTCTTCAGCGACATTTAAACTTTTTTTATTCAAAGTTAATTAATTTTGTTCGCTCTAAAACTCATGGCGCACGAAAAGAAAAAAAATCATGGGAGTCTCCAAACATGGATTCTTAAACACATGACACTAACCTTCAACGTAATAGGGAAGATGAAGAAAGGTTTCGAAGATTCGGGTTCACCTTGAATTGATATGTGAACTCCAAATTTGGCTCCTCTTCACCGTGTTCTTTTTTCTTCTTCTTAGATTTAAAACCTAATTGGTTGTTTTTAACCCGACCCAACAAGTTAATTCTTAACCCAACTTTCCAACTCATCTCATCCATTTGAAAGTAGGGGCAACAAGAAAAATGGCAAAATAAGAGGTTTCATTTTGAAAATTAGCAAAAAATAATTTAAATTATAAAAATA
>JBBPDJ010000026.1:14476543-14487252 GCA_037974625.1 Cucumis cinereus | reverse complement strand
CCACCCCCCCAATCTGGCACTTAAATTTCATTAAAATCCCCAACTAAAATCAAGGGAAGATCCATGGCCTCCTTAAGCCTAACTAGTAATTTCCAACACTTAACCCCTCTCCTGTGTTCAACTCTCGTTGAAACCAGTAAATCTCCACTCATCCAGAATCATCCCTCACTTTTGTATCAATGTGCCTCACTGAAAAGGACGAAACAAAGAGGTTGGTATCCTGGTTCTAAAGAAGAATCAAGCCCCTGGTTGTAGACTCCTAACCTCGTGTTGAAGTGCCTGGAGCATTTGAGGATTCCCCAAACGTTGAGCGTTCCAACATAAGAGTTTCATAGTGCAACAATGCTAAACAGTAGCCTTCATGGATTTCCCTTATTCAAAATATTTAGTTCGGCTTTTCTTCCCCATGCCTCCTTCACCAGTGATTTCCAAATCATGTTTCACCAGGATTTCCAATGTGTGGAGCTCTTTCCTCGAGGAGTTCGGTGTTATTAGTTTTGCTGGCCTTCAAAGTATCAGAGCGGCGATCAAGGAGTTCCTCCTCCATCCGCCCTTCAGAGACAAAGGGGTCTTTTTCTTTTTATTTTTTTTATTTTTTATTTTTTTATTTATGGTTTGCTGGGGGTGTGCTGTTATTTGGAACATTTGGGGTTGAGAGTAATAATCATAGTGAGAGTTGGTCTTTGGCAAGATTTCAAGTGTCCCTTTGGGCTTCGATTTCAAAGTAATTTTGTAATTATTCTATTGGTAACATTTTACTTAGTTGGTCCCCTTCTTTTAGTAGAGGTGTGATTTGGTGTGCTGGTTTTTTTGTATGTCCTTGTATTCTTTCTCAACGAGGGTCGTTAATTTAAAAAAGAAAAAAAAAATCAATCTCGTGATCTTTTTCCCCACATATTCCTGCTTCCTTTGAGTCCTTTGGCAGGCCTTTTCTATCTCTTAAAATTGGCCCCTTTTGTAGCCTTTAAATCTGCATAAGGATATCGATCAACCCACTTTTACAATTTAACTTAATTTAGGAAGCAACCCGCTTGTTACCTTTTTAGAGCCCATAAGGTTAAAAGAACCTCCTAGACTCTTTGGTTGTAGCCTAAAGACAAAAGAACTCTCCAAGAACCCTAAACCCTAAACCCTCCAAGAATCAAACAAGAGTTTTCTATCATGAATCATAAGTTATCAATACAATAAGGTAATTTCTCTACGGCATAGTTGTTGTAGTATAACAATTTTGCTCAAAATATTCGGAAATCCGATATAATGCAAAAGAATTTATAGGTATAGCAAAATTTAGATCCAACTATTAGAGTTTATCAGCGATACACTACATTGATTATTGATGATAGAAGCTTATTGGCCATAAAGTATCATCGATAGATTTTTCTATATTAACAATTCTTTGAAAATGTTAGATACTTAATTATTAGTCCTAAAAGTGTTATCCATTGCAATTACTCACTCTATGTATGATAGTGAATTTTTTTTATCATTGAATGATGATAAAACTCACTTTTATACAAAAGAATTCTCAATCAAAGAGCTAGGCTTAAGCAATCTATCTAATTCTTTATGGAGATAAAATCTACATAGAATACACCAGAAAACAATATTAGTCATTCCTAATTTACATAAATCCCAACAATATTAGTGATTTCTCATTTACTATAAAATCATCAAAGCTTGATTTCTTATCCTCTTCCTCAAGCTGTATGGTATATGCTAGTCATTCCAAGCTTTGAAATTAATCCGCCAAGTCTAGTTCGATGCAATGCGATGGAAGGTTCAGTGATATTGATTGAACTCGTGAAAATTTGGAGTATTTTTCAGTTAAATATAAAGTTCAAAGGTATTTTTTTTCATTTAATTTAGTTTTTTAAAACATAGGAAGTAAAGGAAGATAATAGTTGAGCAATATTTTTTGGGTAGCAAGAAAAAATAAGTGAAAAATGAATTCGAACCGGTTGTATTGTCAGGGTACATTTGGAAACTTAGGAGAAAAATGTTTTTCAAAAATATTTTTTCATTTAAACGCTTTTTCTAAAAACAACTTAAAATAAAAATGCATACGTGTATGACTATTTTTTAATTATTTTTAATGTAGAATTTTATTTGATTTGTCATATACTAAAAATGCTTTTTATTAATTTTAAATTACAATAAGAAAATTTGTCAGTGGAGTTGGTCGACAACCATCTGAAATAGTAGTCAAAGGTGGCCAATAACAATCACTACAAAACAATTGATGGAATTAGGTGTCATTGCATGGAAACATTCACTAGCGACGGTGGTCGAAGGTGGTCAGTGGCAGTCGTTGGAATCGAAGGTTGGCGACAATGGTCGTCGAAGGTTGGTCGACAACGGCTATTGGAAGTTGATTGTCGGCGGTTGTTGGAGAGGATGGTTGGATATGGTAGGCAACAGTTGTTGAAAAACGAAAAAGGAATGTTGGCCGATGATGGTCACAAAAAACAACGATCGAAGGGTGGCCAATGATGGTAGCTGAAAAATAGTTGACAAAAGTTGATCGGAGATGGTTGTGAAGTAGTGGTCGTTGGAGGTTGATTAACAACGATTAGACTAAAGTTGACCATTAGCGGTCAACAAAATAGTTGCTAAAAAATGATGACTAAAAGTTTGTCAGCAAAAGTTGTTGATGGTGTGTTGGTAATCGTCTTAAGAAAACGATCATTGAAAAATGTCGTCAGAAATTGGTCAACAACTACCAGAAAGGGGTCGACGAAAAACGCTTGTCAGAAGCTAGTCAGCAATGGTTGTCATAAAGCGTTTGTCGAAGGTTGGTCGACAACCGTTGTTAGAAAAACGGTGGGTAGAAGTTGACCATCAGTTGTTGGTGAAAAATACTAGTCAGAAAAACGATAAGCAGAGGTACGCCGGTGACGATCGCCAGAAAATGGTCACTCAAGTTTAGCTGGCGGTAGTTGTGGAAAAGTGGTCATCGGAGGTTGCCGACAATGGTTGAGGGAAAACGATAGATATAAATTGGTTGTCGACAATTGCGTGAAAAACAATGGTCGAAGGTTCACCAGTGACAGTCGCCAGAGATGATGGTTGGAGGTTAACCGACAATAGTCGTCGAAGACAGTTGTTGGAGGTTGGCTGGCGGAGATTGTCAGAGGTGGTGGCTGAAGTTTTTCATATAAATTAGGAGAGATTAACTATTAAATATTCAAGTTTATTGTTCTAAAAATTGGTTTGAAGTGTTTATCCTAAACCAATTTATTTTATAAACTCATGTTTTCATAACCATTTTAGGTGGTTGCCAAATATTAATTTTTTTTAAACAACCTAATTTTTAATTTAATCACTTGAAAACGCAATTCAAACAAATCCTCCACGTGGCCCCTCGAATGCTTTTAACACATTGAAACCTTCTCGATTCCTTTTAACACATTGAAACCTTCACATCCTCTTCAATCTTTGTAGCCATATAGTCTTCATCAACCACTTATTATTATTTTTTTAAAATTTTATTATTATTGTTTTTTTAATTTAATAACTGAAGTTGTTCACTTGAAATAATTATGAATAGAAAGGGTGGGGCGAATGCGATATTTGTAGAATTTAAGTGGTGGAGAGGGTAATGGCGTGATTGGTTTGATGTATTAACCGTCTTGCAAACGGAATATGCGGAATCTTTAAAAGTTGGATAGGGACAAGCAGGATCATATAATATGAGAATTATGAGGAGATAACGGGAAAATGCAAAAGAAAAATAAGATACATTGAACCTAGACAGCCAAATGGTGGGGTTTAAGAAGGAGAAGAAGAAAAGGGAGAGGGCATTCTGAAATCTGAAGTTGGAGAAAATGGGAGTCCTGAAATCGGGTGGTGTTGACTCAGTGAGCCTCAGGAGGAGGAATGAGGAGCTGGAGAAGGAACTGGAGGCGAGCCAGGAAAGAGAGCTGGTTATGAGGGAGGAGCTGAGAAGGGTTTGGGAAAGGCTAAAAGTGGCAGAGGAGGCGGAGGAGAGGCTTTCGTTGCAGCTCGGGGAGCTCGAGGCAGAAGCTCTGACCCAGGCACGTGATTACCACCAACAAATCACATCGTTGATGAACCAGCTCTCCCACGCTCATAAACTGCTGCAAGCTGCCTCCATCGCCTCCTTTACTTAGAAGAACACAAACTTAACCCGATGTGTTGGAGGCCCTTTTTTTTTCCCCTTCAATGCTCCATCGAGTTGATGTAATTTAATCTCTATTTTACTACCATATTCATATTGTATCCTTTCCCCTGCTTCAAACTTTTGATTGATTCAGGCCAACAAAATCCAATGGTATGGTGTATTAAGTTTGACCTTCGAGTTTTTTGTTCCGGCAATTGGAATTCTAAACTTCAGCTATTCTATTCTTTTTTTCTTTTCTTTTTTTTGATTCCGTTCAACGTTTTTTAACCACCTATTTGACAATTTGTTCTTCAAACAAACAAAAAATAATCAACAATAATACAATGGGAATCTTTATTACATATATCGGCTTCGGCACCATGAATGGGCAGGGCAGGATCCCCAAAATCTGAGCATTACAGATTAGCGTGCATACTTCCGGCTGAATCAGGATCTAAATATGGGTCAAACGATGCTGCAATCTCCCCCATTTCCCAATTCAATCTTCTGACACAACTTCATTAATTAAGAAATTAAAAAAAAGTAATTGACAAGGTTGAGTTTCCTATACAAGATTTGAGAATAGACAATCATTTTCGCTGGCACCTCAATACCAATGACAATCAATATTTTGGATGTGTGATGAAAAGTCAAAATCTTTATTCGAATTATGGAGACGATCACTACTAGAAAAAGGTGTGAGAACTATTTAACAAGTTCTTGAAGATGATTTTTGACAATTTTCCGACTAAAGAGGCATTTTCCACTATTCTATGATAATTTAAAGTCTAGCATAATAAATCTTTTTTATCATCTCAAGAATTACAAAAACTTTCCAAAATTTCAAATCCACGGTAACCAAATGGAAGAAATAACCCCATTTACCACAATCACCCTATTATGGTTTCTCGACACATGCATTTCTAAAAAAGTTTAGCAAATTTGAAGAATTAACCATTCAAGATACATTATCTCAAAAAGAGAAGAAAAGAAAAAAGAAAAGACAAAACAACTTCCACCAATCCTACAGAAGCATGGTTCTGTCATCCAAAATAAAACGAAAAGGTGCATGCAAAATGGAACTTAGTACAAATTCAAATGACAAAATCAACTTCTCACGAGTAAAACAGACCTATTTATTACACATTTTTCCCTAATTAAGATGACCTAATACTATTCCCTTACCAACTCACGTTCATCTAGAAAGAGTGGTGACACTTGGGTTGCAAATGAATAGGGCAAGATCTTCCCCTCAAATCAGCTTCATCTCTCTCTTAGCTCTGGGTTCCTGAAATTAAAAGTTTAGCTATAAATGAGATAGAATACAAGTAATGGAAGCAGCGACAATTTTGTTTATAGAACTTAATTGAGACCTCTGAATGTGATCCAGAATGAGTAGCCTTGGCCCTGGGGGAATTTTGACATCTCTAAGCGCACTGCCACACGTCAGAGCAGGGGTATACTCAGTCAATACATCATATCCATTGATTATAATCTTAAGCACAAAAAAATCAATTTACATGCCTATCAGTGAGCAGAGGCAAAGTGGTATCGGTCAATAAGCCTTTCTTGAAATTCTTCTCATAACTTTGTAGTCCAAGGTTATTCAACATGCTTCTTGTTTTAGCGTAGTACACATCTTCCACAGGTGGTTGAGAAAACTTCTCCCCTAACTGCAAAATAACATATTAACTCTAAGCAACCCCCCAGATAAAATCGTGAAACCACTACAATGTGCTTTTCTTGTTGCCAAAGCTTTTACAATAATAAAAGGACTATTATCAGCAAGTTTTGCAATAATAAAATAGTTCCCAATTGATGCACACATTTAAAAGTCCACCTTGAACGAGGGCAAAAAAAAGACCAGATGTAACCGCGTTTGCCACCTGATTCGGACCTCCCATTCCACTCGCCAAAGAAAACATAGCCCCAGACCCAAAAGCAGCCACCATGCTGTAATAACAACTAAAACTGATCAGGAAAGGCTTAAAATAACTAAAAGGTACACCATGAACCAGAAGACCACATCTTGAACCAGAACATGGAACCGGATTAAAATTCGTTGGCTACAATTAACATAAAAAAGAGTCTATGCACATCAAAGGACTGGAACTGTGTACAAGATTATCCGCCTAGGAATTTTCACTCTTTTATATGATGTAAGAATAAATACATATATTGAACCAAAGGGGAAAAAGGCAGAGAATAAATACATACATGACTAACTGGATACTAGATTGTTATACAGATCTACTTATTCTCTCCATACAAAGTTAAAACAAAGCAACCGAATATCATAAAGCCCTTTGACACTTCTTATGGGCCTCTATACAATTTGTTCAACCATTTTTTTTTATATCCGTGAGAGTCTGGGCCAGCTTATGCGCACCTCGACTAATCTTATGAGACAACCCACCTAACCCTATAACATTTGGGTGTCGAAGAAACTCGTAGGAAATTAATTCTTAAGTAGGTGACCATCATGAATTGAACTCATATCCTCTTAGTTGGTTATTGAGACTATGTCTCCTTTTTTACCACAAGGTCAACCAATGATGGTTAATTTGTTCAACCATATTAATATTTTATTATTTGAGAAACCAAGCTTTCATAGTGAAGAAATGAAATACATAACAAAATGTCCACATGGATACAAAAAACAATCCACTCCAAAGCCAAACAACTAGCCATACAAAATAAACTTCAATCCCTAATAATAACTCTCCAGCTTCTTGGTTGTAGAAATGAAATAGGTTGGAACCTCTCTCATAATTAGTCGAGAGGAAAAACGTTCTTGGATTTTCTTAAAGAAAGGGTTCCAAAACTCCAAACACCTTGGATTATGCCCAAGAGAGAGGCTGTGTAGGACAAGGGTAGACCACAAACCAACAACCTAGGAAAGCCCACCTAGACAATTTAGCTTGGTCGCAGTTAACACAAACCCAAAAACCAAGATCGCATCCTTACCAACCCCCTTGGATCAATAGGCTAAAGACATCCACCACCAAACGGAAGAGAAAAGGGAAAGGAGATTCAGAGATGTTTATTGGAAGAATCTTAACTATTGGCCAAAACCTTGGCAACAATTTTGTAAACCTATCCTAAGACTTGAACAACTTAGCGATGTAGTACTCTTTTTTTTTTCTCTTTTATTTTATTTTTTTTTTTCTTTTTGAGAGGGAAGAAGATATTCATTGAAAATGATAGAGAGGAATTACTCAACCTACCAAATAAGGATTAAAGAAAACCTCTTATGATTGAAACAAAAAGAGGAAAGAGGGTAATTACTAAACAGAGGAATTCAATCACATCGGGAACAAATGGTGAACTCAGATTCTCAAACGTGGTGCAATATGTGTGCTCCAATGTTCCATTCTGAAAACCTCTTGGTTACTTTATTGCCATAAGGACTTAAAAGGCTCTAACAATGATGTCCCAAAGCATATTGTTATCCTTCTTGATAGGAGAATCCAAGAATCAACCTCTGTAGAGCTACTACTAAACTCAAAAACTTAAGTGGATGTATTATGGTACATTTAGTCTTTTATTCATATTTTAATACACATTCTCACTCATCGGCTTGGAAATTAGCAAGGCCCAAAAAGTAGCTACAATATTAATTGATAAAGAAATGAATTACAAAAGTTCCCTTCGTGTTCTGATACCACTTTGAACTTTGATAGAACCCAATAGCTTAAAATGATGAGTGATGATAAATAAGAAAAAAATACATTTTTTGTGCATGAGGTTTAATGTTGTTTATGTGGTTCGTAAAGTTTGAAAGCATACATTTTTGTCCCCAATGTTCTGAAAATAGTTCTAAATTGTCTATAAATTAAGTTATAGTTTGTTGACCGATAGAAAAATGCTTTCAATGAGAAGAAATAAATGAATAGAAGGGGAAAAGAAAAAAATAGAAGGGGAATACAAACACCTAGCAAAAAGAGCTAAACTAAAACAAAAGGGGAATTATTCGATGATATACAATTAAATTTACCTTCATCCATAAGCTTAAACCTTTGGGTCAATTGGTAATTTAAGATGATATTAGAGCAGGTTGGTTCATAAGGTAAGGTTTGTGTTCAAGCCCCTGCAATGTTATTTCCTGTTGAGTGATATAATACCTTCACTCACTAATTTAAACTTTTAGGTCAATTGGGAATTTAAGATGATATAGAGTAGGTGGTCGAGGGAGGAACAGAAGCCTTTCCTATGTTATTTCCTCCCCAATTAAATTGATTTTCACTTGTTGGGTCTTCTTCATATTTCAAACTACAATGAGGAAAAGTGTTGAGTGATATAATAATAACTTTGCTTGCACCCACTGGCTTAAGTTTTTTAGTCAATTGGTGATTTAAGAAGAATCTAAAAAATTAAGACCTAAAGAGTAATTACAAAAAAATTTTATATACCTTAGTCCAAGGAGAAACATGAAACCTAACCATGACTAAGCGTCCTTCCAAGAACTCTCGATCCAAATGCTCCCTAAAACAACACAAAACTTGGTGAATGAGAAAGAAACTCCTTCACAACAGGGCTATACTCTCAATCGCTAAACAGACACTAAACTTTGAAGGACGTAATTACCTTATCTAGTCATTTTTTCAAATCTTTTCTATTTACAATCCATTCTTTTTTTCTTCATTAATACATGTGGTATCAGGCCCTACGCCTACTCCTCAAAGGGTCTGCCCTAATACTAGTTGCAGGAGACATAAAGAGTTTGCATTCAGGAATTCTCTCCTTACTCTCCCTACAAAGATTGAAACAAAGACAAAGGGGGCTACCGCAGGTTAATTGAAAAACAATTCAATTTTCTTGATATGTGTGAGCTGATCTCCAAAAGGAACATTCTTTGGACAACCAAAGTTGAATACGATCCGTAAGCTGAAATGCGTCCTTGAGTTCTTCAAGGCTTTTTTTGTTTTATATATATGTGTTTCTTATCAAAAATAAATAAATAAATAAATAAATAAATAAATAAAAACATAAGGATCCTCCTTTGGTTGCAGCATGTAAGATCCTTGTTTTGGCATTTAATCCTTGAACGAACAATGGAAACTCTTGGATTTTCTCATCTATGTGGCCTTGATGCAAACTTAATATCACCATTTTTAACTGCAACCTTAGTATTCCTTGTGCCACTTGGAGAAGTTTTATTCTTTCTTCCTTGAACAGAAAAATTACAAAGACAGATACAAAAGCAGTAGCTGGCTTTTCAATCCCTCTTACATAATTCATTTCTTCAACAAAATTAATTTTGCACTAAAAAAGTAAAATGAACTTAAGAAAGCCAGGGAATGCAAAGCCTGATGATAGAACAAATTATTAATCTGGAAAAAGAAACGGCGGAGCAGTCGTAAAACCTTACCTAGACTGGACATCCTCCTTGCCTCTTAGTCTCTTCATAACAGAAGATATGCCAGCATTAACACCTGTCATGACGGCAAAGTTGCGAGCTTGTACTAAGGGACCTCCAGCAAGAGCCTACAATTAAAATAATAAAAATAAAAATAAAGCAGAAGAATTAGGTACCCCAAATTCCATAAAATCATGTTCGCACAATGAATAACTGAAGAAGCAGATTCGCACCTGGGCCTGCTTGAAAGAAGCCATGGCTTGAGGGTTGATGCCGGCTTGAGGAGTGGGAAGAGAAGAAGAAACGTCGTTGGTGAGAGTGCCCATAAAGCCACCAATAGCAGCGCCCTGCGCAGCGCTGGTGGCGGTGACAACAGCGGCCTCAACAGGGAGAGACTGCTTGGCCAACCACGTCCTGAAACCATTTTCTAGTTCCTTGAAACGAGCCTGAATCTGCTCCACGGGGTTCTGCGGAGGAGTCAATTTAACTACCACTCCTTGTTTCCCCTGCTCCATCTATGATAACTCAAGTCAACTGGATGGACCCTTTATCTCTTCTCGGTTCCTCTTCCTTCTCCTCTATCCACCGTCCGGCAACCGTTAGTTTCGCAGAAAAGCTGAACCTTGGAGCTGGATCTAACAAAGCGCTGGATGGATAACAAATATATATTTCATTTGTCCTTTTTTTTTTTTAATTCTACAATAACCCTAATATAAAAAACTTTCTCAACCTTTTATACAGATTTTTTTTAATAAATGAATTTCAAACGTCTTTTAAAAAAAAAAAAAATCAAGAGTATTTAGGAGTAGGAGATTTGAGTTTTTTTTAGTTTTAAATTGACTGTATAGTTTTAATAATGATTAAAATTAATTTTAATAATGTAATTTGTATTTAAAAAATAATGCGAAATAATTAATTTATTGCTCTAATTAATGGTGTATTTACAATGCTTTTTGAATCTTACAAAAATGATTTCATTCATTTTATAATCATTCGTAAATGCATGGAATGTGTTGAGATATGGACAAAAAGTCTAATACATATCATTACTAACAACCATTTATACTTAATATTATTTTGGTACTTGGGCTTTCATGTTTGTTTGATTGTGATTCATGTACTCTTAATTGTCCAATTCTAGTTCCTATACTTTCAAGGGGAATTGGACTAAATGGCAAAATTTGGAGGGTCATTTTAATTTATAGCATAAAACGAAAATCATAAGATTTA
>JBBPDJ010000026.1:14465568-14476443 GCA_037974625.1 Cucumis cinereus | reverse complement strand
AGAAGCTTCAACTTCAATCAAACTAATAAAGGTTACAACTCCCACGTGATGCTCCACAACATAATTGAACGGAAGTTCAGAAACTGGGGCAGGATATGAGCTAACTTCAGTATGCTCGGGGTGATGTTCAATCGAATCTGAAAGAAGGCTATCTGCACTCTACCACTCTACTAAAAGAACACAATTCTATCAACATGAAGATAACCATTGAAATCAAACATAGTAGAGTACTCTCTTTGGGCCACTTTACGGTCGTCCTTGATCACAATAACTATACGCTGTACTCTCACTTACCAAACTGGAAGCAAGAGCAGACGCACAACTAGAGTACTGCTTCCAGACCAGACAATAAGCCAAACTCAAAACACGAAACAAAAACAATGATGATATGAGATACAACAAAAAAGAATATTATATATTATCAATAAAAATAATTAACAAAACGAGTAGACAGATAAGATATTGAGATAAGCAAGAAGTGCGTTCCTCTCGTTGTATAATTTGTCATGTGAAATATAAGCCCAACTGCCCAAAGCAAGTAATAGAAAAAGAAAAGTCAGCAGCAGCTACAGGTACGTTGCTGTCCATGTATCCCGATTTGTGCAGAAAAGAAAAAAAAGAAGCAATGCGAGAAAAAAACCCTTAATACGAGGGAAGCCCTACCTCATCGGCGGCATCTCGGGCGGAGTGATTGTCAGCAACGGCTCGCCATTCTTGGCGGGAAAGCTGGGGAGAATGCATGGTGAGAGAAGCACCACGCGCAGCGGCCGTGGCTTCCATAAAAGGATAAAAGCGTGCGTCAATGCTCCAAATCGGTGTGTCTAAACCACTGGGAATGTCCAGAAACCCTAGCTCCAGGGAGGGTCGAAGGAGACCCAGGAACTGAGGAGATGTGCGATGGGGCGCGGCGCAGAGAAGAAAGATTGGAATCAGGCAGTGGCAGATTTGGAGGGCTGGAGACACAACAGACTTGAGTAAGAAGAGAACGAAGGAGACGAGAGAAATGAAAGAGGAGAAAGGAAGGTGAGCGAAGACAGGAGGGGTCAAATTTATTTTGGGGAAAAAGGTTTTTTTAGGAATTTTCATTTTTTTTAGGGTCAAACTGTGATTTTTACAAAAGAAAATAAAAAATAAACAAAATAAAATTATTAGGTATTTTGTACTGAAATGCTTCTTCTTCCTTCCCTATTACACAAAAAGGTCTTCGTCTTTCTTCCCTCCCAACAAAAATTTGTGAAAAATATCTATGCACTCTTTTCCTCTTTAATTTGTTTGAAAATTAATATATATATATATGTACAATAATATATGTACATATATATGAATATATATATATAATAGGGGAAAAATCAATCTTATCATGGCAGGTAAACTTTGGAATTCAATACATATGGTAGAAAATAATTACATGACAACTAGTTTAGATTATTTGGTTTACAAATTATCATGGCATCAACTATAGGGATGAGCTCCGCTCGGAACGGGCGGAAGGGCGGAATTCTTCCATTAGAGGGAGTAAGAAACAAAATTTGTGAGCTAATTGGAGACGGGGACAAGGAATGTCTTCTCCAACTCTAACTCTGACCATGTCTTCGTCTCAATTATACTTTATTTATTTGATATAATTATGTAAAGTTATGTTATTAATGTTATATAAACAATACATTTAAATTTAAAGTTTGATTATTTATTGGTCAAGATAATAAATGTGTTTAAATTTAATATTAAAACATAGATTATATACATGAATAATTTGATTTCTTTTTAATGACAAAAAATTAGTTTTTTATACCATAATTTGACAAATTTATCTTTAAATGCAATTGTCATATAAAACTAATCATGATAAACAATTATTGAATTGAGTTTTAAATGTCTAGGATAATTAATGTCTGTGTTTGGTTGTCCAGATAATTAATGTAAATTAAATACTTGTGTTCAATTCAATAATTTGTAACAAAATAAAATTAAATAATTACTTAACTAAATGTTAGATATCAATTAAATTTAATATAAATAATTTACATCCAAACACAGACATTAATTATCATGAACATTTAAAACTCAAACATTCAAATCCCAAATATTTAATATTACACATGAAACAATACATGTGATTCAAATGATCCCAAATAAATTTGAAAATTTGCAACAAAAAAAGCACAATTTAGGAAATAAATTAAAAACATAGCATAATGATAAAATGTTTACAAAAATAACAAAGGTTGACCACTTAACTTCGAAATATTATGTCTGTTCTTTAGTTGTTATCATTGATAAAAGTTATCACTATAGTAGTATCAATGAAAGCAATTGATAGCACATTTCTCAAATTAAAAGTTATCGTGATGAAAACTACAATAATGGTTGTTCACTAATAACTTTCAAGTGTGGGATGGTATTTGTGACAAGGTGTATGGACCAGCAAAATGAGTTAGGATCGTGATCTTTGTTCCTTGGTCACGTACTAAGGTGGCACCCAAAACATTCGAAAAAATGGTAAATGTTATAGCCTAAAAAAAACTCAATTTTGACTAGTCTGAAAATTTACATCTAACAAGTAATTGGTCTCATTTTAATGAAGGTTTAAGTTTTTTTCCCAAAAAAACAATCCAATGAAGCCCCATACTCAATTTTTTTTAGTCGAAACAGCCTTCAAACGGTTTCTTTTATATTGTTTTGGTCATGCACCTTCAAAGTTCAATGATTATGGGTCGATAAGTGTGATCTATAGTAAGGTCTATGGACCAGAAAAATGATTCAAGAGTCGTGATTGGTGCTCCTCGGTGGCATACTAAGGTGGCACCCAAATAGAGATGTCCATGGGGTGGGGCGAGGTTGGGGATGCCATTCATCGTCCCTATCCCCGTGAAATTCCCCACGGGGAATTCGTGGGAATCAGGTTCAACGTTGATTTTTTCTCCGTTTTTCTTTCCAATCGATTTAAATCATTAATGAAAGAAAATTCTAATTAAATAATTAAATGTATCACTAAATTGTTTAGTACGATAATTGAATTTAAAGATAAATTAGTCAAGTTTTGGCCTTAGAAACTAAAAGTTTAGTAAAAAGAAGCAAACAAAATCAAAAGATTAACCTGTATAATCTATATTTAAGTATTGAATTTAAACCTATTCATTCTCTAAGCTAATAAACAAATAATTTATTTATTTATTGTTATTTTTTAAAGTATTTAAAAAAATGTGATTGTTTTGAAATTATTTAGAGAGAAGGGCGAGACCTCGCGCATGGGATATAGTTACAGAAGGAAAAAAGAAGAAAGGAAGAGAAGCGATAAAAAAGGAAAAAAAAAAAAGAGAGAGAGAGAAAGGACCCTCGCGAGAATTGAGGGGGGAATAAAGGAGGAAGAGAGAGGAGTGAGAATAGATGATGGAGTTAAAAAAAAAATCAAATTCAATTATTTATTTTATTTTATTTTTTCTTTTCTAAATTTCACCATTCTTTTATCAGTTTTTTCCGTTACTAGTTTAATACTAATACTTTTTTTTAAAAAAAAAAAACTTACTATAAAAAATAAATAAAAAAATAATTATAAAACTATAGCAAAAATAAACTAAAATCTACAAAGTGAAACAGATTACTTATACACTCACTAATATCAACAATATTTAATTTTACATAAATCTAAGCTTATTTAATATATGAATTGAACATTGAGTAACATTAGAGGTGTACGTCGATATCGATTTTTAGAGAGTTTTTATGTGAAAGTAACTTGCATGCTCTCTTAAAAATCATAAATTAAATACTTTCAAGTTATAAAGTAAAAAATATTAATAAAAAGAAAATGTTGAAAATCTATATTTTGTAACCTATAAATTACAAATATTGAAAGTGTCAATGAAATATCCAAATTCATTCGACCGAATTCATATCAAATAACATCTTTATAAAAATTACTAATTATTCCACGTTTACAAGATATTCCTAATGTTGAAGAGAGAAAGTATTTTTATTATAGTTGCAATAATGAGTTGAGATTATTTTTTTTACATTTGGATAAAAAAACGACATTATAGCCAAGTAATTAAATCGATAAAAAACAAACTTACATATTACTTTAAAATTTCATTATTGTATTCTATGTTATTAAATTATAAACAATTCATCGTAATCTTTTTTAAAATTAAACTTATATAGTATTTTAAATTTATCTCAAATTAAAATTCGGCCATACTCCAACTTTTATTCCAAACCAAATCTCGTCTAATTCCATCGAAGTTCAATGGATAGTATCATGTAATTTTTCTCAACAGATCAACATGTCCAAAGTTTATGAACTAAATTGATAAAATATTAAAAATTGATATCTAATTGTAAAGAAATAATATTTTTATTTACTTTCCTGAATTGTATCTTTTCAAGTCTGTTATCAAAGAGAGCTTTGATTATTGAATATCTGTTTAAATCTAATTATAAAATTTTTAAAGACTGATAATTTTTTTTATATTTTATTATTCAACATTTGGCACTGATAGTGTCGTTTGTTAATAATCTATTTTATTTTTAGATGGAAATTGATTTTATTTAGAGGAAGATAATTTTGAAATAAAATTTAATGATTTTCTAAGAAATAAAAACTATATATTAAATTGAAAGAAAAAAAAAAACGGCCAGATCTTCTCCACTCCCCTCAATTTCCCTTTTCTTCTCTTTTTTTTTTTTTAATTCATATAACAAAGGGCGAGTTGCCCTTGTCCACTCCCCTTAATTTCCCATTCTTCACTCTTATTGCTTATATATATACATACATACATATATATATATATATATAACAAAGTGGCGAGTTTTCAACACTCACCCTCTAATTCCTTATCCCTTTTTCAATTTCTCTTCCTTCATGGGCGACTTCTCTCTCCTCCAACACAACTTTTCAATTTTATCTCACATAAGGGTAAGGGAACCCTCGCCCTCTCATCTTCTCCAAAATTACTATATTTCTCTAAATAGTTTGAAAATGACCATATTTTTCTAAATAGTTTTTAAAAGAACAATATTACACTAAAAGGTCCCTAATAAACAATAAAACTTAAAATTTAAGTACATTATTTATATAATCATAATAACACAGTCTTACATAACTTTACTAAATAAAAAAATAAACTATAATCGGGTCGGGGACGGGACGGATAATGGGGCAAGAACGGGGACGGGGAATGCATTCCCCATTCCTGTCCCCATTTAGCTCACGAATAATTTTTTTCTCCACTCCCTTCCTCATTTCTCGCCTAATCGGGGAATCCCCACCCCGCTCGGGATGAGTCCCTGCTGGACCCTATCCCCGTTAAAAATTTGGACATCTCTACACCCAAACCGTCCGAAAAATGGTCAATGCTATAGCCTACAAAAAATGACTCAATTTTAGCAAGTATAAAGAAAGTCGTAAAAAATCACATCTAACTAGTAATTGGTCTCATTTTAAGGAATGTTGAAGTTTCTTCCCCAAAAGATTGACCAGTGAAGCTCCATATTTAAAATTTATTTTTGGCGCCAAACTAGTATTCCAACGGTTTTTCTTTATTTGTTTTGGTCTTGCACTAGACCAATGATTATGGGCTGATAAGTGTGGATCGTATCTCTGGAAAGGTCTGTGGCAAAGAAAAATGAGCTAAGGGTCTAAATTTGTGTTCCTTGGTGGTGAATTAAGGTGACACTCAAAACATCTAAAAAATGGTGAATGGTATAACCTACCAAAAAAAAAAACCAATTCAACCATATAAAAAGTTTGATTAATAAAGATAATTTATGTACACTCACAATACAGTGTTTATAATGATTTGGTTCAGAAAAGTTAAGTCTTGCATTTCCACTTGTTTTATATATCGGGACTTGCGACATTTAAAGGTGGGTATAAGCTGGTAGACAAGATCTCGGTGTATTTGTCTATACATGGTTTTTAAGATAGAAGTGATTGAAATTTATTTCCAACTTCTATATGTGTATAATGCTAGCTCTAGCTTAGCTTTCAATTTATTTTCTATTGTTACCTATAAACACATGCTAGATGTGGAATGAACACTTGCTCAAAAGAATACATATGAGATATAGGAACATATATGCATTCCATAAATATATATATATACACATAGCTCAAAGACAGATTTCAGCTTCCCACCCTGTTTTAGAGTGGCAACAAGATGATGAGTACATAAACTCAAAGCCAAACTGTCAAGTTCATGGCCATTATATTCTAATGCATTTGATGATATTGATAGCATTTGATTGGGTTTTCCCCAACACGATCAGTTCCTGAATACCCCCATCTAAAATATAAGCTTGTGGTTCGTATTTTGACGTCGGGGTTTGGATAAGAAGTCACTGCCAACAAACGTAGCACCAACAACAAGCTAAGCTGCAAAGACACACACCTAACCATCATCCACTTACTTTCAATGATCCAACAACGATATATATGAAATTGTTTATGTTAATAATGGAGCCAAAGCAGTCAAGGATGAAATCAGAATATGCACAATGAATAAATCGGAGTAAAGGTTGTACATATTGATGGGGATAATTTAAATTATTATTTTTCTTCTCCCACTTGTCTTGCCACATCACCATCTACTCAAATATTATGTTTAAATTTATTATATTTTATTTTTTTAGTAACATTTTAAATCTATTTTTTAAAATTTAGAGATTAAATATACATATTTTTAAATATATAGGGATCAAAATTGTATTTGTTCGATATACTTTTTTCCACAGTGTCTAATTTTAATTATAATTTTTTTAAATAAATAATTCAAACAATTTAGGTTCATTGAGACTATTTTAAGCGAACTTCACTTATGAATTGAAAACAACCGGTGGATAATGTAAATAGTCAAACATTATAAAAAAACTTGTCCAACAAATGTGGATACAACATTTGAACAATTGAGTTAAAACAAAGGAATAAATACCTTAATTGAAGAGATACATTCATATCACACAATATCTATAATTTAACTATTAAGAAAAACATCAATGTTGTGTATGGCTCCTACTTTGGTTATTGAATTCCAAAATATTACGTTTTCAAAGATGAGTTCCGTACATCATTCTCGCTTGGTCTGGTCTCTAACTTGTAAGTATGTTTATAAATTTTGACACATTTTTTGTATTGAGTGATGTATATGGCTCATTTTTTGTTAATAAAGGGATGACAATGGGAAATGTTGAAAGTTAGAAGAAGTTGTTTTGGTTATAGAATATAAAAATAGAATTCAAACAAAAATGTTTGGTTGATCATATAACTAATCTAAATATAATTGAATAAGTGAAGATAGAAGAGTCCTAAATGGGAAGTAACTTTCCACATTTATTGCCACCGCAACGGACTTTCTTTCTACATTAACCTGCTATGCTACCCTTTGACTTCTATCCATTATATATTATATATTATATATATATTTTTTCAATTTTTTTATGATTCTAATTGTTGGTCACCTAAATTGACGGAATCGTATGCCCACGTGTCAACATCCTATTCCTCCTTGGACTTGTGATTGAACGGCCAATGATCAGTCCTCCATCATTAAAATCAAACTGACACCGTCTCTTTCTTTCTAATTCCTTCCTATTCCCTTATTTCTTTTCAACGCCATACCTTCTTTGAGTTCTAACGCTTCCGTATTCTCCGATCAACCTCTTCCAACTTCCACCTTAACTCTTCTTCAATGGGACACTACTGTAGTAAAGGTGTTTCTGATGTCTCTAACCACTCTACAGTTTCCGGCATACCTCAACATACCACGCCCAGTCCATTTTCCAGTCCTCTCCCCCCCGGTATACCACCCTCTCCGGCCACTACTCCTGGGAGGAAATTCCGATGGCCTCTCCCTCCTCCTTCCCCAGCCAAACCCATCATGGCCATTCTACGCCGTAAATCCCGCAACCCTTCTATACCAGATCAGCATGGCAAAATTGGGGAGGAAGAGTTGGGAGAGGTTCAGTTGGACAAAAGCTTTGGTTACTCCAAAAACTTTGCAGCAAAGTTCGAGCTCGGGAGGGAAGTTGGGAGGGGACATTTTGGACATACTTTTTGGGCCAAGGGTAAGAAGGGCGATCTCAAAGGAATCCCTGTCGCCGTCAAAATCATCTCTAAATCTAAGGTTTCTTTAATTTACGTCTAATCTCAATCATTTGATTCATTTCAAATCCAACTATAAAAAGTGGGAACAAAAGGATTGACTTTATTTTGATGCCAAAGTCTCATTTTGGGTTGGCAGATGACATCAGCTGTTGGAATTGAAGATGTTCGCAGGGAGGTTAAGATATTGAAAGCAATGTCTGGGCACGATAATCTGGTTCACTTCCACGATGCATTTGAAGATGCCAATAATGTATACATGGTTATGGAGTATGTAATTGCCTGCCTATTCTGACATACTCAATTAAGCTAATATTAGTTCACTGCATAACCCTGTTTCTGTTTAATATTTCTATATTTTAACTTTTGTTATCAGACTGTGTGAAGGTGGAGAACTGCTAGAAAGAATAGTGTCAAGGTAAAAATGTTCCATTACTTCACTTCATTTACTCTAACAAAACGTAGATTAACTTGATTCCAAGTTCATACTGTATATTTGCAGAGGAGGAAAATACCCAGAACAAGAATCCAAAACTATTATTGTCCAGATCCTTAGTGTTGTTGCCTTTTGTCATCTACAAGGGGTAGTTCACCGTGACTTAAAGCCAGAGGTAACACATCTTCTGCTTTTACTCTAAACAAACTTCCTTATTACTTGTTGTAACTAATCGTTGACAAAATTCACCGTGCATGGCAGAATTTCCTTTTTTTGAAAAAGGACGAGAACACAGGGCTGAAAGTCATTGATTTTGGTCTATCTGATTTCGTCAAGCCAGGTAAAAACTCGTTGGCCTTGATACATGTTCTTCTCTTTGTTCAGTTCATTAAATATTTGTGAAAGATTGGTGGAGACAGAATCATTATGATACAACCTAGCTTCTAGCTTGTATTTGAGAAGACGGTGCTTTCAATTCTTTCTTCGATTTTAACTTTGCCATCTCATTGGGGGTGAGACTGTTTTCACAACACCTATAGTTCTTTTGCAGATGAACGTCTGAACGATGTCGTTGGCAGTGCATACTATGTTGCACCTGAAGTTCTCTACAGATCTTATAGTTTTGAAGCAGATATGTGGAGCATTGGTGTCATAGCATATATACTGTTGTGTGGGGGCAGACCTTTCTGGGCAAGAACTGAATCAGGAATCTTTCGTTCCGTGCTAAGAGCGGATCCTAACTTCGATGATTCCCCATGGCCTACCATCTCTGCAGAAGCTAAAGATTTTGTGAAACGGCTTCTGAATAAAGACCATAGAAAAAGAATGACGGCAGCACAAGCTTTAAGTAAATTATTCTGGCTATTCGTTCTTACTTCTTAGGTTCCTTCTCTTTTCAAGTACCAATAGTATGTTAGGGAAGTATAATTCATGATCAACTAACAATGTTGGACCTTTGATTCACAGCACACCCGTGGTTACGAGATGAAAACATTGCGGTGCCTTTGGATAACTTCATATACAAGTCAGTTAAAGCGTATGTTCGTGCAACCCCTTTCAAGCGTGCAGCATTGAAGGTAATTGTTAAACTGAACTGCACAAAAGTTGAACTCCAGCAGTTCCCCCTTGCATCAATCTTAGAAAGGAATTTCTATGCGAATTCTGTATCCAAGCGCTGGTGATCTATCGCCTATCTTTGATATAGACGCTTTTGCTATGTAGTTTCTGTACATTGTTTGGTGCACAATAATGCATCATATCAACTTTTATAGACAGGTCCAATTACTGTGTCATTATCGCAGGCACTTGCAAAAGCTTTGACAGAAGATGAACTTTTCTACCTCAGGACCCAATATAAGCTCTTAGAACCACAAAATAGATTTGTGACCCTTGATAACTTCAAAGCGGTCAGCCTTTTGCCATCATTTTTGCTTTGACATTTATCTGTAATTATTACTGTTTGATGCTTACATATTATGACCTTGTACAGGCTCTTGTGAGAAACGCAACTGATGCAATGAGAGAGTCCCATGTTGCTGACATTCTAAAGATGGTAAGTTCGCTTTTACTTTTATATCTATAATATGGTGGCCAGTGAGTATAGGGTCCTGTCTGCAGTTACATTCGCTGCAACTTTGGCATAATTCCTCCCCTGCCCTGGGATGTTCTTTTTCACTAACATATTTCCAACTTGTGTTAAGATGGAACCTCTCGCTCGCGAGAGAATGGACTTTGAGGAGTTCTGCGCGGCTGCAATCAGTGTATATCAGCTGGAGGCTGTTGTGGGATGGGAAAGCATTGCCACTCGAGCTTTCGAGTATTTTGAGCAGGACGGAAATCGAGTCATTTCAGTTCATGAGTTAGTGCAGGTAAGAAACAGTTTTGACGCTTGGAATTACATAACCAATAACTGTGAATTGAAGTGCAAGTTTAAAATTTGTACAGGAAATGAATCTGGGTCCTGCTGCTTATTCTTTTCTACAGAATTGGACAAGAAGCTCTGACGGGAAACTCAGTTTTTTTGGATTTACAAGATTTTTGCATGGTGTAACAGTCCGCAACTCTAATACAAGACACTAAAAATACCTCTATACTTGAATATTTTTTCCTTTTTTTCCTCCCTTTGTATCCTCCATTTGATTTAGATAAGCTTCAAAACACATAATAAAAGAAGGCTATGCGATTGCGAGATATACACAGAAAGAAGAGGGTGTGATACGTGTATTGTATTTTGCTCATCAGTTCCACCCCGTTCTTTGTGATCTTCCAACGTGTAAAAGCAATACAGAAAGTATAATATAGATTATACTGACACGTCCAATGGTGTTCTTTCATACCCCCC
>JBBPDJ010000026.1:14398820-14465468 GCA_037974625.1 Cucumis cinereus | reverse complement strand
CCCCCCCCCCCCAATTCAGTTCTCTATATGGAGAATAAATTGCATGAAAAAATATCCATACATCTAAGGCTCAAATTTTCAATTGAAGTAACCTTTGAAGACGAGTTCAACATTTTAGGATTCTGTTTTTTTTTCCCTCATCGTTTGGTAAATGTAAATGTGTTGATTTAGTCTCCACAAAGAGAACCATTTGTACACACACGTATATAACGGCGTGAAAGATGGAAAAGTTCATACGGAAGCAGAGAAATGAAAGGATGAGTTCAGGAAAATATATAAACAATAAAAAGTAAGCAATGAAGGAAAGTAGAAAAGTAAGAATAATGTTGAGTTTATAATTTATACCATGTGGGGTGTGGATGGATGGCCATAGTTGGAAGAAGTCAACGATGGCATCTGCAATGCAATATTGTAAGTGGAAGAAGCATAATAATCTTTTTAAAAGAGAATTTGACTTTACGTTATTCAAATGAAGTTTAATTTTACAGATAAAGACGCGTGCACCAAAGCTCTAGTTGTAGAGCTGCCATTGTCAGAAAGAATAAATTAAAAAGCTATTACACCCTTACAAGCAAAGCAATCTCCATTCATCCACCCCTTTTCCATTCACATAGATATTATCATCATTTTAAAACTTCCAATTTAAACAAACAAATATTCATTCCAGACAGTTTCGATTACATCATTTGAATTATAAGAAAGAACAAGGCTGAACTACGCTCGTATATCGTATATGAAACAGCATTCAATGTTGACTTGACAGTGACAATATATAAACAGGAGAAAATCCAAATCCAGAAATCAATGGAAACGATGAATTGGTAATGGGTTATGTGTATCAGAAAACAAATAAAGAAAGAAAAGCTAAAACTAAAACCTAAGGTTGGTTTTTCATCAATATCAGCAATGGGCATGAGAAGAATCCCTGAAACAGGAGAAGGGAAGGTGGTGGTGGTGGTGGTGGTGGTGATCATGGTGAATAATGCCCTGAAGGGTGCGAAAGTCGTCGACAGGGCAAGGAATAGAGATAGGTCCTTTCTGATCGAAGCCATACTCGTCCTCGGCCTCCTTCAAGAGCTGAACAAACAAAGGATGGTTGACATAAATGACAGGAATGACGAACCGCTGTTGCTCTTGGCCAACAAGAATGGCCAAACATCCCTTGGGAGTCTCCACCTTGTTGGGATGGTGGTAAAAATGAGGGAAGTGAATATGGAAATGGAAATTGAGATGCAGGAGGTGCTGATGATGCTTGTCGCCGCCGAAGCCCATGGGAAAAAGCTGAAAGTGAAGGTAAGTGTTAAAGAGAAAAAGGCCAAGGATGGTAAGAGGAGATTGCGAGGGTGAAGAGAGTGAAAGAGGAATGAGTGAAGGAGGAAGGGATATTGGTCATTGACGCTTCTTCTTCACCCTAATCAACATATACGATTGATATTACAGAGCAAGAGGAACGGAGAAACTGGGAAAGCCGGACGCGTGGTATTTATACCTAAAAAAACTAAACCCAATTGAATTTTAATTCCAAGTCCGTGTGAAAAAGGGTCACCCTCAGCCTCAGCCATGCCCTCGCTTTAAGTTTCCTTAGCTTCCACTCCAAAAAGGGTCGGTTGCCCTGCCCCTTCATTCTTCTAGTTCTACCCTTTTTTTTTTTTTTTAATTACCAAATAAATGACACCAAATCTTCCTTCCCTCCTTCCTTCCCTTATTTATTATATTCCCTTTTTTATGGGTATTTATTCTTTTCAATTTAATTTTAACTTTTCCTCTTTAATATATTGATTTTTCTCATTTCTTTTTTACTTTTCTCTCAATTTTACTTTTACTACCTATCATTCTACATCTAAAATAGTTCATATCCGTTGTATAAATTTAATCAAAATCTTAAAATTAATCTACTTTGAATCAGTTGGTATCACAATTTTTATTTTATTTTATTTTTTTAACAGAAGAAGGTGAAAAATATGATTTATTAATATTTCACATTAATATCATTTCACATATGGACATTCATCATAGAATGATATAAGCCTAGATTTAAGGAACCTTAATATAAACTTACCATAAAAGTCAAACTACCATATTTACCCATCAATACATAATATATGCACTTAATCTAACCATTACAGTTAATAAAGAGAATACTACACTTTTTTAATGGTGCATTCAAAGGTGGCTGGGCTAAAATATAACTAAGACAAACTAAAAAAAGAAAAAAACAGGAATTCTTCTATTCTTTAAAATCTTCCGATTAGAAATGCTAGATATCCGAATGAGATTCAAGTGTTCGTAGACTCTATTTGTGAGTTTTGTATTAATGGTTCCATCATTGTCATTCGTATTGTCAATTGTTGATATAATTCAGTTACTCATAAGCTTGCTTTCCATGCTCATTGTTTTGATTACTTTGAGATATGAATTGAAGATTTAAATTTGAACCATCAATCTTACATAATTATAAATTATATTGATTATATAAGTTTGAGAATTCAAATTTTATCATTTGTGGTCTTGCGAGTCCAATTTTTACAATTATTATAAGCTTGAAATCCAAAATTAGAAAGTTTAGGAGTCCAGTTGTTACAATTGAAAATTTTAAGATGTAGTTGCAACTAACTACCATCAAATTTTATGAGTATATTTTTGTAATTTATCTAGTATCTCATTTTTAACCATTTTTCAACAAAAATCAATGCAAGATATAGGTGACGAATTGAACAAATGAAAGATAAAATTGAAAATTTATAATTATTACTTCTTTTTAAATATTGAAATGCTTTATTTCTTTTTAAATTGTGGAGGATCTATGAAAAATATATATATATAAAAAGAATTAGTACTATAAATTTGTTCGTTAATTAGGGTTTGTTATTCATTAATAAAAAGGATGAGAAATACATTATATTTTCCTCAACTTTAAGAGATTTAGTCCATATTCGTTCCTTCTAGATGGTCAAACATTTAATATTACACGGACACCATATTTACTCTTTTCTCATACGTGTTTCCTTTCTCGATTTTTTTGGGATTTTAATAATATTCCTTTTTTACCATTTTTGTATTCAATTCTAAAATATTCTAACTCATTTACATTTTGATCTCCTCATAAATAAATACAAACTATTTTTTCCTAAAAAATGGAATCAATATTAATTTTGACTCAAATATAATATATATTAATTTCATATATAAAACTAATTACACCACCACATGGATCGTTAATATATATATATATATATATATATATATATATAAAACTAATCACACCAGTATTTCCCAAATTAGAACTTCTCAATCCTTAGCTTTCATTTATACCCATAATTGTAAAAATTAGATCTTAAATGGTAAAAATCGAATCTTGTTGTTACAGTTTTTACAATTATGTAAATTGAAATGTTTAATTTTAACATCTTACATAAACTTAAAGATTATAATTCTACCGTCGAATTTTAAAAATTTGAAGGTATAATTAGAATCTTTTAAATTTATCTATTTATTTACTTCTTTAAATAAATAATATTTCGGTAAGAGATGATTGATGATTGGTACAAAGATTTGTGGATTTTTTGTAAAAAATAAAATAAAAAATCTTGGGAATAACATTAAAAAATTCTAAAAATGCATCGCACTTTTCAAATTTATAAAAATAAACTAGTAATAAATATTGAGCATGTAATTAAAAAACACATGAAGTTTTTGTAATTTAACGGTATCCTGATGTCCTGCCCTCCTCTCTACTAAAAAATGGAAAGAGTTTTTTTTTTTATTTAGAACTTCATAAAATAAGATGTTATCTATTTTGTCAGAAGACCTTGGTTGTATTTAGCTTTTCTCTCATTTTTTGGTATGTCTTCTCTTAAAGAATAAAGTAAAGTTATTGAAAGGTGACGAGTGAATGGGAAAAGAAATATCAATATCAACTTACTAATTAAGACATCTTTATCACATTTTTTCTGTAGGGTGTGAATTTTTGTATAATAATAAACAAAACAAGGGAAGGGCATATTTGAGTTGGCAACATCTCCCTATTTTTTATAAAGTTGTGAGGTAATCTAAGATAAGTTGAATGATTAATATTCTAAAAAGAAGGTGAAATGATGGATATGCATGGTGAAACCAACTCATTTGATTGACTTTTGAACATGAAACTGGAGGTTTAGACAGGGGAAGAGAGTATTAGTTGTTAGTTGCTTTCCATGTTGTACATAGTTCTTTATTTATTTCTTTTTCTGTCGACTTTGTAAATTGAATGATATGATTATAAAAATGGGAGTCAGTCAACATCAATTATTTTTATTTTTATTTTACAAAATGAAAAACAAGACATGATCGTCTAAAAGGATATCGTTCCATTGGTTGCAAATGGGTGAAGTATAAAGTTGATGGCACTGTTGAGGGAGCGATATAAGACACGTTTAGTAGGAAAGACCTTTGCTCAACAAGAAGGTTTGGATTACATTGAGACCTTATCTCCAATTGCCAAACTCGTCACTATAAAGGTTTTACTTACTTTATCAGACTTTTGTGTTGGAGAAACATATGTCTCATAGATGTGAGTTAACTCTAAAGATAATTTTGTTTGTTCTACCAATAAACGAGTTGGAATTTTTTTTTTTTCATTTGAAAAATACTTAAGTATCTTTTGTTACTCACATATATTCGATCGATGTATAAACATTTGTCTCGTGTTTGTTAAATAATATTTAAACTTTACATGTCAAACACATGCGTAGTAGCCTTAACATATTAACTTTACTCAGTGGGCCAAACGATCCTTTAAAGCGTGACATTTTGAAATATATAAACCAAATAAAAACTATACTCAAAATCTAGAGATTATAAATATATCTTCCTAAAAAAAATTATTTATACAAATCATGCCATTTTCTTTTACTAAAATTCTAGTTTTTAATTTTTAGTTTAGTTTCAACCATGATATTGAATATTTGTCGACATCTCGATATTGCTATTGATCACATCGATAAGGTGGATATCGATATGAAAGATAAATAAATATTTTTAGTTATATTGTAGAAAAATCCCTAACATAATAAATAATAAACCTATGAACTTTTTAAAGCCAAAACTAACTAGCTGATTGGCATACACGTGTGTTAGCTATCAAGAGACATGTGATTCAAAAAATTTTAATTATGTTGTACAAAGAAAATTAAAATTTGTTTAAAAATAATAAATATTTATTTACGGATTAAAGTATAACTTTTCTCAAAATTGGTAGTAACTAGAGGTTCGTGGTTCGAATTTTTTAAAAAGACACATTGTACTTGGAAAACTTTTGTTTGTTTGTTTTTTTTATTTAAAATCAACCCTTTAAAACTAGGTCTGTTAAGAGAATATATATATATAGGCAGACAAAAGTCGGAAACGAAAAACCCTCAAACTCATCACCGAGACGCCGAGGAAAAAGAGAGGAACAAGAAAATGCAGATCTTCGTCAAAACCCTAACGGGGAAGACCATTACGCTGGAAGTTGAGTCCAGCGACACCATTGACAATGTCAAGGCCAAGATCCAGGATAAGGAGGGTACGTCTTTTTTCCTTCATATTTTTCATTTGTTATTCTCTCTATTGTTTATTTTGATTTATATTGCAAACTATTCAGGTATTCCCCCCGATCAGCAACGGCTTATCTTTGCCGGAAAGCAGCTCGAGGATGGCCGCACTCTCGCCGACTACAACATCCAGAAAGGTAGATTTTACTTACATTTTAGGTAGCTTACGAATTAGACAAGGTGGATTTAGCTGAAATCATTACTATAGATTCGCCTGGTGGCGTTGTTTGTTTTCCTATTCCCTTAGTCTTTGAACGTTACTGGAATACGACTCCGGACCATGAATTTTGATGAGTTAGTCATCAAATTTAGAGGCGTTAAAGACCGTACTGGTCTTCATCTTAAAAATTTAGAGACGTTAATGTTGAATGAATGACATTCTTTGAGATTGGGTGAAAGCTTAGAAATTTCTGTTGGTGTCTGATTGATTTCAATGGCTGCCTTTCATACGAAATTTGAGTTTCAAGTGGAATGATTAGAAATTCAAGGACATTCTTGTACTTTTGCCTATAAATCCATAGAACTGCTTTGTGAATGAATTATAGTTTTCTTTGCGCTCTCACTATTAGATTAAATGTATGATATCGTTTATGTTTGTTCAGAGTCAACTCTACATTTGGTTCTAAGGCTTCGTGGTGGGATTATTGAGCCATCTTTGATGGCATTGGCCAGGAAATATAACCAGGACAAGATGATCTGCCGCAAGTGAGTTATTTTTTGTTCTTGGTATTTTCTCATTCTATATGTAGACTGCTGATATATCTTATCTTATATGAACTGATACAACTAAGATTTCAACCTGACTGGTTTGTTCAGTTTTTATTTTATTTTATTTTATTGTCTGTTTTATAGTTTGTCCTTTGGTTTGATTTGAATAACTGAACGAATAAATGGTTTTGATTATTCGAATAGTATCTAGTTCGGCTCTCAAAACCCGAAAATTCAAACCAAGTCACATGACTTTATTAGACACAGTTAGGAAAATTTTAATATTAAAATGGAAATCCAATGTGTTTAAGTTTTTCTTTTTATCAGTTTGATTTAGTCGTAACATGAAAATTTTCACTTCGGACAGAACTTGGCCAAGCCCTATCAGAATGAACGTACTCCCGATTGAAAGTCTTAGATTTTGATAATTTTTATAAAAAGTTTGAACAATAATTTGTTTTTCACCTTGGAAAATGAAATTTTTTTTTGGGTGTTATATGGCTTAACTTCCCGTCCAGAGCAGAGAATGTTTTTCAAAAGTTTTTTCTTCTTTCTTTGGCACACAGATGTTATGCCCGTCTGCATCCCCGCGCTGTTAACTGCCGTAAGAAGAAATGTGGTCACAGCAATCAGGTAAAAGGATATCAATATTAATAACTCGGTTGATTCATTCTTTACTAAAATCGTTTGCGTAGTTTTGCAAATTTATTTTGGTTTACTGTTGGATTTAATGTGACTCATTGAATTGCAGCTGAGGCCAAAGAAGAAAATCAAGTAGACGGCTGATCTTGAGGATGAAATGTTGTGGTTCCTTCACTTCATTCACTTTCATGCCTCTGTAGAGTCTTAGATTATGCACTCGTTTGATAAGGATTCAATTTTTGTAGTTTGACTTAAGAACTTTGGACGGTTTACATTGATTATGAATGATGGTGTTATTCTCTTTTTGAATCTATTTTATTGATGAAACATGTTCGTTTATTATTCTCACATCAATATCCAATTTGAACTCAACTACAGCCGTTGTGAGCTAGATTCACCACCTTCTTCTAGGGTGCCTCTTGGTGCAGCTAAGTTTACCTGATTTTGATCAAAGAGTTAATTAAAGGAAAACGTGCATGTGAGAATGAAATTTTATACTTTAAGATTGAAGTTAAACTTAAACCACCTGGTCTGGAAAATATTCTGTATCATTTTCCGAGGGGACTCTCGAGCTCCATCGTCCAATAGGTTCAATTCCTCTTGAGTAAGGTTCCAGCCTAGAGCACCCAAATTTTCCCGAGCTTGATTTAATGTCTTAGCTCCAGGTATGGGTATGGTCCCTTTGGATATGCACCAGTTTATGGCTACCTGTTACTAACTCACTCAGATTAGATGAATTTGTCAAAAGAGTAGAGGAAAGGACAACATTATCTTGAAAAATTAAAACCACAATGCGTTCGAAATTGGTTAAAGAGAAGTAAATTTATTACTTGTGGTATTGTTTTGTGTCTTTTCTCTGCGATGTCTCCAAGTGTAGTCAGTAAAGGTTCCAATCCTGGTAGAATTTGCCTGAATAGCAACCCTCTAGAAATGCCAAATCAAATATCATAAGAAAAAGCCATTGCTATCAGATTCTTGTTCATAAAAAGAAGAAAATCAATTGATCTACCGAGGTCCAGATGGAAGTTTGGAAGGTGAGTATTTTCCTGTAAGCATTCCCAATCCCAAAGGACTGTAAGCTATTAAGCGAATGCCCAAAGAATCACATATCTTCTTAATCTCCAACTGATCGTCGCCTATACTCAGTAATGAAAATTGCACCTAAAATGAAAAGAGTTAGCACGAACAGAATCACAACTATCATACAATGTTTCCCATCCAGTCGTATAACTGTCGCCATTCTCATCATTCTTAGAACTAAAACTTAGTCCAGAAAATGGGCATGTACTCCATTTCGATGTGCACTATCAGGACAAGAAAAGGTGAAGTAACATGTCTACCAAAAGCATAAACTCTATCTTAGGTTAGCTCAGTTCGTGACAAAAGTGAACGGACTTTGAAAATGAGTTCAAATCCTATGGTGGGTATCTCCAGGTAATATTAAAGTCTTATGGATCTCTTTTACAACATATTGCAGGTCAGACAATGATCCTTTAGATTAGTAAAGCTAGCTCAAAAGAACTCATAAGGAGATTTATTCTAGATAGGCGACCTCCTCGAGTTTGAGTAATCTCCTTAAAATATGTTCTGGGTTTAAATCATTGGTGTAGTGCATGGTGGATGGTAAGTGCTTGTGTGTACTAAATACCTGAGCAGAGCATAAGGGAACTCCTCGGTCTTTTAGGTAGTCGTATATCTTCACTAGTTGCTTTGGTCCATAGTTGCTTACTCCAACTGCTTGAACTAATCCCTATGAATCACTTAAACTTTATGAGTATGGCATCAAAAGCATATGTAAATTTGAGAAAGTTGAACCCATTTGAGCAGAAATGATGAAAACCTTATCGTACATTGCCACTAGTCCATCCCAAAGAGCCATCTCCTGTAAAGGAGCATAGTTTGCTGTTGACCAATGTAATTGTCCTATACCAATTTTCTCAATCTGCAATCGATCCAAAGACCCCCTGAATAAAGCTCATTGTCATCTAACATGTGTGGCACAGCAATGAGAAAATATTAATAAAATTAGAGTGGAGTTTGATGTAAAGGCATACTGGCAAGCTTTGACAAACTGTGCAGGTGTTAGGCGCCATGGATATGCTGCAAACTTGGTGGCTATCACAATATCATTTTTAACTGGAGAATTAGGATGAGGGCGGAAGTTAATTCCTCGTAGCGACAAAAGAAATGGTAATGAGAATTAGAGAGCAAAGTGGACCTTGAGATTGTCGGATAAATTTTCCAAGTAGCTTTTCGCTTTGTCCATTCAATCTTCCAGTGCCATAAGAATCCGCGGTGTCGAAGAGATTGATTCCATTGTCCACAGTCAAATCGAAAATGTGTTGAAGCTCAGCGTCCATAGATTCCTGGTAGCCCCACAAGAGCTGGTTCCCCCACGCCCAAGTTCCAAATCCCATAGGGGAAACACTCAGAGGGCCCATTTTTACCTAGGAGGAGCGCCATTGAATTGAATTTGGAGGTGGTTCAATTTGGATAGTGAATAGAAAGGTCAGATGAAAACAAACCTTCTGCCATGGCCAAAAGAGAGGAAGCTTGAGTGGGTTGAAAGCCGCGGGAGAAGAAGAAGAAGAGGAAGCCTTGTTGGATGCGGACGTGGTAAAGGATCCGAAGCAGGAAGGGCTGAGTGTGGAGGAGGCCATTTTTGGCATCAATCTGGAGCTCGAGAAGGGTAGTTGGAAGTGAAAGGAAGGAGATGGAGAAAAGGAGTTGAGATTTGATTAATTGGTTTTATGTGGTCGAGAATTCCATTAGTAAATTCTAAAAACATGCTATCAAAGGGAAATCAATTATGCCAAAGTGAACTTTCAATATACAATTCAACTCTCAAAAGCTCTAATAATACCCTTAAATTAAAAGAAAAAACTTAAACAATTGATATACTAATCTAGAAAAAAATTAAAACAAATTATATAGTCACTCTCATTTTTTATTTTATTAAAATACTCTCATTTTTCTCTTACCTATTTTCGTAGCAACCAAATATAAACCAAAAATTCAAAACGAACGTATCGAAAAAATGATGTATGTAACTATTAAAATAGACTAAATTGTTAATGTACAACCTTATTTAAACATTGAAGTCCTAACATTTATCTTTAGAGGTGGAAAGTTCGATTCCTGAACTCGTAGTTGTTGTATTAAAAAAAAGTTCTAATTTCTTTTGGTGGTTTTATTATTCTATTTCTTTTTGTTATAGTCTATATACTTCAATGGAGAGACCTCTTCTTTTTGTTTAAAAGTAAATAAATAAATAAATAAACAAACAAAACAAAGGTTAAATTGCCAGCAATAAGAGAGTTTGTACGTAACCTTAATCAAAAGGGTTTATTTAGATAAACAAAGGTTAAGTAGTGAACAAGAAGGCGAGCAAGAGATGGAAAAAAAGAAAGAGTGGGAATAACCAAAATATAGGGGCCCAATCTTAGACTAAAGCAATAATATAGTACCTTATAAAGTTTTTTCATGGTAGAATAAGTGAATAAATTGAGGTTTCTAATGCAATAACTCAACTTTGGTTGATGGTTTCCAGATTCTCCTTCTCCCTCCTCTGTCACCACGTTTTTCTTTGTATATATGCTCACAATGCTATAAGTATAAATTAGAATCGAATCCACGCCCTTCTTGGGATGTTATAAGACGTAGCTTGGTTGGTTTGAGAGTTGTTCAATAGCGATGGCAAAAACGGAGAAGAGGGTGTTTGATTCAGAGGAAGATTTGGCTGTTTCTCTCGCTAAATACATAGCCCATTTGTCTGATCACTTTGCCAAGAACAAGGGTCTTTTCACTGTGGTTCTCTCTGGTGGATCTCTCATTGAATCCCTCAGGTTTCCTTCTCATCTCTCTGCCTTTTATTTATCATTATCAACTTTGTATAACCCTATGTAGTAGGCATGTTGTTGAAAATTAATCCTGTTTTTGCTTCTTTTTCGATCATTCAAGAACTGTATAACCCATAAAATCAATTCTTTGATCTTGTTACGCCTTCCCACTTCCATTTATGTCAAATATGTCAGGAAATTGGTGGAACCACCCTATGTTGATTCCATTGACTGGTCCATATGGCACATATTTTGGCTTGATGAGAGAGTTGTACCCAAGACTCATGTTGACAGCAACTACAAACTCGCTTATGATGGTTTTCTCTCTAAGGTAAGTTTATACTATAAACTCTTTTCATGTTTCTTTCCCCCTCTTGTAGATTTGGCATTGGATTTTAATTCATGTTCTCCACAGCTCTCTTATCCCTTCGTACATAACTGTTTTAAGAAACAACTTTATCGTTAGTTTCTTTTAGTTTGTTTTCATGTTTGATCCACTGCCTTTCTTGCCAAAGTGAGAAGTGAGATTGGCCCAGTGACATGACCTCCCCTCTTTAGAGGTCGGAGGTAGGAGTTAGTTGTATTAAAAAAAACTAACTAGTTGTCTTCATTCTTTTAACATCGTAGGGTAGCAATGTTGGTTTAAATTGCAAAGTAACCTTAGCCATTACAAATAACTTGACCACCATTCTTAAGATTATTTTGGAGCACAATATCAGACAATTCATTGTCCAGGTACTTGAGATAGGAGAGTGTGTATAGAGTTGAAGCACATGGATGCATAATAATCTCCTCTGCAAAAACTTAGGACCCTTAATTATATGTTGCTAAGATAAAATAGGAAGCAAGTTTGAACAACTTGTGTACAGAAGTGAGTGTATATTTACTACTTAGACAGAGATGGGTGTCTCGAGGGTCTTTGCCTGTAGGGAATTGTATGATTCACTCATGTTGAGTTATTAGTTTGATGTGTTGCACAGGTTCCAATTCCCCCTGGTAACGTGTATGCCATTGATGATACTCTATCAGCTGAGGGTGCAGCTGAAGAATATGAAGCACGTTTGAAGCATTTGGTAAATAGCAAGGTGATTGATATCTCAGGGCAAAGCGGGTTCCCGAAATTTGATCTGAATCTTCTTGGAATGGGACCAGATGGGCATGTGGCTTCTTTATTCCCAGGACATCCCCTACTGAAAGAAAATAAGAAATGGGTTACCTTCATTAAGGATTCTCCGAAACCGCCTCCAGAGAGAATCACTTTAACCTTTCCAGTTATCAACTCATCGGACTACATGGCTCTTGTGGTGCCTGGTGATGCTCAAGCAGATGCTGTGTCTATTGCATTAGGAGGAGGAAATCCTCCCACTGCCGACGAAACTTTACCTGTTCAAAGGGTTTCTCCTGAAGGCCTTCTGACGTGGTTCTTGGACAAGGATGCTGCTTCCAAGCTTTAATGCAAAAAGAGATATGTCCATCACCTCCCATCTAATCTAATTTAAACGAATCTTAGTCATGTCCCGCATCCATGGTGAGTTGTGCTTACCCTATGCATTTGAATAAGAGTGTCTGTATCCGTATGTTCACTTATAAGTTGAAGTAAATGAATGTAGTTTGATGTCTCTTAGGCTCCCTTCACCTAAAACTCAGTAAAACTCACAATGCAACAATAATATAATACCAACACAAGGAAAAACAGAGGCAGCACTCTGTATTTGATATTAATATGAATATGAAACTTCAACAGTACATAGAACTTGCCAAAATATAGAAATAAACTTCAGAACAATAACAACCAGCACCTTAGAGAAGGCTGACAACTTCTCCCCTAAAAGCTACAGCAGCTTTTACCAAAATAAAACCTAACTTTCCTAATCCCTAAACATTCTTTATTTATACTACCATGCTAGTGGGCCCTCAGGTGGCTGTCCATCTGTTCTCTCCCAAGATAATTCCCTTCTTGCCCCTTCTTCTGTAGGTGTGAAATATAGGAGACCTAACAATGTCATATTTTCTATCATGATCATCACATCTTCTTTAGAACATCTTTTCAAGTCCATAGAAAAGTGTATTTGGGGGCTTATTCCAAATGATATTCTAAGTGTTTTAAAAATGTTTAAGTGAAAAAAAAAAGTTTCTAGTACTACTATTTTAGCACTTGAAATGCCATTTCGAACAAGTTCATAATCCTTGATTTTTTTTTTCCTTTTGGAACGTAGAGATGAGATGGATGGAAATGTTCAGTGTTGAAATGATGGAATGAGTTGGAAGGAGAAAGATGATATTAGATGAGCAAATTAAATTTATAGTTGTTTTTGGTTTGACATAATCATTGGCATATCTATAGCTTATTGTCTTCAATAACAAAACTTTGTGTTGATCGTCAACTTAATATAATTTGACTGTCTGTCCAAATAATTATCCTTTTGTCTTTTCTTTTTCCTATGGAAGCAACTAAGGAAGGTTACGCTTCATATACTAATTGGTTACCAATTTTGTAATAAGCAAGGTTCAATTTTGTATGTTTAATTCTCCGTTAAATCCTTCCATTTTTTTGGTCAAATTTTATAAAGAAAAATAAAAAACCCCATGCACGCTGGTGCCTATATTGAATTTAAATCTTTCATGTGTTTTTTTTGTTTAGCTTAAAATACATTAAATGCTTAGATTATTTAAGTATCCATAAATAACTCAAAGAAAACAAATTTTGTTTTTAGCTTTTGAAAAGAGTAATTATTAGGTGTATCTACCTATCTACCACAAAAAAAAAAAAAAAAATTATTAAAAACTATTTTTTAATATATTATAAAAGTTATTTTAAAAATAATTTTTAATTATATTTTAAAATAACTTTTAATATATTAGACACTCAACTATTTTTTTTTTTTTCTAAAATAACTTGTACCATGAAGATTTGCCAAAACCAAGCGCGCCGCCCCCGTTGTGGGTGAAAAGTGAAAGATCCCATTTTTCCATCTCTCTTCTTCTTGTTATTAGTATTACTATGGCCTCCGTTTCTTTCTCACTTCCCTCCACGCTTTCTACACTCTCTTCTTCTCTCCCAACTTCTCCTCCTAAGCTTTCCTTTCCCCTTTATTCTCTGTTGGTTCCGTTCAAACCCCCTGCTTTTTCCCTCAGTTTATCCCCGATTTCTTCTGGGCTTTCCCGGTTACATCCCCCCAAGAACCACCGACCTCTTGCCTCCCTAACTGACATGGCATCGGACAGAAGAGTTTTTGATTCGGGTGACGATTTGGCTGTTTCTCTAGCCAAATACACCGTCGATTTGTCGGATCATTTTGCCAACAAGAGGGGCGCTTTCACTGTTGTTCTCTCTGGTGGATCTCTCATCAAATGCCTCAGGTTACTTATACCCTTATTTGGTTTTTCATGTACTTCCTCTATGATTAGATTCGGTTTCTGAAATGGGCAATTGGGTGTCTCAATTTCAATTTCAATTTCGGGGTTGTCTTTGGTTTCATCGAAGAACTGGATTAGGCAAAACAGGGCAATTTGTTAGAAGTTGACTCTTTGCAGGAGTTATGGGATCAAACATGTGGCTTCTTGAGGTGCTCCATTTTCTTTTTGTTTCTAATGGGCTAGAAACATGAAAAAACCAGTTACTTGGGTTTCAGGAATGCTGAATTCACATTCAACCCAACCCTTTATTTTAGGACTTTGTAAAGACATGCAGTGGGAAATAGTTGGAAGAACTTTCATTGTTTACGAGATAGGAAGGACCTCCTTTTCTTTCTTAACGTGTCGATATATCCAATTTCAGGAAATTGGTGGAGCCACCATATGTTGATTCAATAGATTGGTCGAAATGGCACGTGTTTTGGGTTGATGAGAGAGTTGTACCCAAAGATCACGTTGACAGCAACTACAAACTCGCTTATGATGGATTTCTTTCTCAGGTCATACTTACCTTCAGATGTTATATCTATCACATACACACAAAATGGTGGCATGGCATTTTAATTCATGTTCTTTAGAGTTCATTTCTGGATTCCCATAAGAAATCATGGGATTGTTCGAGAACTGTTAGGAAATAACTTTTTTCCTTTGCCTTTTAAAATAGAAGTTTGGTGAAATTTTGTTATGGAATCATTTTTATGATGCGTTTCTTTCTTCTTATTTCCTATTAGTTTGTTCTCATGTATGATCTATTATTAGAACAACTGAGTACGCAGTAACCTTAACTACATATAATTGTGAAACTACATCTATTGGAGTATAAGCCGAAGGGCAATCTGAAAGTGTTCCCAAGCCATATAATTTTGAAATTCATTTATAAGAATTTGAATTGGAAGAGTGTATTGAATTGTAGTACATGTTGACATTTCATATTTGTATTGTACCATATGATTGATTATTGCAGCCCGGTGCTATTCTGGCGCTGTGAAAGATTAGGTCCCAGGTTAACTATTTGTTTCTAGTTTTTGGTTTTTTGAAAATTAAACTTAGAAATGCTACTTCTATCCATGATTTCTTTTGTGTTGTTATTTACCTTTCTACAAACATTTTCAAATAGAATCCAAGCCAAGTTTTTAAAATTAAAAAAAAATACAGTTCTCAATTTATTTATTTGTTTTTGCTTTTGGAATTTGGCTAGGAATTCACATCTTTCCTTAAAAATCATTGTAAAGAAATTTGGAAACGTTCGTTGTAATTCACTGGACAGGGGATTTCATCATATCGATGAGAACACACAGACATATATATAAACCACTTTTACACAATTGAGATCTACAGGCACAATCAGCACCATGATGGTTATCCAAATGGTCTAACAGACCAGCTTGAATTCCATGTCTTCTAGATAATGGGTACTAATCATGAAAGCTACAATTATAAGCTGTCAAATATCTGAGTAGTAACGAATTCAATGTCAATTACTATTGTGTGTGTGTGTGTGTGTGTTTTTTTTTTTTTTTTTTGGGATTTGTCAAGGTGTGGTGTGGATAAGTGGTCCTTGATACCTATGGGTATTTTAAAGATAAATCCATCGAGGGTACACAGCTGGGCATATTTGTTTCCGGGGGTCTTTTACTGTTTAGTAATGAATTATTCACTCGTGCTAATGTATTTTTTGTAATTGTGTTATATAGGTGCCAATTCTCCCTGGTCACGTTTATGCTATTAATGATGCACTATCTGCTGAGGGTGCAGCTGAAGATTATGAAACCTGCCTGAAACATTTGGTAAATACCAAAGTGGTTGATGTCTCAGCAGCAAGCGGGTTCCCAAAATTTGATCTTATGCTTCTCGGTATGGGTCCAGATGGGCACGTGGCTTCTTTATTTCCAGGTCATCCCCTTCTCAGTGAGAATCAGAAATGGGTCACCTTCATCAAGGATTCCCCTAAACCACCCCCAGAGAGAATCACTTTCACCTTTCCGGTTATCAACTCATCGGCGTATATCGCACTTGTGGTGCCCGGTGCTAGCAAAGCAGATGCTGTGTATACTGCACTAGGAGGAGGAAGTTCTCAGAATGCTGAAACATTACCTGTTCAGAAGGTTGCTCCTGAAGGGGTATTGACATGGTTCTTGGATAAGGATGCCGCTTCCAAGCTGTAACGTAAAAGATATACGTTGATAGGGTCTGATCGAATGTAAGATATGCCTCGCAACGAGGGGTGTTAGGCTCGTGCAATGCATTTGAATAAGAGAGTTTGTATGTTCGTCTCTAGGCTGGAGTTAGTAAATGATGTTTGATCTTGATGCATGGCATCATCTGAACCGAGTGAAGCTTCGAGAACATCCTGGACGGTCTGGTCTTAGGTGATGCAGGATAGTGGATTGGATCCCTCTTCTCTTAGGCATGACTTCTGGAAGAGGTTATTCGTCTTTCCTACGTCATCCATGGTTTTTGTTTGAAGTTGTCTTGAGTGTGAAATGCATCATCTGAATTGTTATAGAACTCTAAACACTCTAGTTTTTGGACTAAATTACTTGATGAATTCTCAACAAATGCCTTTAAGATCTTTGGTCGTTGAATGTATGACCAGCAGGGAGGTATGAACAGTGCCATATTTTTGTATGACGAGAGCATCAGAAGAACCCTGCAATGAATTTTAATCCTTCATTGTGAGACTATGGAAGACAGGTGGTTGGAAATATTTACAGCATTAAAAATGGTAAGGTAACTAGGTAAGTGTGAGTTGGAGAAGTGGGAAAGACAGGCAGAGATGGGAAACTTAAAAGGGGAAGAATTCTATAATTGGTTATTGGTTTGACATAATAATTGAAGAAGACAGAGAGCAGATTGATGCTTTTGCTTTAGGAAGGAGAGGCCTTGATTTACAAGACACTGCCAAAGTGTGTTGTCACTATCTCACTGGAATATAGGGCTAAATTTGGTCCTAAATTATTCCCCAAAATCCCTTTTGGCCATTAATTTTGAAAAAGCTACAATTTCCATGTCCCTACAAAAAGATCATCTCCTTCCATGTCCTACCAAAAATCTCATCTTCAAAATCTTGTTCCTGTTTTTCTAACTATTGCGTTGGACCCATATTTCCTCTCCCTCTCTATGTTTTCTTTTTCCTCTTTGTGAAAATAAAACTAGGGAAGGGCTCATTTGTTTATTTTTCCTTTCTCTCAAATTGAAAATCTCTCTCCAAAAAAAATGGAATTTATGCAATTTGTGAAGCGACAGAAAATGATAGCCAGAAACGCTTATACAGATTGCCATTATAATTTTCAGTTGATTCTACTTTTATCAAGAGAAAAACTCTAAGGTTGAAAGAGTTAGATTGATTAAACGCGTCAAAACATAGGTCTTCGATCAATAGGTTAAAAGGTTCAAAATTCTTCATTTTCATGGGTTGAACTAAAAACATAAAATTGTGAGATAAAAGGAGATCAAATGTAAGGAAGGTTAATGTTGATATATAGTATGGTAAAGAAATAAGAAATAATTATTGAAAATTGATTCTGATATGCTATAAATTGAATAAAGAACCAAGAATCATGTCTTCTAAAACTTTGATAGCCTTCTTGTGTGAATATACTTTTGCACCAAAAGGGAACACCTTTTTCTTTTCTATTATTTCTTTTCCATCTTTTTTTTTTTTAAAACCAAAGCGCCCCACTTTGTTGACTCATCCTTTTTCTTTTTCTTTTTAATAAAATGAAATTTGTTATTCCAATCCAATCTTTGTTTCCAATTGAGAGCTTGTAAAGGGCACATCCATCTTTGGAATTGCAAATTCCTTATAATAGAAATCAATTAACTCTCAATTCAATAACTTTGTCCATTCAATTCTTCCCCCTTTTGTATGATCCAACACATTTTCCTCCCCCTTTTTCCTGCCTCCTTCCTCTTATAAATCTAAATCATTGTTTTTGACCATCCTTTGACCTTCTTTTTTATTATAGATATTAGGATGGTAAAATTATAATTATAGTGATTGACGTTTAAAATCTTTATTTTCAAGAAACAACCAAAATGGATATTAGTCCAAAAGCATAATAATTAAAAGTTGGTCAAGAGGTCCAAGGAAGCAAAAATTAGAAGCAAAAGTAATTAGATTAAAAAAACCCTTCTTTTTAATTTTTACATTCATGGATTAAATTTATAAACTTTTTTTTTTTTGGGGGGGGGGGGGGGTTGGGGAAGAAATGATGAGCATAAAAACCCAACAAACAAATCTAAATCTTGATCATTATTATTAATAAAAACTCAAATTTATTCAACCTAATGAATCAAATCACTCCCACATTTTATTATTGCAATAATTAATGTTCCTTCTCAAATGATTTCCATTGTAAACTACGTCGTTTAGCGAGTCACATCCATTTCGGACAAATTTCTAATAATTTTCATAATTTAGTGATTTTAATATTAAATTTGTAAAAGAGTAGTTTCGTAGAGTCTTCTTTCTTTCTTTCTTTCTTTCTTTCTTTCTTTCTTTCTTCTTCTTCTTCTTCTTCTTCTTCCACTCTCTCTCTCTTCTTCACAGGTCACTGGTGAGAGAGAGAGAGAGAAGCTTTGGTTTTTAAAAAAGCAAAGGAATCAAAGCAGTTGGGTTTCTGTTGTCTGTGATTGAGGAGAAAGGGTACTCTTTCGTCAAAGGGATAACCCCACTCTTCAATTTCCACTACATGTTCTTCATCATTCCCTCGCCCTTCTCCGGTGCCGGCGCCGGATTTGGATTCCGGCAAATGTCTTTCCTTTCTCACCTACTCCCCTCGCCATCGCTCCCTTGCCGGACCTCTTCCTGTTTCTGACCCCATTTAACTCTTCATCAATGCCATAACAAACTTTTCATCTCACAAATCCATTTATTTAAAACCCTAGTTAGTGTTAGTTAGGCTTAAAGGATTTACCTAATATTACCCACCCTCATTCCACTCACTGCTCTCTATACCATACTCAATGAAAGCTCTCCGGAGAACTCAAACTTCTTCCTCATCCAATTCCAATTCCAATTCCAATTCCAATCCAAATTCCAACTCCAACTCTTCTTCTCCTTCCTCTTCTTGGGTCCACTTGCGTTCCGTTTTAGTGGTTGTTAGCTCCTCCTCCCCATCTTCATGTTCTTCCTCTGATCGGTAAGTAACTGACTATTTTAGCTACCCTTTAATTGGGCTTATAATTTTATTTCACGATTTAGATCTCGATCTTTAACTGCCTCTCTCCTGCTTTTTATGGTCAATTTCAGTCTGATCAAGCTATCTTGAAGATCCCTGTGCTATTTATTCCCTTCCCTGCTTTGGTTCTATTTTCAATTTTATTTTAGCTAATCGTTGGCGGTTGAATTTGATGGTTGTGCGGACGATTTTTTACATTGCGTTTGTGGTGGATTTAGGCTATTTTTAACTTCTTGTTACAAACCTTTTCTTTGAGGGTCTTGATCAGCCACAGAATCTGCCTGATTGTTTTGATTAGGTTTGTACCGCCTTTGTATGAATCAAGTTGATTACATTTTCCTTTTCGAAATTGAAGGGTATTTTCTTCCTCTTTTCCACCCCTATTTTGATTCAGCTTTGACAAGAATTCAAGCGTTTTACTTTTTCTTTCGAAACCTTCGGAATGGAATGGATATAAGCATGTTAGGGACAGGATCGCCTTTAACGTGTAAACGTGGCTAGGAAACCCTGCTTGAGGAGTCAGTAAGTTATTGTGATCCTGATGTCATGCATCTAATTGGGAGATTTGAAATTATCGTTTCGGATTCTTGTTTAAACATTTTGTTGCAAAGTTGAGGAGAGTGGAATTTCTCAACCTCATTCCTTCGAAGGAGGATACTTGTCTTGTTTTAAAATTTATGTCGCAAATATTATCAGATCAGTTACTGTCATCACAGAAATAAATAATTGAGTTGGGGAGGGACTACTTAAGTTATCTTTCCTTGTTTCATTTTGTTTTAATTTGTTCCATTGGTTGTTGCTCCATGTTTTTCCTATTTCTTGATAACTGCTAATAATTTCAACATGTAATGGCTAAATTTTTCTATATTGATAATTTAAAACTTCAAGAAAATTAAACCTGCAGTGCATTGAAATGTTGATTCTTGTTATGAAGCCATTCATTCTGTTGCTTGTCTGGCAAAGTTGAATTTTTCTGAAACAAAGGACTCCTAGAATTTTCTTCTTAATGGTTTTGCTTTCAATTTCAGGAGTCGTCTCAAATCACCATGGTCGCGTAGAAAAAGAAAGCATGCACTTTCACCTCGACAGTGGAAAACTGTGTTTAGTCCAGATGGGAAACTCCGCGATGGTGGAATTAAGTTTCTAAAAAAAGTTCGCAGTGGAGTAAGTCAAAGCTATCTACTACTGTCTACTGCTTTTTCTAAGATCTAGTGGAACTTTCGTTATCTCAATTCATGCAATTTGTGATTTAGGGTGTTGATCCAAGTATTCGAGCAGAGGTTTGGCCCTTCCTTCTTGGAGTGTAAGTGCTACTCACCCTTACGGCTTCTGTCCATTACCTTCATTATAAATGGTCGACATGTTTCAAGTAGAACTGTTGTATTCCCTTGTGCACGAGATAGCATGTTCTAGAATTATTGATTTTGTCGACATTATCTTAAAAATACTATCAATAGTGTTTATTTATTTATTAGTGACTTGCTTTTAAATGTATCAGTTTGTTTCTGAGCAATAGAATGCATCTTACACTCTCTAGCATCTTATCAACTCAAGCCATTACCGTGGGTCAATTTTAACGAATTTTGATTAGATGACCTGATCAAGCAAAGATGAGTATTTAATTCAATTCAAGCGAGATTGATGCGTCATGGTCATTGTTTTCAGACTATCTTAAAAATATTGTTACTAAATTTCTCTGACAAGCATCTTGTTCAGGATACTCCTTGTAATTTATATATATAAGCACAATGTACGTATTTATGACAAGAAACAAAATAGATTTCCATTCAAAAGGATCAGCCAAACAAAACAACCCAAGGGGCACGGCGGAATAAGGCATCCCTTTTCCTCAGCTTTCTTGTAGTGTTTCACATCAGTGTTCTTTAAAATTAAAACCTTTGTGTTGTAAGCCTATAAGTAATAAACTTTTGTATACCCTTTAATTAGCCCTTTTGTATCTTTGGATATTTCAATCATCACTGAAATTGTCTCTTATATATAAGGAAAAAAACCTTTGTGCTATAACTATAAGCAAAGGTCCAAGTTACCAGTACCAGAACCCCTGCTATAACAGCATTAGACATTTTGGCAAACTTTTATATTTTTTAAGAATTTTTGAAGAGTAGGAGAACTTAAAATTATTCTCCAACCTTATACGAGGCTGAAAGAATTCAATCCTTTTGTGTGTTCTCACTGAAAGTGTCAGCCTTTTCTATAATAGCATTAAACACAGCCTTTTCTCATTGGGAGTGTTAGCCTGTTACAAAGCCTCTTATGATTCAAAGAAGCCATAAGCCTAAAGGTCTGAGCCTGTTGCCTTGACAAATTTATTGTTTGAAGTCAGTATCAAAATATATGAATATTTTAAAAATGGTGTGTCATTGTGTCCTGCTCATTTCCTAACTTTTTGGTGGGATGGCATGCCAATACACACCTTTTATTATGTCTTTCTTAGATGAGTCGTTTATTAATAATAGTTGGGGTGACTTTGTTGACTTGTCTTATATCGTACCATGGGGGAGTACGTTTTCCTTGTCTCACGGAACACATATTCACACAAAGAAAAAGAGAGGTTGATCTTTTCAGTTTGCTTCAAAATGTCTGATTAATTCGTTGATCTACGCTTGCGCTTGGATGTATATGGAATGGTGAATATGTGACAGGAAGTAGTTAGTCCTTCAGTGGTTCATTGTCTTTTAGCGTCAACTTCAATGTATTGTTTCATTTGAATTCCCTAATTCAGCCGTGTGAGTGTTGTATATTACTGGGTAGTGCGTACGTGGACAAAGGCAATATTAATTAAGATGGGGAAGTCAGGCCCTCGTAAATATCTGGTCCTTAACTTCAATGAAATGTTAGCGGGATTCCATTTTACGTTATCTGCTCAACCAGCTGTGAGCTTTTTCAGGGATAAATTGTGTTTTATATGTTGCTATTAGTTATCTTAATATTATAGTGAAATCGTTAGAATAATGGCTTACTTAGGCCTGCAATTGATCAGCATATAATTTTACCAACCTGTTCTAATGTTCAATCTTATTGGGATCTTTTCTTGTCTATGTTGCTTTAGAAGCTCTAAATTATGTGGTAATTCCAATTCTGAACCGCAATTTCTACTTTTTGATGGGGCATAGATTTGATTTGACTGACCCCTTGATTTCTAACAGCTATGACCTCAAGAGTTCTAAAAAGGAAAGGGATATTATAAAGACTCAAAAAAGGTAATTACTATTTTTTTAAAAAAAGTTTTTATGCAGTATTTACGCTGGATTTTTTATGCAGTACTTTAGATTGTTAGAAGAGATATATCTGTCTTTATTGACATCCATCTATGAGGGATTTTATTTTACAATTTTAATGTTTTCGGTGCAGAAAGGAATATGAAAAACTCCGTAAACAGTGCAGGCGGTTAATAAAACGTAAAAATGAAAGCTCTAAGTGGAATGAATTTAGGGACATGATTGATGTCGGGGAAGATGGCTTCCTTGTCCAAGACATAGATTCTCCTAGTTCTGAAGACGTGGTTAGTGCTAGAGAATCCCTTTCAAGCGAAGAAAGGTGCTCCAATGTTGAATTTTTAGATGAAGCCTTCTGCTCTTTGTTGGAAGGGGAGGGGAGTTCAAGACGGATCACAGCTGATAGTTCATTGGTACTGAATTCGGACTCCTCTGATTCAGACTCCTCAGATGATTTGGATCTTAGTCAAACCTTTCCCTCCACTGATGGAATGGAAGAACCCTATCTTGATATGACGCCCAAGGAAAATTCTTCTCCCTCTAGGACTGAGGTCTCACCAAAGCTCCATAATAGTGAAGATTTTGCAACATGGCAGCGGATTATTCGACTTGATGCACTTCGTTCTAACTCAGAATGGGTACCATACTTGTCATCTCAAGCAACGGTTTCAGATGGCAGAGCTAGGCGGTGTGCTGAAGCTGTTGGTTTAGTTGATTACGACCACCTAGAACCTTGTATGATTTTCCATGCCGCAAGGCTTGTCGCAATTCTTGAAGCATATGCCCTCTATGACCCTGAAATTGGTTATTGTCAAGGCATGAGTGATCTACTCTCTCCTATCATTACTGTGATTTCAGAGGATCACGAGGCATTCTGGTGTTTTGTTGGTTTCATGCGCAAGGCTCGCCACAACTTTAGGCTTGATGAGGTTGGAATTAGAAGGCAATTAAACATAGTGTCTAAGATTATTAGGTGCAAGGATTCGCACCTTTACAAGCACCTGGAGAAACTTGAGGCCGAGGATTGCTTTTTCGTTTACCGGATGGTTGTCGTACTATTCAGAAGGGAATTGACATTTGAACAGACGTTATGTCTGTGGGAAGTGATATGGGCTGACCAGGCAGCCATAAGGGCTGGAATAGGGAAGTCCGCATGGAGTCGGATTAGGCAACGAGCTCCACCAACAGATGATTTACTGCTCTATGCGATTGCTGCTTCAGTACTACAGAGAAGAAAACTTATCATAGAGAAGTATAATAGCATGGATGAAATTCTGAGGGAATGTAATAGCATGGCTGGGCACCTTGATGTGTGGAAGCTTCTCGACGGTGCACATGATTTGGTGGTAACCTTACATGATAAGATAGAGACGTCCTTCTAGTAAGTGACGGGTTCATTTCCATTTCAGTTTTTACTAACTTGTGGGTGCGGTGCTCTTGGCTGTTGAGGTCCTGAAAAAGGTTGGGAACTTGGGCCATTTCATTATGCTGCCGGATAAGTGCAGCTTACGTATGAAAAGCTCCTAAGTTAGAATTGCTGTTTGGAGCATATTATAAAACGTCAAAAGTTATGACATGATAGCAGCAGGGATTTATTCGAATGATGAAGAAAACCTGTTGTCTTTTGTGTTAGATTCATTCAAATGAGAAGATAAATCAGTGAAGTTTGTGTGGGATGATATGATTAGAATAGAGCCGTGAATCAAATGATTCTTGTAAACACTTGTTTTCGTATCAAAACAAACTTATCAACTCGCCATTCCTGTGTTGGCGTACAAACATGTCACAAACAAGTTGTCAGCTTTGCTTTGTGGTATAAGTTATATGAACTTCTGACTAATTCACCATTCATAAATGTATCATTTGGAGAGCTACTAACCCCTGTTTGTGTGACATCTTAAAAATTCAGTTTAATTCAATAGTTCTTTTTTTTTTTTAAGGCGGCCATAAGAGTTAACCTACCTACTCTTCACAACATTACATCTTATTTCTAACAGTATATCCTAGATAGACAAAGAATGCGAGTGATTCGAACAAAGCAGATCTGTTGATCGAGCAACATAGGTTTTGGCAAGGAGTAATACTAACAAAGTAACGTAAGATAGCATTATATCAATATTTAATCCATGACAACAAAGAGTTAATTGATAAAGTTCACTGCAGAGTTGAAAGAGTTCAGTCCAAAGTTGCCTGTCAAAAACACAAAAACAAACTAAAAAAACTCCGTTTAGTAACCATTTTATTTTTTAAAATTAAGTCTGTAGTACTACTTCCACCTCCAATTTTCTTCCTTTGTTACCTACCTTTTACCAATGATTTAAAAAATTAAGCCAAAATTTGAAAACTAAAGAGTATGTTTTTGAAATTTGACAAAGGATTCAACTATTAAGATGGATGTAAATCATCATATGAAATGGAGATTTAAAAGCAAAATGTTAAATGGCTACCAAACGGAACAGAAGTTCGATTAGGTTGATTTATCATTAAAGAGATGGGTAGAGTAATAAAGGAAGGGGAAAAAAGAGAGAGAAAAGGCTAGCACTTAGCTTTACTTATTATTAAGTAGAATACAACAACCGATCCAGAGAACTCTAGTCTACGACCAACCCCCACATGAAATCACATGACAAAAAGAAGCTAAAACAGAAAAAGAGAACGTTCTTTCTACCAAACATAATCGATATGAATATGCTCCAGAGGGTTTTATTTATTCATTCTTGGTGTAGTGTCGAACAGCAAATGCCAAGCCCAAAATCAATATGGGAACCAAAAACTGCAAGATCTTGATCACAAACTCAGGTGTCTTATCTTGGTTGTACTGCGTTTGTTGTGATGGAATGTAAATCTTCTTCAAAGGAACCGTTGAAGGATCAATCTCTCCGATGTAATATTTGTCCATCATTTCTCTTGCTGAATCACTGTGCCCAACATCTTCAAAATCGTTTGTGGCATCTTTTCCTGCAAAACACAATGAGTAACTGTTATCATATCCATCCTACTCGTCATTTGCAAGGGACCTGAAAGAAACAGAATCAAGTGTTTGTTATTATAAGGGAACTCCGAGGATTACCAGTCGCTGACAATAATACTTCATCACCTCCGGGGTGATCCTCCATGAAAGGAGTTACATCATAAACCTAGAGAAAAGGCCATAAACAATCAAACATGAGAAAAGAAATCTCACTACTTCCACTGAAAATAAACTATACTCATGATGCCCACAAGCCAGCTCAGTATCACCTCATTTTGAACACGGTTCCTAATGTTCTGGAAAATTTAAGTCGTTTTTTTACTATTGTGTCAACCCCAACCCCTGGTGGTTGGGGCTCAAAATATCTTAACGAAAGCTGGTAAAGAATTTCTAAATTACCTCATCTCTAATATCACCATTTTAAACTCATAGTTTGGTACCCAAACCTCTCAACAATCACAAAGAATGTGACAAATTTCATATCTTTACAAGGTAGCCAAAAAAGGGATTTAAACCCATCACCACTGTGGTTGACCCAGCATGCCAACCCTTGGGGTGATATACTTCCAAGCATAATACAACAAGCAGTTCAATGGAAGTTAAGATTTCTTATGGGGAGAAGAAAAAAAAAGCTCTAAGACTCTTTAGTTAATGTCAGACCTTTATATAGTCTTCGTACACTATATATAAGCGACATATGATTCAGTAGTGCCAAACAAATCAGGATAATACAACAGAAACTAAATTATCTTCAGTATTAAAGGTATACAGAAGAAAGAATCAAGTACATGAATCAAAACAAAGAAGAAAAAGGAAGAAGATATTTGAATTTGAGAATCTGTAAACATGGAGCATGCAAAACAATGGAACCCCCAAAGCTACTGCATCTCTATCAAAAACTCTTTTAGTGGATATTTGATGAGAATCCAGAGTTAGCAAAGAGTTAAAACCCTTAGCCACAGCCATATATTTTTCTTTAGCAAGAGCTTTTCGTTTTCTTTCTCCAAAAACATTGGACATGTGTTTTTCTTGCCAACCAAATAAGAAACAGTCAACAATCAAACCAGAACTGATCTAGTGTGTTAATAAATTAATAAGAAGAATCAAGTAAGAGAGATCCAACCTTCCCAGAGATAACAAGCCAGCAATCTTTGGTTTTGTTGTGCTTTGCCACTTCTTCGAATAGATGAACCTTCGGATCCGAAGCCATTTATCACTGCAACAACCAAAATTAAGAAACCCCACAAAGAAAAGGGATCCAAAACCAAGTGTAGAGGCATTGAAAAGAAAGACATCGACAGAGCAGAAGAAAGCGACAGAAATTGAAATGGGTCGGTAAGAAAGAAGGTAACTTACAGATAGGAAAATGGCTGAGAGGGAAGGTATTGTTCGGATCTCTGTTTGCGGCAAAGCACGAGCGATTCAGAATACAGGTGGGTTCTTGATCTCGAGTTGAGTCGATATGGCAAGATATGTTTTTTTTTTTTTTTTTTTTTTTCCTTCTTATATTAAGGTATATAAAGGGCGGCAGAAAGGTGAAGAGGTAGTGTAATAGAGGGCAGAAAAGTCAATAGCTATTTACGAAGCAGAGGATGATTTCAGTAGTAATTTAATGGGGAATTTCCGTAATGGAAAAATCTCTGAAAAAAACAGCAAAACATGTGGCCCTAAATCCTAACAAAAACTATGGGTTTCACATTACAATGGCAAATTGTTTTGTCCTCCAACCAAACAATTAAAAAAAGAAAAGAAAATGTTTTGTCTTGCTTTACTCCTATTTTTCAGAGGATGAAGAGGGAGATAAAAGAACAATGACATGGAAGAGAGAGATATAGGGAAAATGTAAGACTAAGATGTATGCAAGTATTGGTTTCTTTAATCATATAATTTTACTTCAATAATTTCAAATTTTTGGCTCCGTAAATTACATTTGTATAATATTATTGATAATAATTGACTTGAATTGAAATACATTGAATTATAAAATAAATGGACTCCAACAATGTAATAAACGAGAGACGCATAAAAGAAAACAATAAATAAGAAAAAGATACGAGTTGGAATAAACCCTAATTAACTTTAACACCCTTACTCAAACTTAAGGTGGTGGAAACAACTTGAGTTTGTGAAACAATCGACTTGAAACTGAAGAAAACACTCTCGAATCAAAACCACAACAGATCTAGGTTGGAAACAAACATCCACAAAAATCTTATAGGGTTTAGAGTACCCACAAAAAATTAATACACAAAAAACTTTTGGATTAGAGATAGAACCCACGAACAACTAAACTTCTACGATAAATAGTCTAACGAGCTAAAATTGAACCCACCATCTATCTCTAAACTTCTCACCATCTCCATCTCTTCGACTGCTTAACTAAATAACTTAAAGCAAACAAACAAAATTAAGTAATATGAAAATGGAAATATAGTGATTGGCCTCCCTTCATATCTCCCATTTTACCAATATTTGCACTTCCCATAACCTGAAAAATTAAAAACCAAAACAAATAGCTAAAGAAAATACTTTTATGAATAATTAAATTACAGAATTAGTCAATGAATTTTGATTAATTATAATTTAATTATTAAATAATAATAATAATATTAATAATAATGGGACTTACTTGGATCCACCGTGGTTAGAGCGCCCGTTTGGTCAAAATCGCAATCAAAATCGTTCCCTTCCGTGGCTTGAAAGTAGGCGTTCATGACGTAAGCAGCATGGGCTCGGACCGTATTAGGAGCAAAACATAGCCCATTTTCTTGAATCGGCCCACAATCCAAGCCCAACCCACAAACGTAATCTATGTTTCTTTGCAAGGCCTCCTCGTTGGCCTCAGTTTTGGGCAGGCACCACCTTTTACTTTCACTCACTGGGCTTGGCCTTGGGCTTCTTGGTGTAGATATTGGGCCTTCAACTGGACCGTGATGGGCTCTCGGAGTTGCGGATTGAGCCTGTTAGATCCAAGTCGACAACAAACCAATCAACCAACATGTAACGATCATGATTATCAAAAACGTTTTAGGGTGGGTTCGAGCTGTGGCAGCTACCGTGGGCCGAAGAATCCCAATCTCATAAACCGGGGTCAGATCTGGTTCGAATAGCCCAAAGTTCCTTTCGCCAACTGGACCGGGTTTGAGATCCTCATTGAACAAAGCAAAAATGTATGTCTCGAAAGTCCGGTTCGGCATCAACGGTGTCCCTTTGCCCGATACAACATGTCGCATGAGATTCCCATTGTAATCCGCAGCTTCTTTTGGGCCGACTCCAATTTGGGTCGGGTCACCTTTTGAAGGCCAGCCTGTTTCGGCTATCACAATATCAAGATCTTCAAAGCCCAAGCTTTTCATGGCGGAATAAACCGCGTCCAATTGAGCATCCAACATGTTGGTGTATAAAATCCCTAAATTCAAGTCGAACATGCCGGGGTTCGGTCGGAAGAGCGCGTAATCTAGATTTTCAGCAGTGCAGGCGAAGAATGGATATGGATTCACCATTAATGGTGAGTTTGTTTCTCTCAGGAAGCTCAGCATTGGTTTTATTACATGTGTGTCATAGCCTTGCCTGAACCTTCCAGTGGACGGCGGGGTTGAGTTAGACAAAATGCCGAGAGAGTGAGGCGTTGAGATTTGAATCCTTCGATCCAAGGAGGCTTCAATGAGAGCTGTGTGGAGGCTCTGCATTGCTGGAACGAGGTTGGCAATGAGCAATTTATTGGCGGTGGATAAGACTTCATTGCCAACTAGAACGCGAATGATGTTTGTGGCAGGGATGTAGGGTTCAATGTTGAATTTGATCCATTCTTCAGCGAAATTTGGCTTCACTAAGTGGGGGATTTGATCGTTAGGGATTGTAATGGATACTGAAATGCCAGTATGAGCGAAAGCTCGTAAGATGTCGGGATCGGCATCGAAGAGTCTGACGCGATTGATAATTGTGTTATCCAAAAGGAAAGTAGCAACTTTAGAGGGCGGAGGGAGATTGTCAGCCACCGTACCGTAATTGACTCCGATTGATCCACCATTAACTCCTGAAGGGGAAAAAAAAAACTATGAATTAGGTGAGATGATAGTGAAAAGAAAGGCAGATACATAAGAAAAAATGTATGATATAATTAATGACCTTGAATTTGGATGAGTGTTGGGAGAATTAGAAGAAGAAAAGTGGGTAAAGTGGAAATGTAAGCTAGAAGAAGGTGTGAGGGAGTGAAAGGGGAAGCCATGGAATGGAGGTGATGAAGATGGATTTGGAAGAAGAGCAGTGAATAGGGGTGTGGCATTGGGCATTGTTGAAGAAGTAAGCATTGAGATCAGATCAGATGCTTTGCTTTGGGATTGGGAGAAGCTTAATGTTCTTGGTAATGCACTTCAACCTCCTCCTCCTTAATTATTACTGCTTTATTTCTCTCTTTTCTCCCTTCTTTCTTTGCTTTTCAATCTGTTTTTCTATCCATTTCTTTTTATTTTTCTAATTCACCTTTTAGTATCAAACAAAATGCCATATAGTTAGTTTAAGTAGGTAATTAATTAAACTTGCCTTTTTCTCCAAGCAAAGGAAATAATAGACTTTTCTTGTCATTGTGGACAAGGAACCTATGAACCAATTGCTACCACCTTGGATTCATTAATTAATTGCTCACCATTTGTATGAAATGGCAATCAATTGATTAAGATGTATACCATAAATTAAAAAGTTAGAATATTAAGATATGTAGAAGTAATATTTATAAGATCTTTTTGAAAGGTGAGGGGATCAAATTGCATTTTATACACATTGTTTTTGTCACCAACATCACCAAAATAGCTCACTCCGTAGTTGTTTTGATTAAATGTGGCCTTCATTGGCATGAGTTTGTAACGAGTTTTAATTCTAAGTTCATTCTCTTCTCACAAATTTCAATTAAACACTTTTTCACCTCTCTTTCCCACGGTTTTGACACTTCACGATTCTGTTTACGTGTTTCATCCTCGATTTTCTACTTATTCAAACGCCTCTCATATTTGTCCAACAAAAGTCACTAAATTGAGTTATCTCGAGTAGAGAAATAAATATTAATTTAGATGCATAAACTTTGAGAGTTATATTAATTAAAATTTTAGGTTAACAATTGCCAACAAATTGATAAGCAGTTTGAAACATCATGTAGAAAGATTTTTTATTTTTTGAATTACAACAATCCAGGAATCACATGATCAAATAGAAGAGGTTAATTTATGTTTAAGAGAAAAGAAGAAGAAGAAGAAGAAGAAGAAGAAGAAGAAGAAGAAGAAGAAGTGTTGTAAAATAGGTAAACAAACAAAGTTTAAGGAAGAAGAGACTTAGAATCAAAGTTAAAAAGATTGGGAAAATATAATTGCGATTATCTAAAACAAAATATAGAGCCTCTGGATGAAATGAAGAATCAGATAATGTTGGGTTTACCCATTTTGTCCTTTAATTAGAAAAAAATCAATGATTAAAAAAAAAGATTAAATTTTGAATTGGTCATCATCATAATCTAATAATAGAAATTGAACAACAAAAAATTGTGTTCCTGTTTGACCCTTCTTCAATTGTGTTGTCTGATTTTTTGTGTGTTTCCACAGAAGATCCAAGGCAGGCAAGAAGAAGAAGAAGAAGAAATCCGCCATAGCCATGGAGAATCAAAGCACCTGTTTGTCCTATGAGAAGCTCAACGGAATGGCCACTTGGGTCGGTACCAGCGTCGCCTCCGCCTTTTTCGCCTCTCTTGAGCGATGTTCTTGCATCAATCTCTCCACCTCTGACGACCACGAAGATCCTGAAGAGGCTCATGATCGCCCTCTTATGTACTGCACCTCCACTTCTTCCTCCGTCGTCATTCGCAGCTTCGAACCCCTTCCTCCTCCGGTCAATGATGTCGCCAATCTCCCCGTTTGATCGCCTCTCTCTCTCTCTCTCTGTTTCTGAGGTCCTTTCCAAATTAGGTTTTCTTCACATTTCTTGCGTGATCCGAATGTTTTTCTTTTCTTTTCTTTTCCTTGTTCTATGCTCTTCTTTCTTCCTGTCCCTTTTCCTTGCTTTGGGATTGAGGATTTTGTGTTCCATCAGTTTTTCTTCGTTCGTTGATATCTATCCTTCTTTTCTGTGAATTACAAATTAAATGTTATAATAAAAATTAACCCGAAACCAAATGTGTTTCTCTTATCCTTGTTGGTAGTTTCTGATCGTTATTTGAGATTGATCATTCAAAATTCATATCTATCTTTCTTGGAACTTCATGATTTTCTATCGTCCCTTTGTTCATGAATCCTGATGAAAAATTCTTAAACCAATGACCCAAATTGAATTGGGATTAAGATGGGATATGGTGTTGCTAATGCTTAATTTGACCATTGGATGGTTTCAAAAGTCACCCGAGTTTCTGCTTGGTGGTGTTTTGAGATCTAGTAAATAAGGAATATTTCTTCTTTTCTATTGATATAGGGCAGATGCAGATCTGAGCTTTCTTCCTTTCTGCCATTTCTGTCTTTTTTTTTTCTTTTTCTTTTCTTTTTTTTTTCTTTTTTTGAATTTGAATTTGAAAGCATGCAGTTGTGCTTCTGATTACTCATTTCTGAGCTTTGTTTCTGCCTTTTTTCTTGTTCTTGGATGTTCACGAGTCATAATGCAGTTAATGATATGGGATGTCTAGGAATTGGCTAACATATTCTGAAATTTGATTAGAAGCAGTTGGAAAGCCAACATTCGTACTGTTTGTCATTCATTTTCATTGATCTCAGACACAAAACACCTCATCAATTGTTATTTTATGTCTGAAAACACAAGGCATTGTAATATAATATTTGATCAGACAGAGAAGAGAGAGATAGAGATCTTTCTCCAAACTCCAAAGCAGAATAAACAATATATATATTTATATATATCAATATTTAAACAAACATGAATGAAGTTTGTTCTTTAGAATTTAAAAAACAAAAGTGAGCGAAGAAGAATGGAAGATGTTACATTTTTCTTTGTCTGCTTCTTGGGATTTGGAATTTAGATCTCAAAGTCATTTAGTTCTTTTCTTTTCTTTTTGTCAGTACAGCTAATTGATTCCAATCATTTGGCTTCTGATTCAGTGCAGGAACATGGCCACATAGCTTGGTGGTAGCAGAGAACTTTAATAGAAATGGCAGAAGAAAGCAGGGGGAACAAGGAAACTGCAAATAAACACCTCTTTAGTTCACTATTTTAAATACCACATTACTGTAAAGAATATTTAGATTGTATTCACACATAGAGAAGCCAAGAACAGATCCTTTTCTATTTTTATATATCTTGTAATCCTCTGTTTCTTAAAAGTAAATGTATATCATTTGAATATGATCAATTCCATTTCAGTCACAATCTAATCATCAACATCAAAGTCCTTTCCTTTCTGCCTTATTTCTTAACAAGTTCCAAATGGTAAATTCTAAGAATTTGTTGGTATTATATTTGCTTCACTACCATTACAAGATGGGGAAGAGAGATGAGTTCATAAAAACTTCGAATCTTCGAAATCTGTTTGAACTTTCAATTCTATGGTAGCTTCTATAGAACATCTTTTACAAGAGAAGGGGAGGGAAAAAAAAAAAAACAAAAGCCTCCTGCACAGAGAGCTTGTGTATTTACAACAGATGGAATCTCAAAGGATGCTAAATAGCGTAGCTTAAGCTCATAACACCTGACCTAAAGATGATGTTGTTGAGTGAAATAAGTGAGAATAATACAACCTATATAATCTCTGTTGGCAAAAGGGTTGCTGCAGACTTGTGTTAGTGTGTAATGATACAGCAAGAAAGCAAACAAAAAAACTTTTTTTTTCTTCTCTTTCATATTCAAAGACCAGCCTGGCAGGTAAAGTCTCATCAGATGAAAACGACTGACTAAGTTTGCCCCACGCTCAAATCCTCATGTTTCTCGTCGTCTTGATACGAAACAGAAGTAGAAATGGTCAAAATATCAAATCAATAAAAAATGACCCACAAGATATAATGGCATATAACCAATTCTTCTTCAATGAATTCAGACCACCAATCTTGATTTACTTGACCATGTTAGAGCAGAAAAAGGCAAGAGGTAAGAGGTCCAACAAGCCCTGTAGTAACCTGCATCGTCGAGACAACTTCTCGTATCAATGTTATTTCCCCCAATACATGAATGACTTCACATGTTTGTTACTGGCCAGCAGCAAATACTCAAATCACAACATCATAAAGTCTATGATTAAACTGCCTAGAGGATGATTGACAAGAGAATCCAGGTAAGCTAACCTTGGCCACTAGCTGATTTGAAGCCGTTTCAACTACAGAGAAGCTTCATCCATCAATTGTCATTTCCATTAACTGACCCTAGAGTATCAGAAAATCTATAGATATGCTCGAGGAAATTCCAAAAACGGTAACGTATCGACTATCAGCACATAAGATTGTGTTTTATTGCAGCTGGTGATAAGATTGGTTGGTTGATCATCTAAAATGAGATCAGGCTTCCATCACAGCTTTTACTCAGCCAGGAGGCGCTAACATGTGAGGCACCAAAATATGAAGAAATCACTTCATGTATTTGGAAATTCCTGAAATTTCAGATAGGTACAGGCAAACCGTAATTGTGAAACGACCTGATTCGTCCATCCCATCCTGCAGTCACGATGACCAGACCCCATGCATGAGAACTTGATGTATTTTGGCAAGACAATTTCAAAAATTTATACCGAGATTTATGCATCATAGATGGTCTCGATAGTAGGCTAGAGGTTGGGAGCTTCTCCTCAGGCCAAGTTGCAGATCCCTTGGGGAAGGTTTCTAATAACTCTTGGCTCAAAGAGAAAAACGCAGGTGATGGAAGCGGGAAAGTTTCAGATGAATTCCTTTGTATGCCAGGAAAATGCCTTTCACCAGCCTCTGTGTTATATCTCAAACCGCACCATGGTACCGCAATGGAAGCATTGGAGGAGAAATATTCATACGACTTGATCTTTTTCACAGGGGAAAGAACAGCCTCGTTTTTATAACTGCAGTTCCATACATATACATTAGAATCCCCACTCGCCGAGATGATATGTTTCCCATCTGAGGTAAACGATGCAGACATCTGGTTTCCGTTATTACAAGGCCCTGAACAGAAAGGATGAAACTTGCTTATGAGGGCACATGGAAGACAGGACACGACGAACGACACCATTTGGTTTAAAAGCAAAATCTTCATAATCGAAACCAAACAACCAATCAAGCTGACTGTAACCACATCAAATCAAATCACGCTGATCATACACAATGCAGTAAAACCTCCCAACCAGAACTAACCATGCTGTTGATACTTGATATAATGAAGATATCAACAACAAACAAGGATGGACAGGTGCATACCCTTGTACTTCTGAATCACATTAAGCCCTTGAATAATCCGGATTCGAGAGTCAGCAGAGCTCACCATTATTCTGCTTGAATCTTCTGCAGAATACTTGTGGCCAAAGGAAAAAGAAAATAAGAATGCGTACAAAATTAAAATACAAACATAACATATAAACATGAATAAAGATTAGTTGAAAGAATTACCTGAAACCCTGTTATTTTCTTACTGGGCGACTTCTTTTTACTGGACAAACATATTTCGCCATCTAATTCCAGGTTATTATCACCTAACCAAAACAAATCAAGCGATCAGTTTAGACAATCTTACTCCAAGATCAACATAACTTCACAACTTTATAGTTCATTCCAGTGATAGGATAAAATCCAATCGCACACTAGAATTCATTTGTACCAAAGCAAAAACCAGGTTGTTGTCACTTTTATGATGAACATTCTCCTCTTGCAAGTCACTTTTATCCATAAAATCTTTACTAATTACTCCTCCAAGGTAATAGCAACTTCATAACCAAGCTACCCATTGAAGCAGATGTATGGGAATTTTTGTTTATTTCCATGCAAAATTTCAGACAATGGTATATTGATGCCAAAAAGAATTCCCATCATCTAACTACAAAAACTTTAGAGTGAAAGGATTTTCTTTTCAAAGATATCACACTATCAGTTCTACATCAGAATTATTTAATAAGCAGCGTAGTGTATGGACCGTAGGATGAATTTCACAGAAGCTAACATATACAGCTCATATCATTCAAGATCGTGCACACACAAAAAGACAGCAGGTAAATAGACCAATAGTTCATTATCACAATAGATTGGAAGCAAAACCAACGATAAGCCTGGGAATGGGAAATCAAATTAATATAACTGACATACCTATTACTTTAAAGAAGCGGCAAGTACCATTTATGGAGCCAACAATTCCTCCCTACATTATGAGAATGAAAATAGCATTAATGGCTAAGCAAATTTCCCAATTTCCACTTCTAAACGATGAGAGAATCAGACAAGCACACACCCGTCCATCAGGATGATAAGACACTGCAGTGACAATTTCCCTTATGTCAATCCAGTCAACAACTTGACAAGAAGGAATTCCCCAAATGCGGATCTTTCCATCTATTGAACCACTGATAAAGTAATTTTCATCCATGGGATTAAAATGAACACAAGTAACTGCAGCCAACATGGAAAAAGGTAAATAAAAAAGAGAGGAATAGTGAGAGCTGCACGTAAATAGTTTGTAAACAATTTTGTTCACTCCATCAACAAAAAGGAATTACAAACTCACCATAATTACTATGTGAAAAAACTCTGAGACAATCATCAGATCCCAGTCGCCAAAGTCGGACAGTTTTATCAATTGACGATGACAGAAGATACTGCATATGGGGAAACAATACAAGTTTAACATGATGACCAATTCATAAGCATGATTTAGCTTCTAGGACATGCACAGCATTACTACTTACATTGTTTTTTGACCAAGAGAGGTCCAAAATATCACCAGAATGCCCATGGAACTCGTGCAATGGTCTCTCCAATATTCTGAAGATCTTAGGTGGAAAAATTATACAAGCTGATTCCGATGTTTTCCTCAAGGTCATTGAGTTAGCCAACTTCTCTTTCTCCACAAGCAGGGGTTTCAACTCTGAAAGACGATTCACCGTGAAGTAAATGCAGGATGGATCGATTTCGGGGACATCAGATTCATTAGATCTTTCATCTTCAATCACTTGCCACAATTTAACAATCCCATCATCACCACCAGTAGCAAGATACTGTCCATTAGGACTAAATTTCATCGTCAAAATAGCACCTTCATGTGCCTTGATATCTTGTCCCATATACAGGGCTGATAGTTCCTTCAAATGCTTCTTGCAATTGCGAACTTTCACCCTCCGAACTCTCGACCCTGCAGCCGAATCATCATCAACTACCAATCTTGTTGATTTACCATGCTTATCAAAAATGCAGGCTGCTGATCGCAATTTCTTAAGCCAACGTTTGTTGACTCTACGTGCTGAACGCAATGGGATGTTTACTCTCTCAGCCTCCATGTCCATCATTTGTTGGAAAGATGGCGAGGAACTAGAAGTCTCCTCGAGCTCTTCAGCCATTGCAAACCGAACAGAGGGTTTTAGATCCCCATTTTTCCTGCCACATTCTCCCTTAATCACATCATCTCTATACAGAACGGTATTGGTTGAAGCCATCTCTGCAAGTTCAATATCATCAGTAGACCAACATGACATCGAAGATCTTCCTGAGCAAAACACATCTTCAAAATCAGAGGATTCAACTCCAGAATTGTCCCTCAATCTTCCTACATCCCCTTCTCTCCAATCACAGCCCAGAGACAGAGAATTCCCATGACAATGAGGAGGAGTTCGATCTAATCCCATCCCCATCCATTTCAAAAACTTCCTCCGACGTTCATGAACACTCTTGGGGCTCCGATTCCATACATCATAAACCAAACTCCCATCGACCCAATTGTTGAATATGGGATGAGCATCAAAGGCCGCCTCAATACCATCGCAATTGGGTTCAGATATCGAAGGAGCATTGATCTCTTGGGCATCAAAAAATGGGCATTCCTCATCTCCGCTAACGCTACCCATTATTCCTCACAGTTCAATCCATGAAATCGCCTCAAGAACGCGGCATTATATGCGGGAAGAAAATGTGCGGAAAAAACGAACACCCACTACACAAGAATCCAAAAAAAAAAAAAAAAAAAACAGGAAAACGCAGATCAGTCTAAGAGGAAAAAAAAAAAAGAAAAACTTAATAAAATATATAAAGAATGACAATGATTGCAGTAAACCGAAAAAACAAAAGGGGTGGATCCCAAGCGAAACCCATTGAACCTGGTCTAGCAAACAGCAAACAAAAAGAAATGATAAGAAAATGTTTAAGGAAAACGAGAAAGCAATGGAATTGTGAAGTAGAGAAAGAAATAGCAGGCATGAATGAGTCAATTAGCACAGTAACTGGAATACCCATAAACCAAAAATCAAAGATCAGAGGAAAAGACGTGAAGGAAATGAATGAGAATGGAGAAAGAAGAAGAAGAAGAAGAAGAAAAAGAGGATTAATAAAGAAAATGAGAAGTAAAAAAGGGAAAAGGTTTCTTACATGGGGATGAGGATTGGGAGAATGGGGAATTGAGTATTCTATGAGAATGAGATCTGTTTGAAACTGAGGAGGGAGGAGATCGAAGCATCCATGGAAATTTGGAGCTCTTTTTGGACTCTCTCTTTCTAAATCTCTCTATAGCAGAGAAGGAGCAGTACAAGAAAGGAACACTAATTATAAAATAGGGAAATTATACGAATTAAATTAACAACAAAAACTCATCACAAATCACAAACAAAACAACAACAACAATAATTTTTTAAAATAAAATATATATATATATATATATATATATATTATTATAAATAAAATAGAAAGAAGAAGGGTTAAAACAGGAAAGAAAAAATTAGTTCCTCGTTATTCGTGGTTTGATGGACCGCGAAACGAGATTCCGAGACTTGGTATGTTTGTGCTCTCTCTCTCTCTCTGTATCTAATAAAAATAATAATTATTATTATTATTTTGGATTAATTTGTGGAATATAATTTTTTGTATTATCAAATTTCACGACCCACATCACACTATTCCCATTATTCCACTTTAATCATTCCTCAATACTTATAAAAAAAAACAATTTCTTTTCATGAATGAATTACTTTGTAATGTACTCTTGCCAATTTAATTCATTCATATTTTCGGCAGATATTCCCTAATCAAGATAATTAATCACATAATTAGTTTCATGATCTCAAATTGGTTTTTTTTTTTCTTTCAATATTTTCAATTTCAATTACAGCTAACAAGCAAAAAAAAATCTTAAAGAAGAACTTTTTTGAATGTTGCTTGGAGAATAATTTAAATTTTTGTATGAAAAAAAAAACATTAAAAATAATTTTTTTAGCACTGCACTTCAAATTAAAATCTCTTTTATAAGTATTTGAAAATTTATTCTAAATATTATTAAAAAGAACTTTTCTTTTTCAAAAATTAAAAAAAATATATATATATATATATCTCCACTTTGTGTATTATATTTCTACCTTGAATTTGATATAATATTTGAATTTAGTAAAAATGGAATTACATGGAAATAAGTGTTGAATGGTGTCCAAGATTTGAATAAAATAAATAATTGAAATTAGTATCATAAAAAGGCATTAAAAGGAAAATGTTGTTGGATTTGATTAGGGTTCTCAAAATTGGAAAGTGGTAGTAGGTTCCCAAAATTGTAGCTTCCCATTTGATGATTGAGTCAACACCTAAGACTTTTGACCTTTCAATTCCATCAAAATTATAAAAATGGAATTATTAATATATTCACCAAATAAAATCACTCTTTTTTCATTTTATTATAATACACTATGCTCCTCAATTTTGACCAATGCTTAATTTGGACCCTAAACTCAATATAACATATAATATTTTTTTGAAATTTGGTCAAATTTATAATATATATATATATATATATATATATATATATTTACCTCACAACTTCTATGCTGTACCTATTTGGATTTTATATATGAATTCAAATATTCAACTCATTGTGTTTGCCTCTAAATTATCTTCTATCCCATCATCTTTAAATAAATTATTAACCCTATTTTTAAATTTAAAATGTGCTTATAATATTTTTTTAATTTTTAAAAAGTGTCTACTAAATCCACAAAATTTCAACTTTGTTTTAGAGAAAGTCTCTTACTTTTCAATTTTATATATCCTCTAACTTTTTTTCCATTTTTTTATTGGAAATATTATAAAATTATCGTACATTAAATTGAAAGTTTACAATTTTGTTACACAAAAATGGATCAATAAAATTTAAAAGAGATTTAAATACATAGATAATTAATCAAATACAAAATTGAAAGTTTATAAACATCGTCAGAAAAAAAAAAGAGTAATTAATAATTTATTAGACAAAAATAATCTATTAAATACTTTTGTTTGTAGACTTTTTACACAAACGTAAATGTTCGGGTCATGTTTGACTTTTGAAATATTTAAAAAGTGGTTTTAGGGGGGAAAAGGGCTTTAAAGCAATAGATAAGTGAATAAAAAAACTTAAATTTATAAATTTTTACGAACGCTTAAGTTAAACCATAAACTTTATTGGAAATTAAATCAAAATCATAGAAACTGAACCCATCAGTTGTAATTTAATATATGTTTTTAAATTAAAAAATATATTTGATTTGGGGGAATAAAAAAGTGGCGGTGGACGATGACCGGCCGATTAGGAGTGGTCAACGATTAGAAAATTGACGGTTCACCATCGTGTTTGTTTCTGAAAAAGGTTCAAAATAAGAAGACAATGACGAAACTAGCCTTGTGATTTTGCAAGTATACCGTCACAAAAACGCACTGTCAAGTCAAAGCTGTCAGTACCCTTTGTGGGATATGGTTCTTATCCATCTCTCTCTCTCTCTCACTGCCCATCAATTTTATTTACCTCAAATCATTTTCATTTTGATTTTTTTTGAATTTTTTATTTATTAAAAAAAAAAAATAATAATAATAATAATTTGGCACATTAATTTAATAAGTGAAATGCCATTTTCAAACGACTTTTGTAGTTCCAATTAGTGTAAAGATCAGTGTGATACTAGTATCAACTTCATCATTGTATAACAGTTTGACTGCGCCATGTATTTTGTTCTTATCTATTTTTAATGTTTACTTAAAAATTAGGATACAGAAAAATAGATATTGTAATAATAAATTTAATACACAAAATTTAGAATGCTGTTACTTAAGATTACAAATACCAAGAAATTTGAATAATCACAGTATTTAGTAGTAGAAGGGGTTTGATTAGGGGAATAGGATAGGTTAATGTGTTCCCTAGAAAGCCATACAATCTCCCCAAAAGTCTAAAAGTTAAACCTACACTTGTTCCCAATTAACCAAACACTTGATTTCAAACACTCTCCTCTTTTTGCCTTTGGATCATCATCATCATCATCATTTCAAAATGTTGTCTTCATATATGTTTCTTGTGCAAATTAGCTTACCTCAAAAGTTTGTTTGGTTAATATCACACAAATTTTGGTGTCTAATACCAATTCACAAAGCCAAATTATTGGATATTAATTTTAAACATATATTAATATTAATAAAAATTTATAAAATGAATTTGTTAGAGAAAGAAATTGGGGGTGGGGGAATTCCTCCATTAATAGATGTTTAAGTCTTTTGATAAAGGAGCTAGGCACACATGTTTGATGGTAAATTGCACAAGTCATATTCAAGACCCAACAATAAAGGGACAAACTTTTTTCAATTTCATTGAGATTCAACCCCTCCTCCATGCCTCCATCCTTTCATTTATTATAATACTACATTTAATATATATTTATATATATATTTATTTTTACTTTACCCACTAATTAAGGGATATCCATTATCATTGATTCATAAAATAATTTACCATCTTCATATATCTACTTTACTTTTAATTGCTTTTATTCACCCTCCTTTTCCTCTTTAATTGAAACTAAATTGGTTGGGTAAATTTTTCAATTGCAAACCAACCTATGTTTCTTTTATCGTATTAAGAAAATATATGATTTATTTCTAACTCAATTGGATATATATATATATATATATATATATATATATATATTCACCATTTTTTCTTGTTTTAAATAGTTTTTAAATATCTTATTTGTTAGAAATGATGGATATTGAAATTATATTTCAAAATGATGTAAATGTATGTATGTGTGTGTATATATAAATTTATTAAAATAAAAAGATGGTGAAAAGGAAAAGTGGGGTTAAGAAGAAAGGCATATGATGTGGTGCAAAAGGGAAATGTTGTAGTTTAAAGTGTTAGCAAAATAAATGATAATGCCATCCAACCTCATCATTGCCATGTGGCTTCACTTAATTTCCATCTTTTCTTTTTATGACCCTTTTTTTTCCATATATATTTCAAATAATAATGCAATATCAATATATATATATATATATATACATATACATATACATATTAGGGTTTATGATTTTGGTTGGTTAACTCAAAAAGCCCAATCAATCAACCATTGCATATAGATGCCTAGCACATGGTTTTGCATTTTCCATGATATATATGGGTTTAATTAATCCTATGAAATCAATATATATATAATTTAGATACAACTTACATAGCCAACTATATATAATAACCTATTTTATTTAGCATAAAAATTATTTGCATACAACTTAGCAGCAATAATATAATCTATATTTAATTGAGAATAATTATGAATGATGTGTTTTAATTAAAAAGGATCTAGATGAAGCTTGTATCTAAGATTGGACCACCCTCAATTAATGTGTTTCTTAAATAACAAAATATTATTTTAAAATACTAAACTTTAATTTCTCAATTATAGCTAGGTGTGGTAGATAGATATATCATTTATCAATCCAAATATATAATTTTAAGCTTGTAAATTTTGTATATATAGGGTAAACTATGCCAATTTAATTTTCAAATTTAGGTCCCTAAACCCTAGTTACCATCTACAAAATGTCTATTAAGTTCCTAACCTATTCGTCATTTTATGACATTAAGGAACCTGATTTGGATACAAATTAAAAATAAGAAGATGATTGTCTTAAAAGACACAAAATCTAAACCAAGATTTTAGGGTTAGTAAGCAAATGATAGTTCCATGGAATAATATGAATAATAAAAGAGAGAAAGAGAGAGTGAGAAATCTGCTACTTGCTTAATAATTTACAAATTAACCAAATATTGTATAAATAGTTGAAATACAAATGTAGAGTTGCATGCATGGGATTTGGATTTGGATATGGTCAAATTATTAAATTACACAAATTTTGAGTTTTTTGGATACCCAATGCCTTTTCTTCTCTCTCTCTCTCTCTCTCTTTTTTTTTTTTTTTTTATCTTTTTAAATTTACATCTCAAATTCACACACCAATAGAAGACCATATCCAATTTGGCTTTGTTTGGATTATTAAAAAAAGAAAAAGTTTTTTAAAAAATATTAAATTAAATACAATAAAAGTGGTTAAATTTGTTTGGTATAATATAGAAAGTATATGAATTTCAAAGAAAGGCCACACGTTCGGATTGTAAAGTCGCATGCAATGCATTTGTGTAATTGATTTTGCTTTTTTTTTTCTTTTCTTTTTAAATAATAATAATAATAATAATAATAATAATAATAATAATAATAATAATAATAATAATAATAATAATAATAATAATGTTTCAAATTGACGGCCGACAGCAATTAATGAAAGAGAAAATAACATGATGTGTTGGCCTTTCCGTTCGTGGATTCAACATGATCCACTAATTTTTATAAAATAAACTAGTGTTGCCATTCTACCATATTCTTTTTGTTTACGCTACAATTCTTTTTTTTAATATTTGCAATTTTCTTTCTTATTGTAAGGTAAGGATATTGAATTGAAAAATAATAAATAAAAGGAATATTTATAATATTATTTAAAGTAATTTTACCTTTTTATCTTATTTTGAAAAACTTCATTAAATTTAAAATTAATAATCTTATATCAAAACAACGTGCATTCGTTCACATTATGTCACAATTATGTCACAAGTGTAGCTACATAAAGTTCGGTTAAGTTCCATCTTTTTCACAACAATAGTAGGAGTAGAGAATTAACCGAATAATATATATGCTAAATTATATTATATATCGTAAGATCATAAGACATTGAATTATCTTTACTTCAAATTTTCTTTTAATTGAAAATAAGAATTAATTGCAGTATTGAAATAATAATAATCCTTAGGTTGGTCGGTAAAGTGAAATGATGAAAGGCAAAAGAGGTTGGGTTAAAGAGACAGAATGTTGGAGAAATGTTTTGTTTTGTATGGATCAAAGTGTGTTTAAAAGGTCAAATTGTGTTAGCTAATCATATCAATTTTCTTTTCACAACACTTACACTACTAACTTTACCAAACCCATCCTAATTAATTGACTAATCTCAATTAATATCAGATATTGTCATTTAGCTGTCCATCTAAATTTAATTATTTATCTCTTCTAAACCACTTTTTTGCCTTTCACGCTACAAATTCAACGTATACATAATTTGTCAAATTTTCACACAAACTACGCTCTCTTTCTTTTTATCAATAACATGTATTCATTTTTTTATGACATATTTTGTCTATTTTACAATAAATTTAAGTTGCTACTTGCTTTCGAATCACGTGTGTGTATTTCAGACAACTCGATAATGTTAGCGTCGATAAGATCCTCTCGTTTTTTTATTCTACTAATAAAGGATATAAACATCAGTGTGCAACATGAGACACAATACTGCCATGGTAGGTAGGCTGAGACCAAGAATCTAGAGAGATAAAGAAGTATATGGATAGAGGGAGTTAATGAGAGAGCCTAAAGGTAGCTCAAAGAACCTATAGAGGGAGTTACCGCATGGAGGATCTTGAAGGATCCATGGAAGAACTTTACAAGACTCGTGGAGGACTTATGAGTCACTTGCAAAGCCTTTGCAAGAACCCATGGACTTAGGAGTCACATGGGAACTTTGGGAGTAATTGAGTTTGAAATCGTCCAGATTCTCAACGAACGATCCATAAAGGAACCGTTGAAAAGTTGCTCACGGGTAATACTTATGCATGCACTAGTTATAACATCAAGTGGTGATAGCATAAGCACTAATCAAAAATTGAGAGGGACAATTATGAGCTCAAGCATTAATCATACTTTATTATCTTATATAAATGACCAAAGTCATTATTTGAAGGTCATATGCCTAAAATCCTAATCTACTAACTTTTACTATCAAATTAATCACAAACTCAAAATTGATTCGAGGTGTCGAAGTGTGTGTAGCTTGACACCACATCAATGTTCATTCTCTTTGACTTGCAGGGACTTGACCTATCGCTCTCCTAAAATATAAATCCACCGTAGTCTAATTTTTTAGCATCAACAAATATAATAGTCGAGATTGATGGTTCTATCGTCCACAGTGAGTTTAAAGTAACTTTAAATAGGTGGTGATTTTGATAAAAATTCAACAAAGGGTAAGAGTTTCGAGAAAAGAATGAGGGGGAAGGGGGGTGATGAAAAGGAAAGGAAAGGAAAAGAGAGGAATTAGGGATAAAGGGGAGTGTGTTAATGGACATGTGGACCAATGAGGAAAGCATGCATATAGTACCACGGCTTAGTTAAAAAGAATTAGAGAATAAATGGAAAACATGGGTGTGGTGTGGTGTGGTGTGGATGAGGTTAATGGGTGCAGACAGCTTCCCACCAAACAAAGCTGGTGGCTGCCTTTGGGGTCTTTGATAGCTGCATTTCCCTGCATTTCTCTTTATTATTTCACTCCTCACCACTATTCATCCACTTTGTCTTTTTAACCATTCCTCTTTACCTTTCCCTTTAACCACTCCTTTCCCTACCAATATATCTCCCCCAAATATCTTCCATCTAAATTTTTAATCCTCATCACTTGTGTGGATATAATATCATCATTTTGAATTTTCCACTCTAATGTCTCATGATGTATATGCCACTTTTGCTAGGACCCTCAAAGTTCATAGCTATTAAATTCTTTTCTCATACCAAGATGGAGAGTTTGAAGTTGTTTCTTCGTCCACGGTGCAATCTAATGATTTCTAATTTGATGAATGACATGTTTTCTTAGGGACCTCAAAATTCAAAAGACAAGAAATTTCCATACTTGGATAATCTTTTTGGAATGAAAGAGGCCAGATGTGAGGCATTAATGTGAGGAACTTGAAGATGAGGGTTCTTTTGGATATGGGTTGACATATATTTAAGAAGGAAATGGAATTGGGTAGAAAGAAGAGCTTTTAAATGAATTTAGAGAGATCAGTTTTTGTCACAATCAAACAATGAATGCAGGGGCAGGAAAAGATGGAAAAGAAAAAGCAGTTTCATAGGGATCTGAGTTCTGATGGAAAAGATCTCTGGAAAAAAAACACAGATACAAGCAAAGAGAAAGCAAGTGCCAGAAGAGAAAAAAGGATGGACCTTGCAAAACCCAAACAAAACAAAGTACCCTATAAACAAAACAATATTATTACTATCATTATTATTTCTCATACTCAGAAAAAGGACCACTATTGTAATTAATGGTAGGAATGCATCAAAATGAACAAAGGGTGGATGTGAGACAATGGTTGTGGAAGTGATATCTGATCATCCATATCTGACGGCTGACAGGCAAATGAGAGTGGGTTAGTGTGCGCAATTGGTATCAATATCAATATGTATTCAATTGCTTCTGCTAAACTAGAGAGGGTTTTTTATGAGTAAATATGATAAATGATAAAGAAGAAGTAGGCAGCCTAAATAAGGACCACCCGAGTGGTTTCTTTCCAAATGCTAGTATGGTATGGTATAGAGTGGTCCTAAATATGATGACAATCATAAGATTGGAAAAGGAAAGAGTGGTGTGGACAGTACAAACCTCCGCTGTAATCCACATTCGTACAACATATCTTGCAAGATTTCTCACAACTCACAACACAACATCACCCTTCATGCTTTCCTTTTCTTCCTCGTTTTTTCATTCTCCTGCATATTTAAATACACACACACACTCGAAGGAACACATCCAGCTTCAACCAAAGATATCCCTTCTGGTTGGATTTGTTTTTCAGGTTTCTTGCTCCTTGAGATCTTTGCAACTCAAAGAGGAATGGACCTGATGACCTGCATTATCCAGAATTTCAATTAGAATGGAGTTTGAATTCTGTTGGTACATTCATTGCTCCCATATTACAAAAGAATGAAGAACAGTTCATAGCAATGGTGATAGGATCCAGTTTTTTAAAATTGTAAATTGTATAGCTCCATTCCGCAGGCTGCCATATGAACCAAGGAACAATGTTATAGTTTTCTTCATCAATGAATTCTAACCCAACCCAAGACAAAGACTCTTCTCCTCCACCATGCAACTCCTAGATTCCCAAATGATGTAGACAGGCCAGAGTTAACAAAATTATGGAGACTTTAGAAAAATTAGATCTACATCAGTTGGTCCAATAGATGGGCATTTCACCATCAGCAAATTGTTGTCTAAACTCAGGGTACAGCCTGTTAACAATTGCAATCATTCAAGTGATGAGAGAACTTGAAAGCCATATCAGAGAGATATGGTATCTTTCAAAATTAGGTAGCTCTTAGAAGACTTTTGGATGCAACAGAAAATACTTGACATATATGGGCAAGTAAGATCCAGGTTCAGTCAGAGCTATCCCTTTCGATTGGATTTGCTTTTTAGCTTTGTTGCTCCTTGCAATCTTTGCAACTTAAAGAGGAATGATAACCTGCAGGTCCTGCACTATCCATAATTTCACTGTAGATATCAATTAGAGTTAGAGTTTATTTAACCAAAAAATTTGGATGGTACATTTATTCGCATTACTCTGTATGACATAGGGATGAAGAGCACTCTAATCACCACAACCCAGCTGATAATCAGGAACTAGTGGACCTAACTAAAAAAGAGCCATTCCATCTGGACCAGGAGGTATCGTTTTGGTTTTCTTCGATGAATTCCAGCCCAAGACAAAGTCCCTTATCCGCATCGTGCAAGATTCCAAGTTCTGGTTTCACAGTACATTTAGACAAGGCCAGAAAGAACGAAATTATGAAGGCCTTTGAAAACTTTTATCTGCAGCCCTCAGCCCAAAAATATGGACCTAAACCAGCAATAGTTGTTTGGACATAGGGCGTCTATTTAGTCGTTAAGAATAACAATCGTGCAAGAGATCAGAAAACCAGACAGCCGTTTTTGAGATAAAGTAACCTTCAAAATTGGGTGGCCCATAGAATGATAGAAGAGTTTTGAATCAAAAAAGAAATAACTGATACATTTGGACAATTTCATTCCACTAACAAATGAGTTCTCGACTTATGAACTGTTAGTATGGGAGGCAATTCAAATTCTGCCCTCCTTTCTTATTTCCTTAAATGGGCACATGCTTATAGAATTCTGAGCTTACAGAACTAACCAAACTATTAATTAGGCATTAATCGATCAGCTCACGTCTAAAATCTATAGACATTGTGTGGGCTTTACAAAGTAAAAAGGTTACACGAAATGCTCAGTGGGGTATTCATGCTCATATCCATTGTAGTCATAATACAGTCTCTCTCCCTTAGATATATCTCTGTTCGCAATAAGTAGAACTCTACATTCACTATTTACATTGAACCTCACGCACTTCAGGTTTTGCTTTTTCCTGCCATCCCTGCATCAAAGAGACATAGCCTCAAATCAAAAGGGAGACAAAAAGGAAAACAAACGTATAAAATGAGGAATCTAGTCCTCAGGTTTCTCAAACACAGAAGTATGACAAGAAACGACAAAAGTGTTGAGCTTACGGTGTATGGTTGTTGATTCCATTTATAAAACGGGCAATGTTACTACGTTTGTCTGGACAGATGACAAGGCTTTTAGATGGGTTAGTTGCAGACAGTAATGTCATCATACTATCCCCATCATCATGTTCACGGTTCTTCAAGTAATCAACATCCCCAGTATATTCTGTAATTATGGTCAAGTCCTTAATAAACCTATCTGCTTCCACAGTGAACCTGTGACCAGGCATGAATAGATTGAGCTGTGTTCCTATCAAAAGAAAGAAAAAGAAAATAAGATTATGCGGATTCACATACCCTTCTCGAGGATCAAAAACAACCATAAGGGGGGGCCATTCCCCTCTCTCCATCATACTTCTGCACAAGTTTAAGGTTTCAACGTCTTCTTTTGGAAGAACCTGGAATGCAGATAATCAAAAGACTTCAGCATCACAGAAGATATCACGCAAAGAGCCTCCAGACACCCAGTGACTTAATAAACTTTGACATTGAAAACCTACAATCCTAAATCCTAAGTTAGGCAGAAAAGTATTTTGTAAATGCACGTTTATCCATCTTACCACCTCACTGAGCCAAAATGCGGAAAATGGTCCTCAACTAGTTTAAAGAATAAAGATATTCAACGATTCATTGTTATGCGACAGTAGTATTTGGTCTGGGCATTTCTATGATTTGGAACTTCATTGATCCAATAACAACAAATGCATCACCAAAAAAATTTGCACTGAGCAAACATTATGTTAGAACAAATGGGCAAGAGTGACAACTCACATTAAGTTCACTCCTTTCCTTTTAAGAGAAAAAACTGGGGTTTCCAACTTTACCTGCATTCCTCCGTGCTCAAGAGATGCGCAGTTTGCTGACCTTGGTGCCATCCCCCGCATATATGTAAGCTCGTTGCTGAAATCTGTACCAGTAGCTGTCAATGCTGTTGCCAGTGATGCCATTTGTTCCAAGCGTCTCGCAGAATCAGCTGTCGGATTAAAAGGCAAGAGCTTCCTTCTCTTTTTACCAAGTACTAAGCTACCAGCACGTCTTCGTTTCTTTCGGTTTTCTGAAAAAAAAAAAAACGATACAAGGAAAACGATTACAGTTAAGACCCATATAAACATCTACCCAATAGAATGATGGTGGCAAACTCGAATCTCCAGTAGTATGAGATTTCTACCTAGGCTTGAGTCTTTAAGAGAGTCCGCAGGTCTTTGGATGCGGAAAAAGTCAACAATTTTAGTTTGCACAAGAGGGAAAGCTGCAAAGTAAGAAACCAGTAAGAGTAAAAACCACTGAAGACAATAAAAATCACTCATGGAACTTGATTTAAGTTGATTTAACTGGCAACGAAAGAAATTTACAGAAAATAGTCTAGGGAAAAACCAGTAACCCACCAGAACATTACTCAGAAAACAAAAAAAAAGAAGTTGATTAAGCATGCAGCACTATAAAGTTAGAAAATTAATGTTCTTCCACCCGCTGGGTAACAAACTAATCGCTTCATCCCGAACACAGAACACTAAATAAAACTTAAGAAGAAGACACACAATGCGAAATGCGACTTCCATCCCACAATGCATGCAAATAAATCGAAGAAATGAGATCTATTGGAGAGCCCAGATCAAATGAAATAAGTTAAAATGAAAGGAAGGGAAGGGAGATGGTACATTTGAGTTTCTTGTGATTAGAGCAAGTGGAGCAGAACCAGGATCCCTTGGGGACCGAAGGGAGAATGGGGGTAAGACAAAAGAGATGATAGCCTCGATCACATTTGTCGCAGAGAAGAAGGTCGGCCGGAGAGTCACCGGAGCCGCATTTTTGACAAAAAATGTCGTCGTAGTCGTCGTGATCTGGTGGAAAATGATGGGGGGAAGAGGGTTTGGGAGCAAGAGTTCTCCGGTTGTGGATCATAATTGGGGGGAAATGGATTGGGATTGGGATTGGGAATGGGAAAAGGAAAATTGGCGCGGTGAATGTTGAGAGATGTAAGAAATGGGTATTTGAAGAAGGAATTAGGGCATCTGGCGCCCTTTTCGGTTTCCCGGCAAAACTAGGCGCCAAATCCAATTACCAAACCCACACCTGTCTTCTCTCTCTTTCCTTCATATTCATCCTATCAAAAGGGTTGGGCTTGGGCTTGGGCTTGAGCTACAAAGATGGTTATTGGGCTTCCTCAGCTCTAAAATGGGTCGGTACCCAATGGATAACATTATAATTTTAAAGGAATATAGGCTATTTACCAAATTTAATTTCATAAATGTCCAAATATTTAAATATTTACATAAATAGATTATGTAGTGAGTAATTTCAAAAATTTACACTTATATATATATATTATAGAGTGTTCATAGAAGATTTTCCTCCCTAATTTTAATTTATTTATAACTAAAATCTTACAAGTCAAAGTTTTGAGATTTAATCCCAATATTGTATTCAATTCAAATATTCTTTCTCACTTCCATTCAATTTTAAAAACACTAACTTTTGAAATTAGAATCATCTTTAACACCAAACTCCATCTTAGAATCCAACCTTCTTATTTTCGCACCCTTATTTTATTTTTATTATTTGTCTTCAGTAAAACCAAACATCGTCCTATATTCTATACCCAAACAAACGGTCAATTATAAAAACTAAAATTTAGTTGCCTAATTTATTACAAAACACACAACTAAAATAATTTCTTACAAAGATACACTAGTCATCAACTTTTCAGTCTAATCGTAATTTTAGCTAAAAATGATTAATGTGATACATACAACGTTATAAACTAATATCTTTATAAAAAAACGAGCATTTTCTATCATTTAAGAACATTTTCTTAAATTTTCTTTTAAGCACTTGGAATTGATGGATGCTTAGCTAAAAAAAAAAGGTATAATTTATTTCACATGTCCAAATTAGGGGACAAAACAACCTCACTTAATGGCTTTCTATGCTCACAATTAATATAGTTTACCCTTTTATGCTGCCCTTAACAATAGATATTTAAAAATAAGCAAAAAAGTAGATGGAGTTTGGTTGAATGCTCAAAACAAAAAGCACCCACAAAATAATAATAATAAATATTATAAAATAACATAATATTATTTATCACAACTTGGTTGCCATATATATATATATATATATATATATATATATGTATAGGTTTCAAAGTTGGGTCATCAAAGCACTAAGCTTGAATGGTATTGATTAGATGGTTGTTAATTTAAAATGAAGGTGAGCTGTTAGGCAGAAGAATGATTCTATGGAAGATGTGAAATTTAATTTTATTGATTATCCTTTAATTATTAAATGATATTTAAAAATAAAAAAATAAAATCCACCCCACATAAGTGCTTGGCTCATGTAGGAAGCTTCAAGCTCAATACTAAAATAGACAGCCTTAAGTTTTTATTTTTTCAACAAAATTGTATTTAAATTCTTTTGGGCCCACATCCACTGGTATTTGGGCCTACAAATATATATATATAATTTTTAAGAATATTCGGAAGAATGACAAATTTTAAAAACAACGATTGAAAAATTGGCAAAAATAATTAGGATTGAGGTTGTGTGTTAGAAAAGTTGGTTTTCTCTTCTTTGAGAAATAATGCTAGGATTCAAATCATTTTTTTTCTTCTTAATAAATCCATTGTGTAATGATTAAATAAAAGGGTCAATTTTCTTCTTTTACCTTTTTATTTTCCTATTATACTCCAATAGTTTACAGTTACTGGCTACTATCGTGTGTTGAGCTACTTGATCGTCAATTATTAAAACACAAGTAAAAAGAGTAGCTTGCTTCTTGCATTATCGACTGTATTGAAAATGAGTTGATTGGACCTCGTTCTGAGACTTTTCTTGTGTATTTAATTATGATACTCACCAATCAACTTTTATATGGTACAATGCTTTATGGGGTGTTTGTCTAATTTTCGAGAAAAAGTACCAATTAACACCATATTATTGTGTTGATTAATACTTCAATTCATACTCCAACTTTCGCTAAAAAATAAAAAATCAATAAAACCTATTTATCAGTGATTTGGACTCCACTTGATTCATTCAAAATAGCTTAAATGAATATTCTAAACTGCACTAAAGTATCAATTCAATATATATACAAATACTTTGAAGTACGTTATCTTACAATACACATCTAAAATTTTTGATATAAAACAACCTTAAACTTAGAGATATAAATTTCACCCATCCATGCAAACATAGTACTTAACTCACCTCACCTAAAATATTAATTATTCGTCTACATATATTTGTTATTTTCGAACAAAATTTCAAATTATTAGATATATTTATTAAAAAATACAATATCAATCAGGAAAAAGAAAACGTTTAAATTGAAGCAGTGGTGTGCACGTGCGGGAAGTAAGAAGCACGTGAGGAAAATTGAATGAACGGTGATGGATGGATGGATGAAATAAGTAATTTGATAGAGGATGGGACCCACCTTGTGACACACCTAATTATTCCCCCACATCGCGTCAACTACACGTTACGCTCTCCCGTTGCATGTCTCAATTCCATCGCTACCCAATCTCTTTTTTACACGTGTCCTCCTCCTCCTCCCCTCCCACAGGATATACAACCGGCTTCCATCTTATTAGCCGCCGCCTCCGCCGCCCCATTTCTAACCATTGTCATTTTCTTTTCCCTATTCCAGTATTCCTCTCTCTTTTGCACCATCAATCATGATAGCATAGGTTAAGGGCTTAAAAAGCTAATTAGAGCTGTAATTACCATCTCTTTCTTACAATAAATAGAGATATAATTATTACAAATAATTAAGTGTGTGGTTAAATGCAACAAAGTTTGCTATTTTTCCATATTATATATATATAATTAACTTAGTTATAGTTTTAAAGAATTAGTATTTTGTAGAAATAATAACAAATTTTATACGAGGTATACATACCCTTGACTTCAATTATTATCGATGTTAGCAACTTTAACATATATATAGGGGTCGTGGTCATCTCCTTCCAAAGATTTGAATGATACTCATTTGCAATCTACTTTTGATTTTAGTATATAGGCAATTAAGTTGTAAATTTAGTTTGTGTCTTAAAAGGAAAAGAGCGAAGAAATTTGAAAAGCTCGAAAACCAATAATATGTATATATGACAAAGAAGAGGAGCAATAGTCAAAGAATATCAAATCCATCAAATCTTCCCCTAATGAATGTTATGCTGCTGCTACTACTACTACTATTATTATTATTATTATTATTATTATTATTATTATTATTATTATTATTATTATTATTGCATGAGAAACTAAAGAAAAGGCTACTTTTTTAAAAGTAAAAACATTTTTTTATAGGTTAAAATTATAAGTTAATTAGTAATTAAGAAAAGCTAGTAAGTTAGAGTCAGCATATTGGTATATTATTCATATATATTGGCCACTACACACATCACATTCAAATATATATTCATATAAAAGATAGCCCCCCAAGCCAAGGTAGTAAAACAACATCACATTCAAATATATGTTATCACCTCTTTATGTGGTTTTGATTCAAAAAATTTTAATGCAAATAGACTAATTTTTTTGAAAACCCTAATTATCATCCTATTCATTTTCGAAAGATAGAATGATTTTAAAATTATTAAAATAGCGAATATTTACAATCACTATGAGAAATATATATATGCTTAATTTCAATGATTTAAAATCATTTTATTTTAATGTTTATGTGTTTTTAAACATGATTTTTCATAAAATCAAATTAAGTAAGAATGATTAAGAAGGTGATTGAAAATAATTTTTAACGTTTTGAAAATAACAAAGTTCACAGCTTTTCTAATATAACAATCCTCGAGTGAAGAATTGAAGTTGTAATATTTAGAAAGGTGATGAATGGGAGTAGCATTGACCAATACGAATACTAAACTGAGTTGAGTTTTGATGAAAAATAGTTATAGTTAGAAATATAATTGAATAGAGGTGGTAGAAACATTGGTGGAAGTTGTTGAGGATGATGGGATTAGTAGCTAAAGTGTGGTAATGAGCACTGTGAATAAGATTTAAACAAAAAACTAAACATGGGATTTGATTAATTAGGGTTAATTTAAAAGAAAGGGAGAAAGTGAAAGGACGAAAAGACCCTGATGAAAAGAGAGTGGACAAATAAGAGTGATGGATATGAATGGGGGGATCCTAATCCCTAGTTTTTAGCTTTTACACTCATTTTTTCAGACAGAAACACAAAGCAAAGAAAAGTGTTCTTTTCTTTTGATCAGTTTTGTTGTTGTTTCTTTCTTTCCTTCTCTCTTTCTTTCTTTCTTTCTTTCCTCTTTTTCCCTTTCCCTTTCTCTCCTCATCTTAATCTCCAATGGATACTGCTCATTGGCCACAGGTACACTATAAACACACCCTTTCTAATCTCTCTCTTAAACCCTCTCTTATTTTATCACTTTTAATTAACTCCCCCTTCCCTTCCCTTTTCCTTTTCTTTTCTTTTCTTTTCTTTTCTGGGTTCGTGTTAATTAAAGTTGTTTTTTGAAATTCTCATTTTTACATATAACCTACCTTCTGGGTTCTACTTTCCTTTATCTTTCATTTTTCCTTAAAAAAAAAGGTTTTTTTTTTTCTTTTCTTTTTTGTGGGTCGTCTTAAAAATGAAATCTGATGAATTTGTGGATTTGGCTATCAGTTTGCAGGTGGTGGTGGTGGTGGAGTGGTTGTTAAACAAATGGAAGGAGGGGGATCATCAAGTTCTTGTTCAAAGCCTAATAATAATGGAAATAATGGAAATAATTTGTTGGAAAGAAAAGTAAGAGGTGAAAAGGAGCAAGCTTTAAAGTGTCCGAGATGTAATTCGAGTAACACAAAATTCTGTTATTACAACAATTACAGCCTGTCACAACCAAGGTATTTTTGTAAAGCTTGTCGGAGGTATTGGACTGAAGGTGGTTCTTTAAGGAATGTTCCAGTGGGTGGCGGCTCAAGGAAGAACAAAAGATCTTCTTCTTCTTCTGATCATAATAAGAAAATCAATCCCTCTCATCAAATCATCAATCATCAAGATCTCAATCTTGCAATCTTCCCTCCAAACAACAACAATAATAATACTTCTATTTCTACTTCACCTCCTTCTTCTTCTCATCTTTTGGCTTCTCTCATGACGGCACCGGCGACTGGAATGTTCAATGGCGGTGGTGGGTTTGGATTGAATGAGTTGAAGCCACCTGCAAACTTAAGTTTTTCTTTGGAAGGGTTTGATCAGAATGGAGTTAGAGGGTATGGGGAACTCCATCATCATCATCATCAAGATCAGACGGCTGTGATGTTTCCAATTGAAGATATGAAGCAAAGTAATGATCACGAGGAGAATAGGGGAGGACATGATGGAGGGGATAATAATAATAATAATAATTCAGGTGGTAGTACTGGCTTTTGGAATGGAATGTTGGGAGGTGGATCATGGTAATATTTTTATTTTTCACTTTTAAATACAGATGTTCATGTTGCTGGAAAAAAAAAGTTGAAGAAAATGGTGTGTGCTTTTTCTTTTCTTTACTTCATAGGTTCGGTGTTGGTGGGGTGATTTTGTTCGTGGAGTTTTGATGGAACAAAAGATAAACTAACAATAGGGTTTTTGTTTTTGTTTTTCCTCTCTTATGTTTCCTTTTTTTTTTTTTTTTTTTTTTTTTGTGTGTGTGTAATCTTTTTAATTATACAGAAGATTTGGATGGTTTTGAAGCTTTGTTTTCAGGTCAGCTTCAAATGAATTGACATTTGGAATTCAGTGGAAATATATCACATATATATATTTATGTTGTACGTTGTTGTGTTACAGAACAAAGGTCAGAGAGAGCCAATTAATTCCCATTGTAGAGCTTAATATTTCATGATTATTATCATCTTTTTTGTATTTTGATCTTTTAATTATATTGTTGGGTTTTGAGTTTTCTTTCCATTTGTTTTGTTGATGTATAAAGTTATATTAAAGTATGATTTAGGGATTGGGATGGAGTTATGATGAACAGCCTGCAAATTGCAGCTAACTCTAACTCTATTACTACTACAACAACAACTACTACCTTTATTTATTGTTATTTTTAATTGAGACAAACTGAGATTTGTGTTTAAGGGTTTAATTAATTAAACATAATTTATTTGGTTGGAGAGGAGTGAGAGAGTGAGGTGGCTGTCAACCCTTTTAACAGCAAAAGATAGTGTGTGTTTGGTTGCCAAAATGCGAATGCCAAATGCCCAACAGCTCACAAATGTCAGTGTCTTTTCAGCAAAACCCCATCTGAAGTAATTCTTTACGATTCTTCCACTTCCATCCATTGAAAGCTAAGCCCTATGTGGGAATCCCAATAAATTAGAACCCTTCTCTTCATTTCATGTTAGCTTAGCCTAAGCTACATTCCCAACAAGGAAAAGGGGAATAATCAAAGCATTGTATATCATCAATTACTCTATAGTCTTTTACTTGCATAGAAATATAGGGAACATTAAGGTCCCATTGGAGGGTCTTTCTCCTTTTGTTCTTTTTAATAACTATCTGCCCTACTTGTTGACGCCAAGGATGCGAATAATAAATGATATGCAATATGTCTTCCTTCATGAAGTTGAGTCAACATTCGCGAAATGTGTCATTGCAAATAATTATATAGGGTATGCATAAATGCAGTTACCTTAAGGAAAAGAGTCAAGATGGGATGGAGATGCATGAGGTTGAGCTCCAATTAAAGAATATTATGATAAAATACAATGGCCTACCACTTTGTGTGTGTATTTAAAGAGAGAGAGAGAGAGAGAGAGAGAGAGAAATATGGGGGAAATTGGGGTTTGTTTGGTAGTGAGGACCCACCAAACATTCCCTTGGATAAGTGTGCCAGAAAAACCTTGAAGGGAATTTTGGAGTTTCCATTTCAAAGTAACAGAAACAACAAAGAGTAGCAGTTTGGTAGGGGATAATTTTCTAGTATGACAGTCAATTTTTAATGCTATTTTCATTTATTAGTTGCTACAAAAGTAGATATTAAAAATGACGTGAAAATTGTCAAATCAATTAATATATCATTTGATGATTTGTCAAATATGAGTAGGGGTAGTAGGTTAGATTGCCCTCCCAACGTCGTTGCTATTTATCATAGCCAACATCCTCTCCATGCATAACAATGGAAAAAAAAACTCGAGCGAAAATAAGAGCCACAACGTTGTGAAAATAGGAAGAGTATCAAGTATTGGGGGCAAGAATTGAGAACGAGAGGGAGGTTGCACCAAAGCGCTACCAAAGCGCTATCTGTGACTCTTGTGACCAACGAATCTAAAATCAACGTTCTACGCCCAACACTTCAATTTCTATTTCAAAAGCTTATTTTATTATTATGTCATGCAGCTGACACAAATTAGAGGCTTCCACTGAATTGCAAACTAATTGGTAAAACTAATTCTCTGTCTCAACTTATCCAATTGCGGTATTTGAAACTCAATAGCTTTTATTTGACTATTTGAAGAGTCAATATTTATTTTAAATTGCAAACTAATGTAAAAGGTAGACGTAATTCTGAGTTCGATCAACTGGCAATGAGAGAGTGCCAGAGTCATCATATCACATCCCAGAAGAATTAGAGGATTCATAGTTATCTGACTCGTCTAGGAATGCCCAATAAAAATCATAAGAAGACATTTTAGAAGAGTAAGAAGAGTAAGAAGGCTCTCCTATCGAAGGATAACTCCAATTATCATTGATAAATAACTTAATGGTACAATTCTAAAACAAAAAAGGTACTCTTACTTATTTTAAAAAATTTGGTATCGAGTTGGCAAATGGAGAAAAATACTTAGGTTTCTTGGGAATAAAGAATACTCGAGAGGCTTTGAAATGAAGATCAATTGAGAGTCCTTTAAGATTAAAGTGGGATAGCATTGAAAATAAAGGGACAAGGAAAGGTCAGAACTCAGAAGTCATGGGTGGTCCACTGTTGTAGCAGTTGGAAAAATCCATGTTAATCTTTGAAATTGTGTTTATAGGCTATTTAAAAATAAAAATCAGTATAAAACATGTGAAAATTTGTTTGATTGAGGACTTTGCTTGAAAAAAAATGTTCGTAAAACTAACTACTAATTTTATTTTATAATACCCTTTATTACTAAAGCTAATCACCCTTGGAATCATAGCTTTGAAAGAAACTAACTTTATTGATAATGAAAATATAGATCATTTTTCCTATTCTAATAATTAAACAATTAATAAAAGACTTATTATACTGATTAACAACCAGATAGGCAAGTCATGGACTACCATTAAACAATTTAGTTTGAAGTAATGATGATTTTGTTTTCAAAAAAGTTTAACAGAACATGCCTGATTTAGTAATGTGGACTGGTTGAACTTTCATGTGACCAAAATCAAGCATCGGCTGTTCTCACTATAACACAATTTTCTCATCCCCAACCAAACAATGTTCCCTCAGACAGGGACGTTTCCTTCAAAAATCAAGGCAAAGATATGCTGTTCCTGTTTTTCTCTTCACACTTGACCAAGCGCGTGATTTTCCAACTTAATCCCCTTTCCCTTCAGATTCCACCCTAAAAATTCATCACTGTTACTCCAAACCCGACATCACGAGATATTACTACTGCTGCATCTGCCACATTCCAGGAGTTTATTGATGCAATGCCAGATTCTAAAGAAACATTACCATATTTATATTTAATATAAGTCCAGCGACTCGAGAACCCGACGAGCTTGGATGTGTAGTGCTGTTAATCTCTGCTCTGGATCAAGAGTGGAGCCAAATTGACTGGCTGCCCATATCAAGGAGGCGGATTTCTCTCCTAGAAGCTGCCTTATGTCTTCATGTATGGTTGCTAGAGGAGGCCTTCCCCTCCCATTTACATGTCCAATAAGAAGCAGCAAGAACTCACCGCATTTCAACCTAATCACAAGACAGACAAATGGGGAACAATCATTAGATTAGAAAATTAAGGGAAATACATCGTATTGGTAGCCTTTTAAGAGGAGGGCTATATCTCTCCCACCAACTGGATATCATATGGTCGATGTGCAGATAATGAAGGAAGCACCAGATATTGATTGATAGATGGGGATGGGAAGGACCTGAGATTTTCATCAATCTGTTTGTCCCTTATGAGCACCGCAACTTCCTCAATACCGTTACAAACCTCAAAATCCTGGAAACAAAAAACATGAGACTCCTTGGTTTTTCATCAAACTAAACAGTAAGTACGAGCAATACTTGCCATGAATAAAGGGTTAAACTTGATATTTCAGAAACGCTAGGCATACAAACAGGACTTGTTATAGTGTTTTCAATCGTGTACATCAGAAAAATTCGTGAAATGTCAACGAAACACAATGATTGAGAGAACAATACAATACAAACAGGAGAGTGGAGTACAAGAACAAAGGCATCGTAAAGTATGTCTAAATGACAGCATTACCATTTGATTGGCCGACGAATCCAACATTACTGAAATTAAAGCATCTAAGCATGCACCTTGTTCCAGTACTCCACGAATTGACAATATATTCATCAAAACCTGAAGAATAAATTGGATATTCAGATTGCACAGTCTAAGCCAACAGAAAGCTAGAAGCAAGTAAATTTTAGGCATCATGTAGTTTCTGGCTATGTGCACTATGATCCTACAACTTTCTGCAACCAGAACTTGAGGAAACATGACATCCTCAACCATAAGAAATCAAAGATATGTATGAACAAATACTCATAATGAAAGGTGAATACTAAGACTTCCTCGATTCATAATCCTGTCAATAAAGACAAGTTTACTAACGGTATTGCATAGACTTGAAATTTTGATCCATTCATTCATCTTTGGCATTCAGAGGTACCAATATCTATCCTGTTTGCGTACATGAAACGGAAAGGACACATATAAATTCAAAGAAAAACATACACAAAAGAGGGAAGGGTGAAAAGGTGCCAACCAAGCTCATACCAAATGACTGAGGACCCATTTGGGTCGACTTTATTGATCATAGACATTTTTTTTTTTTTGCACTTTTAAACACTTGGAAAGTCAATCCAAACACACTAAGAAAAGTAGAGCAGTACAGACATGTTTTCCAAATAAGTCTAAGAGATGATTGGTGACTGTCAGTGTAAAGGTATACTAGTAACAAAGGTTCTCTGTAAATCCTCGAGATATGTTGGAACTTGCAGCTCAATTACAAGAGTATGCTTCTTCTTAGGTCAAAACACCGTCTTATCCAAACCGTTTATAAATTAACCGAAGTTGACTCTATAATTTAAGCAGATAGAGTAATTTGAAGCCCATGTCTTAACATCATACCCGTTCACTCTAGCACAATAACACAGGTATATATCAAGTAGGCAACTGAATAATCGTTCATGTAACTATGGGCAGTAGGCTAAACAATTTTAAAGAGACAAGATAATAAAGGAATGGCACAAGAGCTTGCAAAATCAAGAGGATATACCGGAATTGCCTTGTGCTGATGGGCTAAAGCAGTGCTCTCTCTGTGAAGAAGACAACAACCTTCCAAAACTCGCAGTGCAAGGGCAACTTCGGCATCGGTTGAAGGACTAGCGATCTTCAAAGGTTCCACTCCAAAGATATGGTCCAAATTTACCACAGGATCATCCTCTGATTCTTTTAACGACTGTTGAAATAGAACTGGAACCACTGTCACATGGCCAAAACGGAGAGGGAAGAACATCATTTTATTGGGCGCACTAGAAAAAAATTCAGCAATCCAGCTTCTGGGGAAGCACAACTGAAATATGGAGCTTGGTTTCACACCCAAAAAGACTAAAGAGATTCGTAATTTTCTAAAATTCAGTACAATCTCCAAAGTTTATAAATTCACTGTGCAATATCTTGTACCAAAACAAAATCACGCTAGAAACAAGAAAGCAGCTGATTTAATCTTCTCCGTTGGGTCACAGTTTTACACAACAGCAAGAGCAAAAGAAAGTTAACGCAAGGAACGAGAATCGGGGAGTTTCAGACCTTGAAGCTCGGGCACGGACTGAATCTGGCAGAAAAGCTCAATCGTAGAATTGGACTCAGCAATGGAGCGAAGGGACTTGAGGAGGCTACGAAGACCACAGACTCGGAGAAAGCTAAACTCGGCGCTGGCGTCTCTGAGGCCTGTTCGGAGAGCAAAAGTAACCTCGCGAATGAGTCTCTGACGGTTCAAAGAATTGACCAATTCCCCGACAGCGGAAGAGGTTGCAGACGCCGATTGGTCGTCCGGCGAAGATTCGGGTGAGGAATTGGGCGTGAGTCCGTCGGTCCACAGTGCCTTCTTGAGATACATCTCCAATTAGGGGGTGTGGTGGGCGGTGGAAGGGGTCTGGCGTGGCAGAAAGAAAGTTTGTGAATCGATGCGACGGTGGTTTGTTATTCGAAGGCGATCGGAAAAGAAATGAGGTCACTGCAATGACTTAATAATGATATATATAATTTATAGGAAAAAATATAGAAATAACGTAGTTTTGAAAATAAATTAGAAAAATAATGTTTTTGTTAAAATATTTTAAAAAATAAGGTTGTTTCGTTTTTCTCTTTCGTATATCTTAGGTTGAACTGAGGACATTGAGAATTTATTTTCTCTCTCATGTATCTTGGGTTGACTTTATTTTATATATATTTATTTTAAGATTAAATTTCTTTTTATTCGTAATTCAATTAAGATTTTTTAATTTGTAATTAAATCAATATGAAAAAATCTCTATCCGACCCAACCCACATTCTTTTTTTCTTTTTTTCAATTTTTCATCCAGAATTCAACTCACATCCTTTTCTTTTTTTATTTTACTCGTAACCAAACCTTTGATGTTTTTTATTCTTTTATTTTGTTTAATTTGTAATTAAACTAAGCCAATAATTAATGAACCTACTTTTTTATTATTATATTTTTTAAAAACTAAAAAAAGTGATTGTATTTGACTTTGTTTTTTAATAATAATTTATAATTGTAAAAAAAAAAGAAATATATATAAATTAAAATGTTACATCAATATTTTATAATCATTTCAAAATTACAATAAAATCAATGTGTTCCACAACTCGGGACGTCTTCGATTTCGAGCGGGTTATCGTCGTCAACTCTGAATTATATATTGATTTGGCTTCTCCTAACTCTAACTGAGTTCTCATTGGTACTCTTGTGGCTCTGATTCGAGCGGGCTATCGTCGTCAGTGCCCATACATGCATGAATTTGATGGACCAACATCTATGTATGAAGACGATGGACCAGACTTTGAATCAAAATATCATGTACCGACCCCTAAAGCAAATGACCCTGGTCCAAATGTTGGCATCATGATCATCAGATTACCATAACCAGTCTGGCTTTGTGTTTGTGTCATATGAACTATTTCTTTCACATTTTGTTCAACCTTGTCGAGTTCAGATTCTTCCATTTGAACACGTCCTCTACGAATTGATGTAGGTACAATAGGTACATCGTACATATAATGTATCTCCTCCACGTACCTCACATTATTATTGCATATCTCAATGACTTGTGGATCACGTGCAACATCAAGAAGTCTATCATTGTTTGATCTTTGTGAATTGTTGAAATAAATTAGAAAATACTTAATTTAGTGTATAATTTAATGTGATTAAAAATATTTAAATATCTACTAGATGACCAACAGCCGCTCCTAACAATTCTTTTATGTCGTGGAAAGTGATAGTGATAGTGCACACTCTCCAATTGACATATGGAAGGTATGTGTCTTCGGTGTCAACTAGTGCAGTAATAAGATTTCAATCCAACAAGATGAAATCCAGTTTGGCCACTTCATAAAATACTGAAACTTGAAGTGGAGACAATATATTATGGTGAACAGGGATATTGCGATGACCTACAACTTCTCTACGTACACAACTCAGCTCACCTATAGTTCGATCATCTTATATAATCGAGGATCGATAAATAGATTGATTGCACAGAACCTCGAGATCAATCGATCTTGGGCTCAAAGCCATTTTCTGCACGAGAAATGCAAAATATTGATTATGATTCTAGTAGATTATGTACAAAAAAAAAAATTAAATGATTCCAAATTTTAAATTAAATTATTAAAATTTAAAGATAACTTATTTTTTAGTTTAATATTGATTTGTATGTTTTTTTTTTGTTCTATAACTAACATTAGATTTTTAAATTTTAACTCATATTAGAGTTAAATCATTAACCATTCAATTTAAATTTTAATTATTAAACTTAAAGTAACTCATAAAATTTAACACAATATAAAAATCATCACATTACTACAACCAAATAATTTAAAAAATCATAGGATTAACATAATAATTTTCTATATGAGAATATTATTATAATTTTATTAAAAAAACAAAACAATTTAATTCAATACAATTTACATTTTTTTTAGTATGACAATCTTCTCTTTTGTTATTTATCTTCAAATCAATGTCAAAATTTAAGAGTTAAATAATAGTAGAAATATAAAATTTCTAATTAAAAAATATATAGATTCAGTAGATTAAATATTAACCTTGAAAATAAGAAATAAAAAAAAAACTAAAAGAGGTCTAATTTTGAAAACCTTATATAAAAAAAACAACAAATTATTTTTGATTTTATAAAAAAAAAGTAAATTAAAAGAGGTTCGATTTTGAACACTTAACATCTATTTTTTTTTTCAAATCTTAAAAACATTACTTTCATAAATATTTTCAAAACAACCCTATTCTTCTAATTATTTTTTCCAACAACATTATTAAAATAAAACATCCATAATATATATATATATATATATATTATATACAGATTATATAATTATATCATTGGGTATATAATTATATACATATGTATATATATATAATTATATACGAAGAATATTAAGAATAAAATTGATGTCCACGTTTTAATTGAAAACGTGTAACCAAGCAAAGCGACACGTTTCTAAATTTGATTTAATTTGTGACTTAAATAAAATTACATTTTAATAAAATCTCGATTTTTTGGATTAGTTCATCGTTGTATTTGAAAAAGAAAAAAAACCAAGAAAATTAAAGATAATAAACAAAAAAACTAGAATTGTGGATTTTCAAAACATCTAAGCAACTTAAGAAATATTTTTGAAAAATGAGAAAAAAAGAAATGACAATAGTTACTAAAAACGTTTCAGTTTCTTAGAAGTTGCTCAACATCACGTTTTCAATTTTTGAAATTCAAGTAACATAGAAAAAATTGTAAAATTCAAGTTAATACTTAAGTTATTTTTAATACAAACTAAATTACAAATCTTATTAATTAGTTTGTAGTATTGTTCAAATTGGTATAAACATACAAGTTTTAGGTATTTTTGGCATAGCTGACTATTTAAAATGCGCACAGCGGTTGGATAATTAGAGTTATAAAAACTTTTCAATTGGTTTGTATCAAAAAAAGTAAACATAGTTTAACAACAATTCATTCACATGGTTAAAAAGTTAAAACCTTCATTCCCCACTTGGTTGTATTTATCCCACAAGATTTGAATTGGGGCAATGTTAATCTAAAGAACCATTTGGTGGCACTCTCCCATCAACGCATTTTGTTTAATCAACTGAGACAAAAGATTCCCACTTATCGAAGAAAGCTTTTAAATTAAGTAATAATTCATTAATATCATTTGGATTATAGTATCAACCTCTTAAAGTTAGAGAAGTAGATGCCTTGGACTGCTCAGTCTATGCCCATGATTGGGCATCAACTTTCAAGTTAGTATGTGTTAGTTTAACATCTTTGACTATATCTATATTTCTGCTAAAACATAACCAAGTGAACAAATTTTTTTTGACGTTTGCTGATATGATTTGATAACTGCTTCCAAATTCTGAGTAAACAAACTTCAAGTTGGAATAGATGGCACCATAAGCACCTTCAGAGGCACACAGCATCTATTTGATTTTCCCATAAAGAAATGTCTTAGATGAAGATTTAAAGCCGGTGGTTATATGAGTTGTGACTAGTTATGTTTTCGATCCTGATTTCTCACTTGTTTTTTTAACCAAACCTCGAGTATTGACATTCATTATGAGAACTCCTGCAGAGCTTTAGTTCACACTGATATGAAGATGACGCTATAAATAGAAAGATGATATGGTTTTATCCAAGTGCATAAGCTAGAGACTGAATTCAGATATGGGATGCACAGTTGCAGTTTTCATAACAAGGAAGAGTTGAAATTTTGCTTACTACAGATGCCAAAAGCTGCAACACAGTTCATTAGCTATAAAAGACGGAGTTGAAGATGACCCGAAACGATGGCTTTTGTGTTGTGCTACTCCCATTTCTGCTTTCAAGCAGAGTTAACTGCATACCTGCATGTCATTCAAAATAATCTACTTTTCGAGTTCCATTTATAAAATCTTGGAGGTCAACAACCAGTAGAGAAAATAGAATATCACATATGGAAACAGCTTAATATCTACTACGGGCATCTAGTTTCCAAAGTACAGGCAGGCTGATTGAATAATCAGATGACAGATTCTGGCCACCTTATCTAAGAATTAAACACTGTCAGTAAAGCTAGAAGTAGGAGAAAAGAAGAGGGGCGGTCCAGACAAACATAAGAAATATCATCACTACTCACTAGTAGTTAAGGGATTCAAGAGGCAAAGAGTGTAGCATGATCAAGAACCATAAGAAGCACAATAACCAGAAATTGAGGCTTTGAGTCCTAAACATGGAAAGCCACGTACTTATCAATTCTTATCTTTACTGAAGAAAATAGAGACACACATGCACCATTGAAAGCTACAGTATGCAATTCTCTTGATTGACTTCTCACTAATTAGAGAATCTAACATGTAAAAAATGAGAAGCAATCCAGTAAAACATAGGAAACCTTTCCTGGTGTTGGAGGCAAGGTAAACCATAAAACCTTTTATCTCACCATGCTTGAAACTTTGCAAAGACGAGACAAGTTAAAAGGTTTGAAAATGGGGGTATCTTAATATGTACCGCCACAAACTTTAAATATGGCCATCATCCAATCCATGGAAAGGAAACCAACTTTGTCCTCCTCTCTTCTTTATCTTTTCTCTATGTTTCATCATAACATCTTTCTGAGAAGAAAGAGATAGCACCTACAACAGAGTGGCTCACCTCGTTGTTCTGGAGACAGGGAAGAACATTTTTTACCAAAAGGGAAAATAGAGAGCAATGCAAACAGAGAAAAGGAGAAACTGTGAATGGCGGAGCAGTGAGTTTGTTAGTCAGCATATTTGGTCACTCTCTTTGAAAATATGGGGGGGGGGGGGGACAAGAAAAAGAACAACC